>CP092885.1:55498895-56098895 GCA_030710605.1 Cordylochernes scorpioides | reverse complement strand
TATTACATGTTATTGCATTCAATTAGCAATTATCAATGTTCCAATTTTGTTAATTGGATAATTGAGGAGATATTCCCATCTTGACAGAAGAAGCTATGTCTCAGGAGAGAATATTGATCCACATAATCTGCAAACTTTTCCTTATTTGGTTCAAAGAACGAGCTTTAACCGGATCCTTTGATGATATTCATGATAAGTGTATTTGATGTTTAGAAGGTGATATTTATGATTTACAAATTTCTGCTATGATGCGTCAAAGGCTATCTGAAAATATAATTTTGTATCAATTAACGTTTACAGCATCGTTTGAATGGTAGTAGAATAAATTATTTACAGAAATAGTTAGAGAATAAACTCAATAATTATCTACTCTATCTCTAGATGATTAAATAAATTAACAAAGAACCTTTTTTTGAAATTTCAAAAATAACTAATAGTACAAATCTGAAATTGTATTGGGATAAAGGTGGAAAAATAAAGGAAAACACATATCCTTTGCACGATAAGGAGTTTGTTTTTTTAACTTTTTGAAAGGTTTATACTGACTTTTACGCGACCCACTTCGGGAAAAAAATATTTAGATATAGATAAACTATAAATTAAATTATTTTAAACTCAATTTTTAAGAGGCCAGCCTGAGAAATAATGTTTTTATTTTTCTCTAAAACATGTGGTACAAGCCGTGATAACATGAAGTGTTTACATGGTGCCTTTACTGTAAGTGCACCACATATCTACATATGATAATAAAAGGCATATATTGGATTTTATAAAATATTTTTTTTGCCAATATTTCGGCTGGCTGAACGCCAACCTTTATCGAGGCATTACATTTTTGTGGAAAGAATTTCGAATTTTGCACTTACAAGTGTAACATAATCACATTTATTCAATGGTGAGGTTGGCCTTTTTTATTCTTTTAATATTGTATAAATAATATTTTAAGAATATATAATAACTTTATCAAAATAAATGTATTTTTCTTTGAATTTTGATAAAGGTATTGCCATTAGGCAGTGAAAGCAAGTAAATAATTTGATATATATAGCGCACATAACTTTTCAATAAATATATTCTATGTATTAATACGTTTAATTTAGTACAAAACCATACTATAGCTGAACTAACCGTCTAAGCCTGTGAACCGTGCTTCCCATTAGTAAAACAAATTTAATAAAGCCCTATGTACAGGCGTTTTTAAGCTCATGTCCTAACACGTAGAATTCTTGCGTAGGCGTTAAATATTTTATATAATCAAGACATAATTTTAAAAATTCGTCGAAATTTTTATCAAAATATTAATAACTTGTATAAAAATCTGGAATTACATGAAATACTCTATTCTTGGAAAAAAAAAACGAGGGATAAAATTTTATTTCTCAGAAATTTTGAAATTAGTAAAGTAAAATATCATCTTTCAAATTTTTAGAACGCTATATATTCTAGGAAAATATAAGTAATTTTGTTTGATGCATCTGAATTGTTAAATTAGAAATTTGAATCCGAAAATAATCAGATCTCTATACAAGATTTATTTTTTTAGGAAAACATAGTAAGATATTTCTTTATTTCACATAATTAAACTATGTGAATATAAATATATAATTACAAGAAAAGGAATCGCCAGACATCTTGAAGAAGGAATCAAAGATTACGGAGACGTGTTCCTTTTATTTGTTCAAGATTTGAAAGATTTGGATTCAAATATAAAATAAATTCAAATATAAAACTCGTCACCGTAAACCTTCATTCCTTCTTCAAGAAATATATAATGCCAAATATAGCATATAAGACTTTATAATGAGGAAATTATAGACAATTATAATCAGAATCCAAACTGTATCTTTCGATATCAACTTTGAATAACCTGTGAACAAATCTCAACGAGAATCCTTTTCAAATTCAACGATTTCTTCAAAATGGATTATACCGCTACTGTGCATTTCGACTACAGAAGCTAATTCTTAAAAAATGGAAAGAATTTCATTGGATAACTTTTGTAAAGGTTGTTTCGATAAAAAACTACTATGAATACCTTTAAACATCAATATACATACACACAAAACAACACACGTACAACTTTTTTAAACCCTCCGGTCTTATACAGATTCACTACAGGAGAAAGCATAGATGCGCTCCTATACTCCAGGCAGCACAGAACCCAACAACAGCATCCAGGTCCGACACATGTCAAGTCGCCACACCGTGCATATGTCAAAGTTAGCGTATCACTGAAAAGACGAGTGTGGAATGAGCAGCGTTCTAGGTTTTGCTTTACTCATCCAAATAAATTTAATTAATGAATAAAACAAAGCTTCAAGGGCTGCGTATCTTTTATTAGAACGAATATAATACTAGCTTTCGGGCACATACGCCCTTCTACAGGAATTAATGAAACAATAATCCTACTAGTTTGAAATAGGTTTTATATACACGTAACTATTGTTTTGCATATCACGCGCAATTTGAAAAATATTAAAATGTTTAAATTTACATGCAGGTGTAATGATTTGGAAAAACTAATTCTAATTAATATGAGATAATATGATACATTTTGGTTAAGGCAATCTTAATTTGTATTTTATATTTTAAATTTTACAAATTTTATAAATAAATTTAAACAATGATATAAAGCAATAATGTGCTATATATATTTAGGAAAATGAAAACATTAAGACACGAAGGTTTATTTCATACATGAAACAAACATAAAACTGTCCTTACTGTAAAAAATGTTGGAAGGGCTTGACTCATTGGGGGTAAACCCTCCTTGCGGTTTTCAAGTTTAAGCTACAATACCGCTAAGACTGTGTTAGACGATTCTGAATATATACGCTGCACCGAACTGAGAAGAAGCTTCTAGAACAGTACAATTACATATGAATAGATATAAATTACATATAAATTAGAAAATAATGTCGATTTTAATATACAAATAAAATTAATATAAATTGATATACACACATATATTATTTAACATATATTTTAAATAATAAAACCTTTTATATGGTATTTTGATTTCCTTATTTTAAAAATAAACCCCTCTTTGTAACTAAATGCAGTAATTACCCTTTCAACAATGTTTTATTTTGTGACTATTTTAAATTATAATAAATATACATTGTGTGGGTATGAATGTACAATCTACATATTTAGGTTCTCCAAGTAACACTCAGTAAATGTTTAATTTTATATGTATTTTCCCATAATATCAAACACAATTGACAACATTTTTGAAGTAATGTCAACAATGACTTATATTAATTATTGGTATTTAGGTTTTGTGTAACTAATTAAAAAGAATTGCGCGTTCTATATATTTAAAAATATAGAAAGAAATAAGTAATAAATTCAAGATGAGATAAGAAGTAATATTTTCTTGATATTTATTTCCAACAAAATTTAAACTTGTTTGCTGTCTCAGCAGAAGTTCTTCCATCGATTCCAGCCAAATTTCGCAGATACATCCATTACCCACAAAACTGCCAATTCATTCTCTTTTTTTAACCAATTGTTTTTTTATCAAATTCATTCAAAAGAATTCATAACTTATTCTCTATATATATGCATCGAGAGTAGTATAAAAAGATATTAAATTAAAAGGTGCAAACTTAGATAATAATTTTGAAAAATAACTTATATAACAATAAAACAATGATATCTCAAATATTTGCAAAATAATCATTTTCACCTTTCATATTCTGAATAATATAGTGGAAGGTTTATTATATTTAAAACACATATAAAATATAAGCTTAAATATTATAGTTTTGTTTTCCAAAATAATAATTATTCAGTAATATTTACATACATAATTTTGTTAACTAATATATATAATTAAGTTGAATATAGAGTTAAGTTATAATAGGCCCTAATTAGGTTATATATAATTAAGTTATAATATATATAAATAATTAATTTATATTATATATATAATTAAGTTATGATATATATAATTTAATTGCGGATAGATATGATATTCATTTACCAAAAGAATAATATTTCTCTGTAAAATGCATTAACGAATTTGTCAATTAATACAGTATCAGGAAAATCTGATATACAAGTTTGCTGTTCTTTGTATTTTCCCAAAATGATGTTAGTGATACCTTTCCATATTGATAAGATAACCAATATGCATTATATAAATAATTTGAAAAATAATAATAATGGCATATCCTACCTCTCATTGGAACATATTTAGACGACAAAATGTCATTTTAATGGAATAAAAATAAAATAAACGTTGAGATGTATTTAATGATAAAGAATAGAGAATATAAAAGTAGGCAAATAGAAATTAGAGAATACATGGACTAAATGGTTGATAAAATATCGTGTAAGCGTGAGTCAGTTTTTATTATTTTAATTATTCTGTGAATATATATTTATATTTGACCAAGGATATATAGACACATATGTAGAATAATTCTAAATATATATTGTGATTGTAAAAGGTGAGTTAGTTGAGTTATGTAAGACGAGTAGCGTGAAGGGTGGTTGTTTGGATACTGGGGATCTCAGCTCCATTCTTATGGAAGACTCGCTCTCCACTATACCAAGAATTTAAGGAATGAAATACATTGAACCATTGATATCTACTGAACCTATCGTTTTTTTTTTTTTTTTTGAATGACGAAATAAATGGTTCTAAGGCTCTGTTTATTAAGTAAATAGTCCGTCAATCTAGTAATTCAATATTTTAACAACTTCGCGTAGAGCATCAATTCACTGCGCCTTTTAAAAATTTCAAATAATTCCAAACTTGGCTTCAAGTTACACCAATTTTGGTATATTTATGCAATAGGTCAACTTGTATGTTGCTGTTTATTGATATTTTACCACTATTACTTTTTCACTGGAGTGATATGTGGCGAGCGGGAGAAGCAGCACAAGTAAGGGACTACCCTGTAGTACGGTGTCTTGAGCCGCTACGGTAACCGTGAACAGGGAACTCTGAAATGTGGCTGACTAACGAGGCAATAGCATCCTCCATTTCCATGGTAGACAAGACACCACCACCACTGAGATAATATACTAAATGCATTCCTATAATGAATTTTGAAAGGCGAAATGTGCCACATTTGATACATAGATATCATCCTCACGCATCTCTATGTTGAATTATAACCTAAAATTCGGCCGGCCTTGTCACATCACCAGTTTGAACACCCTTTGGCAAATTCCAGCGATTTGATAAATCCTTGAGTAGAATGATGATAAATCGAAGCAGCTTCTGTATCAAAAAAGGACATAGCTCAAACCCATGCTATACAGATTTCTTTTTTTTTTTTTTCTTAATTCGCCAAAATTAGTGTTGATGCTTGAAATTATGCTTTTTCTGTAGTAATAAGCCTTGTTTTAAAGCATTTTAAAGGTAAATATTTCAATTATGGTACTCATATATGTATGTATAATGGTATGTATGCAATAAAAGTCGCCTCTTCAGTTATGATCAGTTTAATTCGCAATATTTCTATCAATACCTATCAAGGCAATAGAATACATTTGATTAGTACATGTCTATAAAAATTTCAACTGAATCTGTTTTCTGCGATGTAACATTTATTTTCATAGTAAAAGACAAATTCGCTATTATATTTTCGTTACTTGAAAAAGATGATGGTTTCCAATCGAAAATTTTCTTAATAAATAATTGAATTAATATATATGGTTTTTCTTGATTTATATCACGATAATGGTTTGGCCATAATCAGAGAACAATATAAATCAACCTTTAGTTGACTTCTGCTCAACTAGATGGCGCGCGCGCCGAAATATATATATATATTGAAAAGAAAAGAGGCATATCTTGATCAGGCTCACATGAGAATTTCTAGATGGCAGAGCGCCATATATGTATATATTCCTATAAACGCCAAAAAAAAGTGCATTTCTCTTTAAATATGCATATAACAATGTATTTTGTTTATCACTTCAGTAAAAAAGAACCCTAAATGTGGTGATAAAGAATAATCCACAACACCAGTTCATCACCGTATTTAAATTTTTTACTAGGTTTATAAACAAAATACATTGTTTTATGTATATTTAAAGGAAAATCTCTTCTTTTGGCGAATGTTTACCATCTTATTCAACTTTATGATATATATATATGTTATATTATAATATTATTCCTTTTAAAATTATATTTGATAGATCCAAATACTCTGTTTAAATCGACCGCCAGAGGTCGTGCTTTCTCTATAAATACTCATTGTTGTTGTTCCCCGTTGGTCGGCTCAAAACATTTGTACATTATGCAAATAAGCTTTTCATTTTTTTTATTCTTACGCCTTAAGCCAGGCAGTACTTTAATCAAATTATGTTCTTATATATTACTTTAGCACAACAAAAGCAATTACTGATCAAAACAATTTTTATTATTATTCTATCAAGAATTTAACCACGACTGCATCACCATAACAAAATCAAGCAAATGACCAATAATTCCTCTACAAGTAATTAATATCAAAATACAACAGAAAGCTCATACATCTTTGTTTTTATAACATATATATAAAGAAAGAATGTAGTATAGTTAGTAAAAATGAATGAAAAAGAATTGAAATAAAATTTAGATGTTATTATTAAAAATAAAAAGAGCATATCCTGAACACTAACAGCATGCACTACGCTGAAGAGGGCCAAGAGTCCGGAACGCATTTGTGGTTGGTTTTTCTTGAATCATCAAGAAATTAGGTTCACTAAATATTATGAAACGAACTAAACGTTTAGTCATTTTTTATTTAACTATACAGTTGATGCTCTGGCATTTCAAATGCGTATGTGAGGGGTCACATGAGAGGCGCAAGGATATGCTTTTTTTTTTATTTAATACCAACATCTGACCTTTTTTTGTTGTTTTTCATATATATAATATATGAATCGCTTTCCAAACCTAGCATAAGTCATCATCTGCCTTGTACATTTTTAAAATAAAAGATTTAAAAACTACAAAAAATATTTTCTCACAATAAGTTTCTCTTTTATTTTAAAACGCAAGCTTTAAAGCGATAATCGCTCTTCAACGGGCTTAATTAAAACCTAGACTATATCTTACACACACAAGAAATATTTTTACATAAAAATATTACAAAACAAATGGGTTATACATTTTTATTATAGCGTAACTATGACTTCCATTTACAAAATCATAAATTCATTTATATAGTTTCATATTTTTTAAATAAAAAGGCATATATTGTATCAAAATATAATTTACTTTACGAATATTTCAGTTGGCTGAACGCCAACCTTTATCAAGGTATTATAAAATAATAATGTGTTTAAATAAAAAGTAATATATTGGATCAAAATATCATTTATTATACCAATATTTCAGTTGGCTGAACGCCAACCTTTATCAAGGTATTATAACATATTAATGTGTTTAAATAAAAAGGCATATATTGGATCAAAATATCATATTATCCAATATATGCCTTTTCAATTAAAGATTTATTTATGGATTGCTCTATTTTCAAAACGATATTAATGTGTGTCGGCCTATAATATAAAGAATACCCATGCATATTCTGAAATAGTATTTGTGAGTTAATATGTAAATATATTTTGGTATTTGTATATGCAAATATAATATGATTTAATTATAGATATTATTGAATGTTTGGATATTCCAGTCTATATATAGATGAATGAAACGTCTCCAAAAAATATTGGATGGAAGTTGGAAGGTAAACTCTTACAAAAGAAACTTGCTCATATCTTAATGCAATTCCAGACTATAAATCAGAAAGAAGACGACTCATCGCGTCTTCTGTATTATATCGTTTGGTTGATATCTCTTAAATCAGACGATCATTACTTCTCCCCTTGCCCCGGGGTGGCGGCAAATCTGTCTTCGTTCACTACTGCGCATGCGCACAACACCTGTCGTCTGCCCACTTTTTTATTTTTTTTTTTTTTGAACGTCATATTTATTTTTGAAATATATTTCAAATGATCTTAAATTATTTTATAATTGATTCAAATTATATAATTATATAGTAATTTTACAAACAATTCAAGTTAAAATGTGTTATTTTAATAATATTTGTGATAATTATGGCCATTATTATTATTATTTTTAAGCTTCGAAATCTCTCTCTCTCAATGCGTAGAAGGTATCATATTTATCAATTTAAAAGGGCCAGAGTAAGAGAGACAGAAAGGGTGAAGTAGGATCTCAAATCTATATTTAATTCTTCAAATATTTTTCTTCATCATCCTAGAAAAAAGTGGAATTATATACACTCATGGACAAAACTTAAGGAAGTTGTACCTTTCAGTATGTATATCGGAATTTAGACAATAACTCTGTCTATGATCTCTGTGATTGCAATGAATATATATTTATTAAAATACAGTAAAACCTCGCTGTAGCGAACTGAAATGGATTTATGCTTTGGTTCACTATAGTCAGAGTTCACTATAGTCATCTTTATTATTATATTTATGAACAAAACTTAAGGAAGTTGTACCTTATAGCATATATATCGGGATTCAGACAATAACTCTGAAAGATATTTGATACACAGTGATATTTATCGAAGATACACGAGATAACCAAGTGTGAACAAAATGGCCTCTGTTTCAATGGAAAAAAAAAAGACGACTGACGACATAAAATATTTTCCAATGAATTAAGTTTTTTTTTCCATGAGTGTAGTTCAATTCAATAAAATAATACCTTGTATCAATAATGAGTATTGATATAAAAACAAATATTGAGAGATTTTCTGCTCGAATTTAGATCATGTTGAGTATTATGGTAATGCAGTCGTGGTTTAAAATTCTTGAAATAATAATAATAAAAATAGTTTTGATCAGTAATTTAATTGAGTTAAAGGGATATATAAAAAGAACATAATTTGATAGAAGTAATGCCTGGCTTAAGGCGAGTAGAATAAGGAAAACAAAATATTATTTACATAATGTACAAAAGTTTTGAGCCGGTTTATAGCTTTCGGGAATGAACGATCTTCTACTGTAGAAAACATGGTATAATGAGTGTATGGAAAATATTGGAAAGGGAAGGTCCTTAAGAAATATCAGAAGATATCCAATTTCAGCTCTCTGTAAAGTGGCATAATGGACTTCAGGATCTCAATTGATTTTAGTTTGGTTACGTCCGATATATTTTTTATTTAAAATAAATTGTTAGTGCTAAAAATTGTTTTAAAGTGAAACACTTGCAATTTTACGCGTATATAGGTGACACGTGTTAATTAAATATGAAAAAATTAAGCGATAAAAAAATTAAAAGTAATAAAAGAATACTATCGTATGCTATTTTGAAATGAGTATTTGTGACAAGCTGGTTTATAGTATGTCTTTATATGATAAAAAAATGGATATCACTTTTTGTTATTTTTTCAACGAGGAGAAAACTTTAAAAATATATATATAAGAAAAAAAATTGAAGACCATCATACAGTATTTAACTTTATTATATTAAACGAATTATATAATGAGTGTAGTGTTAAGGTGATTTTCAAATATAAGATATAGAAATATCAACAAATAGGTGTTACTCATTGGAGTTCTTAGCTGCACAAGAAAAACTTAAGAAGAAAGAGTGCGTGTTACAGGTGAATTCAGGATTCTGTTAACTTGGTCTTCATCGAATCCAGGAGTCAATCTTATCTTACTTTCCCTTATTGACAGGTGTTTGAACAATTATCTCTATTCATGATAAAAATTTGAAAAAAGTTTTAAATTTACAAAATATTTTCTCACAATGAATTTCTTTTTATTAAAAAACGCTAGCTTTCAAGCGATAAACGCTCTTCAACGGGCTTAATAAAATATCGACTTTATCCTACCAGAAATATTTACAAAAACAAACGCGCGCAGCGTGGATATTCATAACTGAAAATTATTATAAATATAATTCTATCTCTATTTTACCTATTTGTTCTCTAATTAAGGAAAATAAATAAAAGGGGAAATTTACCCAAAATATTGTAGAATTACATTTATTTATCACTGAGTTATTTATTTTTAATAATCTGTTGCTCTTGATGATGATTCAGAAACATCTAGAATCATTATTTGCATATGTAAATAAATGTGATGGTTGTTTTTCGTATTTTGATCTAGACAATCATAAATAAAATATCTTATCAATAGGTTTTACTTGTCGAATTAATCACTTTACAATATATTATTTCTAAATGGAAAGTCACTAAGTACATATCGGAATATGGGAGTAAATTATATAATTTTTATGAAACATTTTTGTTAAATTTGTGCACATTCAATTATAAATTCAAATGTCAAAAGTGAGGACATTTTACGCTCATTTTATTCAAACAATTAAAATATTTCTGAATACACTCATAAAAAACAAAACTTAAGGAAATTAAAAGACTTTGATATATCACCCGTAGTCATATTTTTTTGAAGGAGACCGAGGCAATTTTGTTAACACTTGGTTATCTTGTATGTCTTCAATAAAGGTCATTGTAATATCTTTCAGAGTTATTGTCCGAATCCCGATATACATGATAAAATATACAACTTCTTTAAGTTTTGTCCATGAGTGTATATACATTTGGTTATCTCGTGTGTCTTCAATAAAGTCACTGTAATATATTTCAGAGTTATTGTCTGAATCCCGATATACATGCTAAAAGGTATAACTTCTTTAAGTTGTGTCCATGAGTGTATATTGGTTATCTCGTGTGTCTTCAATAAAGGTCACTGTAATATATTTCAAAGTTATTTTCTGAATCCCGATATACATGGTAATAGGTACAACCTCTTTAAGTTTTGTCCATGAGTGTATATTGGTTATCTCGTGTGTCTTCAATAAAGTCACAGTAATATCTTTCAGAGTTATTATCTGTATCCCGATATATATGTTAATAGGTACAACCTCTTTAAGTTTTGTCCATGAGTGTAGTTTCATTTATCTGTTCAAAAGTATAAAGCTATTGATTAGATATTGGGTTTTAGGTATTTTTTATAGTGTTTATTGTATACTATATATTACCCAACAGTAATAAACTAATCAAAAGCTTTGTACATTTGAATTAATGAAGAAAATCATTCCGAAAGCTCTCTATTATCTGAAAAAATAATAAATAGCGTAAAATGCTTCTTTGTTTTTAAATTTATATAGATTCATTAATTTTGAATATAGTCTATAATTACAAATTGAATGAATATATTTAAAAATACCTATCTTTTTATTTTTGTGATTATAAAAATACAAATAAATGAATATATAGCTTCTATTTGAACATTGTTTGTTTCACGATATAATTGGACTTAAAAGTAAAATGTTTTTAAAAGGTTCAATATTCCTGAAAGAAGAAAAAAAACTTGAATTCTCTTTAGTATACACCATTAAAAAATCGATAAAAATTTGAATGAATTGCATAACATTCTGGAGGACAAATTGCACAAAGAAGGAGGAGAAAAAAAAAGAAGAAAAATGGGAACGGATTCTAAAATCCATGTAGGTTGGGAAAAAGTGCAATCAAACAAATGTCACTGAATTGCCGTTCCTTTTATTTTTACCTTTTTTTATTTTACTTTTAAAACGAGGATGGAATAAATATTTTAAAATATTATATAGTGAATATCTCCTTTTATTCTAATTATATATTTTAAATGTTTATTTATGTTTTTAGTTGGCTTTTTTTGATGTATTAAGAAAATGGGTTGATAAACTATCATGGAAAATGTTATATCAACGTTTAGTTGGTTTTTCTTCTATTAGATGGCGCTCTTCCATTTAATATTATAAGATATATATATAATAGAGATATGGAGCGATTGGTGAGCGGTCAGAATGTGCCTTTTTTATTTTAATATATATACAAGGTAGGATCAAAAGGTTCCCGAACTTTTTTAAAATTAATTATTTATTCATAGTATAGTAATTTAAACATGCTTAATTGTACAGCCCTTGATGAAGAAAGGAAGGCCCTATATCAACAAATTAAATGTACCAACATTTCACCCTACGTATTGCTTTCCAAAATATCAACAAACAAATCTAAGGCAATAGCTTACTATAAATATTTTAGATTATCATTATGTAAGGACCAGTCAACAATTCAATCACTTTGAGACGAAGAGTAAAGCCAGTTCAATTTCCATCTCACTACCCATGTAAATAACACAAGATGATTGTTACCTTAACCAATTGGGAGAATCTGTATGGGGCATATCCCTAATAAAGGCTTTGTATGTGTGTGTGTGTGTAATCTAAACATCATATTTTTCAAAATAGGAGCCTTAGTTATCTACACATATTTTTCCGGCGTGGAAAAAGCTGTTGAAATGCTAGTTCAAAGTAAATTTTTATAAGCTTGTTTAGCTCCACTGTCGCATTTTCATTAAGATACAGAGAATTTGGCTAAATAGTCTTGACCAATAATGACTCTATGAGAAGGGGCATAAAATTCAATAAGTTTTGTAGATTCATTTTATATTTTCTTTGCTGTTCAAGAAAACTTACTTTTTTTTTAATGTAAATAAATACTGATTTTATTTTTAATTTTGTTTATTAAATTAAGCTGCTGAAATGTATTTAGGCGCAAGTATCCCAAGCTGGGATATCGAGCCCGATATGTAAAATAAAAAAAGGATTATTATTTTTAGAATATTCTTAAATCGTTCCAATTTTCTAAAAATATTTTCAATCTGAAATGACAAACAAAAAATACACTTTATTTTAATACATTTCAAAGGGAAATGTGCTTCTTCTTGTACATGTTAACAAAAAAGGTACACATTATGTGAATAAAGGTACAGTGTTCAAAGGGGAAAAAATGTTTTTTAAAGATAATCATTTCAATATATATCGAAAATTTCCCCTCACATCCTATTTCCATTTTAAAAAGTGAATTTTCTCCAAATCAAATATTTGTTTAATCCTATGTTTTAAAATGTACGAATTTTTGACATGAAATTGAATTTTAAATATGGATGTAGGTGAATATGCAAATAACCGCATCTAGGTTTGGATTTTATAAAAGAGTTTTCTCTTATTTCTATTTACTACTTCAAGTTTTATATAAAATTAATACCCCTTTTTCATATTCATGACAAATTCAATTTATGAAAATAATATTTAGTTATTTTATTAATAATATAGAAATATATTCATCATAAAAAAACAATATATAGGTAAAATTCTTAGTTTATTTGTATTTATAAAACCTTATGTATTTTTCTTATATAGATAGTTAAATATAGTCGAAAATAATTATAATATATGGGTTTTATAGACTTCTGCTGGTGAATCCACTAGTAATTAAGAAATAATAAGATTTAATAAATTCTAATCAATGAAAATTTCAATGAGTTAGCTATACTCATAACAATGCCTAAGGAATTGGAAGCTCTTTGATGTTTTCGGTAGTCTTGTTTTTTAGGAGACAGAGACAATTATTTTGAAAATAGAGCAATCCATAGATAAATCCTTAATTAAAAAGGCATATATTGGATATAAAAATCATTTATTTTACCAATATTTCAGTTGGCTGAACGCCAAACTTTATCAAGGTGTTATAACATTTTATAAAGTGTTTAAACTAACACTTTAAATTGGTAAAATAAATGTTTTTTATCGATATATGCTTTTTCAATTGGAGAAAATTATTATTCACACTTGGTTATCTCGTGAATCTTCAATTAAAGTTACTGTAATATCTTTCAGAGTTATTTCCTGAATACCGATATATATTCTAAAATGTACAACTTCTTCGAGTTTTGTCTATGAGTATATTTATATGTATAGGGTAAACACCGTGAAGTAACGCAAGTACAAGGAATATATTAAATAATACCTATAATAGGAGTTTAAGTTTCACATAATTAATATAAAGTTTTAGTTATCCATTGATAGTAATAACATACTCCTGGATTTTCATGAAGTAATAGTTAACAATAATCCTATATAATAGGTACAAAATGAACCCTAATTAAATTAAAAACATGATTATATACACATATCCCCCGATTTACACGGTAGATACGTTCCTGAGAAAAACGTGTAAATCGGAGGATAGGTGTACACAGAAATAAAATGCATTGACAGGTTAACATATGTAGTCAGCACATAAGCTCGGGATTCCTCGTGAGATGTGTACACAGCGCATGTGTTCAATCACAGTAGCATTTAGTATAGTGCGATAAAAACAAAAACAAAAAAAAAAACTTATTTGGAAAACCGTGTAAAAGCGAAAACGTGTAAAACAAGTACCGTGTAAATCAGGGGATAGGTGTATTTATATATGTACCTATAGGAGAACTTCTCCCTTTAAAAATATATCAAAACAATTGACTTTTTGATCGCCTCACTATAAATAGTAAATTTGGTGGTCAAAGATTTGTCACAATACCAGTTATCTGCATAACGCTAATGAGGCCCAACACCCCGCAACACGTACGTGGTTGGCTTTTCTTGATTCATTAAGAAATTGGTTGCAAAATATTATGTTATAACCTAAATCAAGGTTTTAGATGATTTTATACTATAAGATAGCGCTCTGGCATCTAAATTTTTCATATGAGCGTGGTCAGGATATGCATTTTTCCTTTTAATTTATATATATATATATATATATATATATATATATATATATATATATATATATATATATATATGATGCACTAGCGCGACATCTGTTATCAAAATTCGAAACTATTTTAAACGCGTAAGATTCTTTTTGAAATTAAACAATTTCTACTGCCCTTACTGCAATATATTTATAATTTTCTGAGTTATTCTATAGAAATATCCAATTTTCAAAATAGACTAATGACGGCTTTAAATAAATTAGAATGCTTATGCAACTTTTGCATATATCTATAATCATATATACACGTAGGTGAAAACATATATAAAAGAAGCTGAGTTGGCCTAGACAGAAATATCCAATTATCAAGATAGCCTCACCTAATGGAAATAGGCAATCTCGCTACTCTCGTCTGCATCTTATATCTCTATACCAGCAGAATTAATTTACATAACTTGTTTTCTTCTACTTAATTGCATATTTTTATTCCCTATGCATATAAGGTGTTTGAAAGTCAGTGTGATATCGTATATATCAATCTAATATCTTTATTAAGTATGACATGTTCTAATATCTATAATAAAATATATATAGTAAATCTTTTTCTCTCTTTCTGTTTATCGTCTGCTTCAAATTGACTTACATTTATAATGGATTTATTTATTATATAAAATATCCTTAAGTTTTGTCCATGAGTGTATACTTGGGTAAAAATGGACTATGGGCGATCCAGTATTTGCCTGGATCACTTAGCTATTTATAAATATAAATCTTATATTTTAAAAATAGACATAATCAACTATATTTATATCGAAAAATAAACACAAAATTCGGGGAGAAAAACCTTTTTTATAAGAAGAAGATCGTAAAAGCTTTCGGGCAAGACGTATTTCTACGGGTACAGAATGACACAAGTGACAATGGTGTATATATATAAAGTTTTCTGAAATTTTTAAACATAATTCTATTTTCTTCTGTCGTATATAGCTAAATCTATCATATAAAGTGTAGATATATCGACAAAATATGTTGCACAAATATATAAATATGAAAAAAACTATAAAAAAATAAATAATAAGTGGGTCAGGTGTTGATATTAAAAACAAAGTAGGCATATCCTGACCATAAGCACATGTGATTTTCAGAAGGCAGAGCGCCATCTGGTGGAACCGAAATGAACTATTCATTGATTTAACCTGTTTCATGATATTTGGCCAACCCAATTTCTTGATAAATCAAGAAAAGCCATCCACGAACGCGTTTCGCGCTGTTGGCGCTCGTCAGCGTGGAACACGACACGCAAGTTTGTCCTTAAATACCCATTTCTAGTTTTTCTTTGTCGCAGTGGTACAGCCTACTCCACGCTGATATATTTAATGCATTAATATCATAATAATAATTTACCAAATATCAGGGAACAGGTTAAATCAACGAATAGTTGATTTCTGTTCCACCAGATGACGCTCTGCCTTCTGAAAAACACATGTGTTCCTGGTCAGGATATGCCTACTTTGTTTTTAAATATATAAATATATGAAAATAAAATCATTTGTTCATTACACTGTCATTTTGTTCCAGTAAAAAGGGCGTTTTACCCGAAAGCTTGTAAGATCATCCTCTTTTAAAAGAATATCTTCTCCTCGACGTGTTTTTTCTTCTATACCAAATAGGGAAATTGTAACTATATTTAATTTTTAAATATTCACTATATAGTGGTGTCAAATCTAAGACAGCAGAGCAAGATGGAAAGAACCTATCTGGGTCAAATAGTTTATAATAGGGAAAGTTATACGAAATTTAATTGAATCTGCAGACTTTTTATTATAAATAGACAGCTTCATGCAACTTGAGGAACTACACTACTATGCGTCTTGATTTACATCAATGTAAATAATTAAAAAGTGACTTTAGAATATAACTCATTGTAAATAGCTCAACTTGATCAACTTTCTCTCTCCACGATACTAATTATTACAGATAACTTCATCAACTTCCATCATTGCTTAACATATTTTAAATAACTACCTTGTGGTTTCTTCTATCTGCTTATGTTGTTGTTTATTTGTTTAATGTATATGTTTATTTAATGTTCATTTTCTTAATTGTTTATTTTCTTTTTGACAATTCTGTTAACTACTCTACTACAATATGAATTATTGTAAATAGTTTCACGCGCAATTATCCAGATCGGATATAGCGTGTCTTGTTTGAAGCTGGTAATAAATAAATATAATCAATATTTTTTAACAAATTATTTAATACATTATTATTAGAACTCACTCCATATATATATATATATATATATATATATATTAAAAGTATTAAAATATAAATTCACTTCATATATTGATTTTTTAAAATAAAAAATTCCGAAATAAATAAAATATAAAATAGAATTTGAGAAATATTTATCTGAATTATATAGGAAATGGTCATTCATGTTTAAAATATCTTCTGTCACTGTAAATTTGCCTTGAAAAATAAATTGAATATTTTTATAAATAGTAAATTCAGCATTTTAGAATAAATATTTTAAAACCACAGAAAATCTTTAACTTCAGAATAAAAAGATCTATTGTTATAATAATATATATTAACATATTTTATTTAATATAATACAGCCCTTTTTATTAATTGTATTTGTTTTAATTATTATTTTATTATAACTAATTTTTGAAAAAAAAAACTTTATTTTATTATACTGATTTCTTCATATTTTCAATTATTCAAACTATTGTATCTATACACACATTATTTTTTTTATTTTCTTTCAGATTTCCTTTTTCTCTCAATAAAAACATATGCAAATATATTTTATTAATATCAATATTAATATTTGTTATTATATATTGTTTAATTATGTTGTTAACCAATTTTAAAACCAATTTCATACACCCAAATTTCTCTTTATTTTTAATTTAATTTCTTTAATAATTAAATTCAAGCAGATTTTTTTACACAATTTAATTATTTTCACTTTTTTCTTCAAATAATTTTAAAAACGAATTTTATTTTACTTTATTATAAATATATTATTATTATTATTATTATTTTATATATATTTGCGATGTCGGCCTGATGATAGGCTAACGCCTGAAAGCTCGCCAAATTTAAGAATAAAAGAAACTTGTTGCAAACAATTTTTTCTTCCTTTCATTCATAAATATATTTCTTTATTTAATTATATAAACATTTTTTATTCTCAAAAACTAAACAATAAATGATATCCATAAATATTTATGGATTGCTCTCTCTCTCTCTCTATTTTCAATAAATAAATATGCTATATGGATTAACATTATATAATTATTCATATTCCCGTTTGAATAAATTTTATTTCATTACATTCCAATATAGTCGTATAAATTAATTTTCCTATTTTTAATAATATTGTCGGTAAATACATTTGTTATATATCAAAATTATTCAGTTTATTGTTTTATTTGGCATCTCTGAAAAATCAGCCGATTTATTTTGGATATACAGCTTTTTCTGGTAAACAATAACTATATAAGCACAAATATTTAATTAAATTGTATATCATTTGTATTTTATTACTCCAGTTTTAAGATATATAATCTTGTATAAATATATTTATTTTTTTAATTATTAGTATATTATTATAATACAGAAAAATTAGATATTATTTTATTCGTCTTCTATCAATCACCTTTAAAGATATTGAAAACGTATAATATTACAACATATAATCTTTCATACTTATTTTCCCAATATCATAAAACAAGTCAACTATTTTAGACACTTTTGAAAATATATTTTTAACTATTTTCTACTATTATTATTTTTATTATCTATCCCTCTATCTAATATAATAATATATTTTTTGAATTAAATTTCATTTTCATTGTTTTTTTAAATAGATTATTGAAACATATTTTACCATATTCAAAGCTTCTTCTTTCCCTATAATATATAAATTGATATTTAACAAACAATTATTGAATCTTTCGAATTTCTTTAAAAGACTAAAATTATATCATAAAATACCTCTCATTAATATTTTGAATACAAACAAATGTATATATACACAAAAACAAACATTTACTATATTCTATCGTATAATAAACATTAATTTATTTTTATGCTATATTTAATAGCCTATTCGAACAAATCTCACTACATATAAAGGTTTTATTATCATATAAATATATATATAAACATTTATTGAATTAATTGGATTTCTATAATAGACATTAAACAACTTTACTCATAACTTTACATTATTGTGTTAAATATAAACAATTTTTTATTCATATCAAAACAAATATTTACTATTTTTTATATATCTTATAATTAAAAAGATATTTCAAATAATTCAAACTAAGTTATTCTTATTTATTTTAAAGATATATTTGAATATATTTTGTAATTCTATATAATATATTGATTTAATTTATAAATATATTTTATATATATATATGAATATTTACTCAAGCCTCAATCTTGTTGGAAAATAGACAATTCTAGGAAATTTCTGTGAAGATTTAATCTGTAATTTAATTCTCTTGACCATTGTCAATGTGTAGGAGAAATCGTTAGGAAAAGAAAGTCATACAACCTTCTTTTCAGTGAAGACTCTTTATTTTTCCAAAGAAATAAACAAAAGGCTGGTAAAAAGTATTGAACTTAAATGGAAGGAAAAACTCTGAACAGCTGCTATATACAGAATGGAAATAGAAATTACTTATATATTTTCTTATCTTACTCTATGACCTGAAAGTTATTATTCAGTGACCATCAAAAACAAAGCAGAAATATTTCTGTGAAGATTAAACCTTTATTATTTATTGACTATTACCAAGTACCAATTATTTTATTTCCAAAGCGCTATATCCCGCAAGGGATACTTGCGCCAAACAAGGAGAAAAGTTTATTTACATAAGTTATTTACATTATTCAACGCATGAAAACATTAGAGATCCAGATTTTGTAGAAAGTTTAGAATGTATTTACAAAATGAATTGAACTTTAAATATGATTTTTTATCGGAAATTTATAATAGTTATGTATTTTGAAAATATAGCAATCCATAAAGAATGTAATGTGTAATAATGTGTGTGATAAAAATGTGAATATGTAATTATAAAGACATATATTGGATCAAAATATTATTTATTTATATCAATTATTCGGTTGGCTGAACGCCAACCTTTATCAAGGTATTATAACATATTGATGTGTGTCAAAAACAAACTCAGCGCCACATAACATCAATAGAATTAAGTTTTAAAAATATATTTTTGCTTATATTCAATGGGGAGAAATAAAAATTATATATATATATATATATTTATAGAAGCAATGGGGGCTTCTCCCGTCAAAATAAACGTCAGAATCTGACGCCATCTATTGACCGTCGCCGCAACTAGCGGCATCGGGTCGGTGACAAAGCCACAACACTGACTTTGGCAAACTGATAAGCGTCCACCTAGAGACCATGGTTTCGGGCTAATGGTCCTCGTCAGTCTAGGGCGAACTTCATTCCATGAGATCCACACGGGATCTAATGGAATCCTCAAACTCTACCAAAGAGGTGTTTTGCTGGCAATGTGGCTGGGCCAAATCTATGGCTAGAACATAGATGGAAAATTTGCCGGGAGGAATTTAATCCATAGAAGCAATGGGCGCTTCTCCCGTCAAAATAAACGTCAGAATCTGACGCCATCTATTGACCGTCGCCGCAACTAGCGGCATCGGGTCGGAGACAAAGCCACAACACCAACTTTGGCAAACTGATAAGCGTCCACCTAGAAATGGCGTCAGATTCTGACGTTTATTTTGACGGCAGAAGCGCCCATTGCTTCAATGGAATAATTTCCTCCTGGCAAATTTTCCATCTATGTTCTAGCCATAGATTTGGCCCAGCCACATTGCCAGCAAAACACCTCTCTGGTAGATTGTGAGGATTCCATTAGATCCCGTGTGGATCTCATGGAATAAAGTCCACCCTAGACTGACGAGGGCCATTAGCCCGAAACCATGGTCTCTAGGTGGACGCTTATCAGTTTGCCAAAGTTGGTGTTGTGGCTTTGTCACGGACCCGATGCCGCTAGTTGCGGCGACGGTCAATAGATGACGTCAGATTCTGACGTTTATTTTGACGGGAGAAGCGCCCATTGCTTCTATGGATTAATTTCCTCCCGAAAAATGTTCTATCTATATATATATTTATTTATTACGTCAATAATATAAACATATATATCAATATTCTTTTCTCCCCATTGAATATAAGCAAAACTAATTTTAAAACTTAATTCTGTTGACGTTATGTGGCGCTGAGTTTGTTTTTTAACACATTAATATGTTATAATACCGTGATAAAAGTAGGCGTTCAGCCAACTGAAATATTGGTAAAATAAATGATATGTTTATCCAATATATGTCTTTTTAATTATAGTTGTGTATGTGTTGTAAAGTTATATATGTTTCATATATGCCTATATATATATGAAATTCAAACTATTTTTTACGCCAATGATTAATTAGGGAATTAAAAAAACTTTCTACTGCCATTACTGTGATGATTAATTTTACTATATCCTTGTATAATTGTACAAGGTCATAGATCAAATATACAATATTGGTAAGGTTACTGCAATGATAAGATATTGCGAGGTCTTAGCTCATCAGTGGTTATCCCTCCCAGTACAGTACATTGCAGTAAGGGCAGTAGAAATTTGTTTTATTTCTAAACGTATCATACATTTTGGAAATAGTTAAAATTTCTTATAACAGATGACGTTATAATTTATCACATATATATATTTTATAAATAAAACGATTTTCCTGCTGATTTTGGAATATTAGAGTTGATTATGCTATGGAATTATTTACTGATTCTTTGATTTTGGTATTAAGTCGTGGAAAAGATTATAAATAGCTTTGATTGACATAAAGGAATATATAAAACATAACTTGAAAAAGGTATTGCCTGGCTTAAGGCGTGAGAAACAAAAAAAAATGAAAAACTTATTTACATAATGTGCAAAAGATTTGAGCCGGCCATCGGGAAAGAGAAAATATCTTTATTTTACGGGGCTGCTAACCAAAATGAATGATTTTTGAGCCCCGATGGACGCATAAAGCGGAATATATACAAAGCATAGCTGGAGGGGCTGGGGATGGGTGGCCAGGGATCATCGCCAGGTGAGGCCAGGAGAGCCGGGATGTAGAGGAGGACCGGGGGGGAGCAGGGTGGTGATCCGCGGAGTTCAGGGGGTGGCAGAGACGGGTTCAATGGTGTTGAAGCAGGCGTAGCAGGTTTGTAGCAGGCAGACAAGCCGCAATGCACGATGTAAAGTATCAAGGTGCTGCACGCAACCAAGGCTGTTCAAAAAGGTTAGATTCCCCAGGCCAGGGAAAATAAAAGAAAGACTGCTGTTGTTTAAATAAGAATATTAGATAAAGCGAGAATGATTCAGCAGCTGATGGGAAAAGATAGATTATTATTAATTTTTATTTATTTATTTATTTATTATTATTATTATTATATTTATTTTTTTTTTTTGTAAAAATGAATATATTAAAGTTTTGGATAAGATTACTGGTGAGGGTACCAGTGCTAAGACGACCAACCAGAAAAGTACACCATGGATTGCATAGCGCGTTCAAATGAGTCGCTGCGTAAGTCAATTTCTCGAGCAGCCCGCGCCGTCGAATCGCCAAACCATTTGCCCTCTGTCCTTGGGTTACAGAGACAGCGTCAGGGGCGATCACATACGCAGGGCAGGTCGCGAAACCGATCTTAAACAGCGGCACAGGCCAAAGTTACGTCTACGAGCAGCCGCCAATGACCGGTGTTAACCATGAGGTGAGGAGTACGAGTCATTCAGGTGATCGGAATCCTCCGCGCGGACGCGTGGCTTAAGTCTATCAGAGGCCTTTAGGAACTCCAGGCAGGCTCGCCAAATGCTCCTGTTGAAAATAAAGTCTTTGAGTGACCGCGGAGTGTATCCTAATTCTTCTGCACAGGTGGAAAGAAGGGGGAATCTAAGGGCATCAAGGCTGCTGCACTCAAGCACGATGTGAGACAGAGTTTCTTCCCTGTCGGCGTCGCAGTAAGGGCAGGAAGGATCGTCAATGACGCCTATCCTGAGGGCGAAACTGTCCGTCCACGTGTGTCCCGTTAGCAGGCCTACCACACTGTGCTCGCTAGGGACGATGTACGCATACCTTTTGTCTAAAAGACTCATTGGAGTAAGGCCAAAGCGGGTGTGGATAGAAGGAGCTAGAAAGAGGAATCTGCTTTCCCATGCTTCACGCGCCCGGCCGTAGATTGCCGATTTTACAAACGACAAAGGAGCGAGTTTGTAACAGCTTGGGTCAGCATACTCAGCACCCCGCTTTGCGAGTGTGTCCGCAATGTCATTACCCACGTTCCCACTGTGGCCCTTGATCCATTGTAGGGTGCATCTGTTCCCATTGCGATTCAATCGCGAAATCAGTAGCAGAGCTCTGTCGATAAGGTAATTACCAGTCTTAGAGTTCAGAACTGACTTCACGACTGAGAGGTTGTCCAGGAAGAATCCTAAAGTTAGATGATTAGGTAAAGTGGTTGCGTTTTCAAGAGCCTTAACCAATCCAAGGGCTTCCGCCTGAAAGACAGAACATGAGATTCACGTATTTCAGGTGCACAATCGAGACAAGAGAACCTGTACACGCCGGCGCCAACTCCATCTCTGGTTTTGGAACCATCTGTATAGTATGCCACGTGGAAGAAAAGAGCAGGAATATTACTGGGAGCGGAGTAATAGGGGGGGTAGGGGAGAGGATGTGGAAAGGGAGGAGGCTCGAGTTGAATTTCAGCGTCAACCAATCCATACTTTTTAAGGTATAGCTCAGTTTTAGCCAAGATTTCCAGATCGAGAGGAAGGACTCTGGAGAGGGAGATTAGAGCAGCGTTGCTGGTTAATCTGAAAGCTCTACAAGCTCTCACTAGGAAAGGCCTTTGAGCACTCAGTAGAACATTCAAGGAGCGTTGAGAAAGATTAGGAAACCAAACCGCCGAGGCATAGGCAATGGCCGGAACAACCACTTGCAGATACAGAGTTCTCAAGGCGCGGTAACCAAAACCAAAGTTGAGATTAGCGGCTGCGGTCAAACGCGGCAACATGCCGCGGACCTTGGCGCAGACTTCAACTACGTGCTGGTAGAAAGATAGACGTTGATCAAATCTCACTCCCAGCACCTTAATTGAGTCGCACCATTGAATTGGCCGTCCGTGGATAACCAGATCCCGGCGCGGTTCAGGCAGTCTCCCGTGTGGTCTGAGGAGAACCATAGCCTGGCACTTCCCCACGCTGAGTTCCAGTTTATGCAAACTGCACCACCTAGCGATCATATCTATGGTGTGTTGGGCCGCGGGAAGTTGACTAGGTCGGCATCCCGAGACCACCACGACCAGATCATCCGCGTAGGCTTGCGGGAAAACATTATTCCTGTAGTCCAGCGTGAGGAGTTCATCAAAGACAATATTCCAAAGGAATGGGCCGAGAACTGAACCCTGGGGACATCCTTTGGAAATTCGTCTCGACACAGTACAACCATTCATAGATAGTCTCACAACACGGTTACATAGAAACGAGTTTATCAGGTGATAAATGTTTCTGGGACAGACGCTTTTGTGCAACGCTCTCAAGATACTTGAGTGGAGCACGTTGTCAAAAGCGCCTTTAACATCAAAAGAAAGAAGAAGACAAGATTTCCTATTTTTAATCGTCCGGGTTATAGTAGATTTTAGATTTAAGAGTGCGGCTGTAGTAGATCTACAAGGCTTAAATCCGAACTGGTTTGGAGGCGCTTTACACATCCTATCGGCCATCCACGACAGCCTAGCAAGAATTAGACGCTCAAGGATCTTGCCCAAACCAGGCAGTATCGTGATTGGACGGTGTGATGCGAGAAAGTCCTCCCCACTTCGCTTGGGGACGAGAACGACGTCCCCCAGCTTCCATGTAGATGGAAAGTGGCCAGTGGTTAAACACATGTTGAAAATACTTAGAAAAAACGTCCGAAAATGTTTAACTAGTTTTACGATAAGAAGAGGTGGCATGCCATCACTACCAGGAGAAGAAGATAAGTTTACCTTATCCGCTGTCAACAACAACTCGTTATCTGTAAACAAAGGGTCGTTATCAGATGACGATGCGATGACTTTGCTTAAATCTTTGTGTTCTAACATGGTATCGGGCGGGACGCGGCCGAAATAGTAATCTAATACGTGATTTAATGTGTCCCGCGGACCTTCAGATATTCAAATTATTAAAAAGAAAAAATAATGATCAATAAATAGAATAATCATAATTGGAATATTCAGCGCAATTATTAATAGTAAAGCAGAATTGTGTAAAATATTTGCATCAATATGCAAATATGGATTCGTAATTTTCTTTAATAAGAGAAACATTTAGTCTATCGAAATATCGCATTTATTTTGTTCTTTATCTTTTAGATCACATTGAAGATACACCTTAATATTGTTTAAATTAAAATTTTATAGATTTCTTATATTTATTTAACATAAATAACAGGAGGATTATATTCATGTATTAAAAGTGGAACCTATCCCATTTAAAAAACGTTAAAATAATTACATGTATAAAACGTAGCGTTGGTGAAAACGAATGAGTTACTATACTAGTTCTGGCCAATTCAGAAAAAAGGCTAACCTTCATACAATTCATTGTATACATTTTTAGAAAGTAGAAACCACTATTGATACAAGAATATCATCCTCTTACAACTTTATATTATATTATAATTTGAAATTCGACCCTTTCCTGGGGAGATTTCACCAGATACCACTTTTTTGATACATAAATATCATCCTCTTACAACTTTATATTATATTATAGTTTGAAATTCGACCCTTTCCCGGGGAGATTTCACCCTTCAGTGTAGCATATATAAGCAGAATCGTCCAATACAGTATTAGAGCTCTGAGAAGCGGTCTGGTGGATTAAATTGGTGGAACTAGTAAGAGATTTCACCACTGATGAACTAATCCTTCCCAATATATAATTTCTTATTGCAGTAAGGACAGTAGAAATTTTGATTTGAATATAAGAGACATATTCGTGTTTAAATTTCATTTCTTATTGAACTAAAATATCAAAATGTTTATCAGCAAGATTGAACAACGGAATCAATTTTATAAATCGGCTTTTACACGTCATATACTTGTCAAGAAAAAACAAATGAATTAACGCGCAAACCAGATATTCTACAATGAAAAAATAAAATTTTAAATGTTTTTTTTTTCATATTCTTTAAATATATTTTATTCTCTACCCATTCTGTTTCTCCTAGATTCTCCTCGTTATTTTTAATCCGTTTAAAATGAGGGTATTAAAAATTATTCACAGATACAATGGAATTGTATATATTTTAATGGTTGAACAAATATAAAAGACAATTTCAGATATATAGAGTTATCTTTATATTTATTCAACTAAATAATTTCTAATATGGAACGGCCAAAATATATAAAAGGTATAATACAAACCTATTTGATATATAAACATATATCTAATGTATTGCGTATAATATAGCATAAAAGTCAATATATATTATTATACTTCCAGTTTACATGGATCTTAAAGAAGGGGATATAATAGCAGACGATCCTTGCTCCTGGGAATTCTTTCGTCTGACGCCTTTTTTCTTGCTTCAAACTCCAGATTGATCTTTTTCCAAGACACTTAATTTCTTCTGCTCCTTCTTTTTTTCGGCTGAGCCATTTCCTTTAATTTGAATATACTTTCCTCATCCAATTTTGTTACTCTTTAAGCGCTTTTTTTCTATATATATATAATCCATTTGGTTTATTATAAATATATATATGTAGTAATATTCTTATTTTTGGTCAATTGTCGGATAAGGGTAATTTAGCTTCAAATCTGTTTGAATATCAAACTCTTATTATGTATTCTATCTGTTGGTTTTCTTTTTTTATTCTATATATCTATCAATGTTAATAAATATATTTTACGTTTTCATATTATATGTAAATATGTATTTTCCATCGGTAAATCTAATAATTATTTGAATATAACAAATGAAGCCATATATATAAGTGAAATGTGTATATGTAAATCCACCATATTTATAAGCGCTAAATATCATTGTTTTCCTTTTTATATAGGGCAAATTTCGACTATTTCTAAATGGATGAGGATTAATACGATGAGCAGAGCCCTCTACATTATTTATCTTTTATGATGCATTAGCGCGCCATCTGTTATGAAATTTGGAAACTATTATAGACGGATTCTTTTTGAAAATCAAACAATTTCTACTGCCCTTACTGCGATGGAAAAATTAATGGGAGAGCCTGGATCATCAGTGGTGAACCCTCTAAGCGTTTTCGCCAGTTTAATCTACCATACCGCTCTCTATTGCATTTTTCGATCTTTTATTTATCTTTTTTTTTTTAGAGTTTATATAAATTTGTTTCTTTAGAGATAAATATGGAGCAGTATGGTTTTACCATCAATTACAATGATAACTTCCCATTTCTAAAAATATAAAAAGCTTTTTGAAAAGGCGATTATTTTGATCGTCGAAATATCATGCAATAAATACGCAATTTATTTTCTATCTAAGATATGCCGTTTTTTTCTAGTTGAATGTTGAATTATATGAATCGAGAAATATTTTTATAAATTCAATTAATATAAAGAAATTTGCTAGAGAAAGATAAAATGATACAATATTTTTTTTATTGAATATTCTTCATCCTTTAATATGATTTAACAAAGCTTAAGTAAAATTCAGGTTACACTTGAATAATATATGAAAACTATACACTCTATACAGTAGTTTCATCTTGTAATATAAGTATTTGAGATTTTACAGTGAACCTGACTTAAAGCTTTGGATTCCTTAATATTAAAACTGCATTGGAACAATAAAATATATGAAACGTAGATATAGGGTTAAGAGAATATCAGCTTTACACACCCAAGATAAATAACATACTGTGATAGAGATTTACATACACATCTGAGGATATTCGTTGGACACGATAACAGAAACAAACAAACAATTTCATTGTTTACGAGTTGTCTTTTTGTTTGAATTAGCTAATTCTGGTGTGTTTTGGATCATTTTTATCACCATTAGTAAATTACTTTACTAGGGTGATGTGGTGCAATGTATCGTTATGGTGCATAATTGAATGGAGGGGTGCTTCTTTTGATACCTAAAAATTAATTATAATAAATATTGAATATATATATAGGGTACATATTTGATTATATTCTAATTACAAACAGTGACCAGATTTATTAAATTTTATATATAGAAGCATAGGGCTCCTCTCCCGTCAAAATAAACGTCAAAATCTGACGCCATCCATTGACCTTCGCCGCAACTAGCGGCCTCGGGTCGGTGACAAAGCCACAACACCAACTTTGGCAAACTGAGAAACGTCCACCTAGAGACCATGGTATCAGGATAATGACCCTCGTCAGTCTAGGGCAGACTCATTAACCCGAAACCATGGTCTCTAGGTGGACGCTTCTCAGTTTGCCAAAGCTGGTTTTGTGATTTGTCACCGACCCAAGGCCCCTAGTTGCGGCGACGGTCAATAGATGCCGTCAGGGTTTGACGTTTATTTTGACGGGAGAGGCGCCCTATGCTTCTATGGATTAATTTACTCCTCGCAAATTTTCCATATATATATATATATATGAGAAAACAATAGAAAAAAATAAAAGATAAGTGGGTCAGGTTTTGATATTAAAAATAAAGAAGGCATCTCCTGACCACGAGCACATGTGCTTTTTAGATGGCAGAGCGCCATCTAGTGGAGCAAAAATAAACTAAACGTTTATTTAGCTTGCTCCGTGATATTTGGCCAACCCAATTTCTTGATAAATCAAGAAAAGCCATCCACGAACGCGTTTCGCGCTGTTGGCGCTCGTCAGCGTGGAGAAGGCTGTAACCACTGCGACCAAAAATATTTTTTGGTCCAAATGGCTTCCCAAAAAATCAAGAAATGGGTATTTGAGGCCAAATTTTTAATATATATATATATATATGAATTAATATTTTGAATATATACACTTTCTCTAAAATATTCTATAGTGATATATATTAGTTAAAATGTGTGTCTTATATTAACAAACATAATCTCTATGTGTATTTGAATACTTTCAGATTTAATATTAAAACACAAGTGTATGTTTCAGGTAAGAGATCCTTTAAGAATTCCTCCTGCAATAGCGTAAGTTTTTCTGTTTTTATTAAAGTCTCTAACACATAACAGAAAAACAAGAGCATTAAATAAACAATATCAAGGTAACACCATATATAAATATAAATTTATAATATTCTATTTTAAATATTGTTAATAGTTAATTTAAAGCACATTCTGCCCAATATTTCGAAGATGTCATTGTCTTCCTTTAAAATTAATGTTATTCTTTTAATAATTTTCATTTAAAAACAATATAAACAATTTGAATTATTCTTATTTTTTATCATTCACATTATTATGGAATTAACAAATGCTCAATATTAACTATGAGATATTTTATAAAATAAATAAAGCTTCCAAGGTTATGTTTCTTGTGCAACTTTTTTATTATCAAACTTTCGGACTTGTCAGTCCTTCAACTGGATTATCACATTAAAAACTTAATAATACATTTTTATATACACATTATTGTTAAATATAGAGCAATCCATTTATGATATTCAAAATAAAGGTATATTTTGAATCAATATATTTATTAAAATTCAATATTTTGACGAGGCTGTTCGCCTATCTTCTTCTCGGAAAAATTCAAAAACCTTCTAAGCTTATTATCCGCGTGATGCGTGCACGAGAGGTGTTGTTTTATATAACATATGTTGGTGTGACCAGACCATTCAAATTGAATTATTGTATCTTCAGGAATAATTCGGATAATAAGTTTGCAAGGTTTTTGAATTTTTCCGAGAAGAAAATAGGCGAACAGGCTTGTCGAAATATTTAATTTTAATAAATTTTATTGATCCAAAATATGCCTTTATTTTAAATACACATTATTATATACACATTTTAAATACTTATTATATATATTGAAAGAAAATATTTTACATTATTTCTGTTTGAAATTGTGATAATTTGTGAAATATTTTATTGTGTATTTTACTCTCTAAAGAGTTAAAAATAAGGTAAAAAGGAAGTGAGTGCACTTAGTTCAGCTAAGGTAAACATAAGGTATTTCCGATTAACTTTTGAACTGTAAGTTATTTTAAGGAATTTTTATCTTTCTGTTTATGTTGTTAGAAGATTACTAACTTTCTATAAAAATAATATTTCATGTTTTGGAAGTATATTTCGGTAAATAATGTTGATGTTTTGGAAACGATAAATTACGTTAAATAATCATATTTTTGAAAGGACAATATTGTTTACCTGAATATATTTTCAAGACACAATATATCACAATTTTAGCCTTTATTTATAAACTCTAACAGCTTCCTAACAGAAAGCTAGGAAATTATAGTTAAGTAAATAAAGTTTACTTTCAGTTTAAAGTTTAATCAACACGACAAAAATACGTCTCATATATTCAAAACGGTTTTGATGAAGGGATTTACTTTAAAAACAATATGTATTTTCTGAATGAAATATAAATCCAATATATATCTTTGATTTAGATCTGAAGTATAGGCTGTACGCCAAACTTCGTCAGGGCGTTTCTAGTTTTCGAACTTTTTTGGATACCAAATTTGGAAAATACATTATATACAACAACATTCAGGATAAACACTCAAGACTCTTTTTAGAAAGTTGGACCTCAATGAAAGATACCAACAGTATTAATAGAAAAAATTGACATCCCTCCGTTATATTTACAGTTCAAATCTATTTAAAATTCTTTTATTAAACTTATTATGAATAATGTATATATAGTCTATTATTATTGATATTTGTGTGTATATATTTTAAATATTAGTCCCAGAGTTGTAAATATTTTATATATCGTGGCGTGCAGGCATCACGTGATCATCCAAAGTAGTTTAAAACAAGAAACGCCCTGATGAAGTTAGGCGTACAGCCTATTGAAATATTGGCATTTTGTATTAAATACAATGTTTGTTTTATTTTAGATCCAAAATATGCCTTTTAATTAATATATATATTTATGTGTAAAAAAATATTAAATGGAAATGGTTAGGTGTAAGCATTAAATCAAATAAGGCATTCCTGACTACGTTCACAAGAACATTTTAGATAGCAGAGCGCCATCTAGTGGAACAGAAATCAACTAAATGTTGATATAGCCTGTTCCTTGATATTTAGCCAACCCATTTTCTTGATAAATCAAAAAAAGTCAACCATGGACGCGTTTCGGGTGATTCACCACACACATCCACAAATCACACAGTTCTTACCGAATGAATCGTTGCTTAACTATTATTATTAGAATTAGTTTTTATATATTTTTTAGTATTATCACTCTTATCAAAGAAAGGAAGATATAGTCAATTTTAAAACGTTTATAGTCTTTAGTCATCAGTCAAAAACCAAAAAAAATATATCTGAATTAAAAGTAGTATTAATAGTGATGAATTCGGTTAAATATATCATCATCATATATTTCTAAATTACAGTGTATCTATAATGGTAGGTTTATTATCGTATTTGCATATTAATTACATAGCCTATTTGTTAAACTATCTTCAATTACAAGCACAAGAGGTGAAATATAGTCCTTTTTGATTCACTAGGTTTGGAGAGAAGATAGCCAGCCATATTGGTAAGTTAATGAGCTGATTTGCATATGATTTACATAGTCTATCTATTAAACAATCTTCAACTACCAGCAAACAAGAGGTGGAATATAGTCCATTTTGATTCACTAGGTTTGGATAAAATATAGTTCAAAACCTTCATTCAACCTTCTCTATATTTGAATGTATAAAAATGAAATTTTATAAAAATTAAATATATTCATTTAAAGTGCGTCCCTTATTATATAAACCTTCTGATACTAGAAAAGGTTTATAGGTGATTTTAGTGTGTGATTCCTTTTTTATTTTATTGAGAAATGAAGGTAAATTTATTGGGTTTTTGGACTGATAAACATATATTAAAAAAGAACGAGTAAATAAAGCGAATTAAAACATATAAAAACGAAACTAAAACCAAAAGTAGCTAATTTAAAACAAACACATTTCTAATCTCAACTCCCCTATTTACGAATATGCATATATAATTCGATTCAGTTAATTCAATTTTACAATATATACTAAGATTGTTTTCTAGGTTTGACTATATTTTAATAAAATAATTAATATTTGCCTATACATTAAATATAAATAAATTTTAATACGAGGTTTTTCTAAATAGAATTACTATTATTTTTGTATAATAGCAATGAATATTCTCTCAATAATCACCCCTGTAAATAAATGTTTTGATGCAATCGTGTGTGATGAAGTGAAAATCTGCCAAAAAAGAATTTGAAACAAGTAAATGTTCTTTACTTTTAAACCAGACGAAAAATAGCAATTAGTAAAAAGCAAAAGAAGAAAATATTTTAAGCTCCCAATTTTTTCCCCGAAATAATGACCCTTAAAACTATTTGTTAAAAGGGTGCTTCTAAGTTTTTATTAGGTTTAACATTTGTTCATTATATATTTTTGTAAATAGTTTATAATTCTTCAAGCATAAATCTGTAATTGGCGATATTTTTTATAATAAATAAAAACATTAAACACGATTTTTTTTCAAATTAAAAATGTATATTTCCAATTTCCAATTATTTATTTCCAAAGCGCTATATCCCGCAAGGGATACGTGCGCTAAACAAGGAGAAAAATTTATTTACATAAGTTATTTACATTATTCAACGCATGAAAACATTAGAGATCCAGAATTTGTAGAAAGTTTAGAATGTATTTACAAAATGAATTGAACTTTAAATATGATTTTTTATCGGAAATCAAATCGTTAAGTTCACAAACAACTAGTTCATTCTTCATTCTATTATCTTGATATGCTGGGCAATCGATCAGTAGTATATTGTTCTTATGATTATCTCTTTCTCACCAAAGACAACTAATTTATTTATATAAACAAATAAAGACAAAAAACGCATATCCTGACCTCTCATATGAGCATTTTTAGATGGCAAAGCGCCATCTACTGGAAAGAAAATCAATTAAACGTTGATATAATTAATATGCATTTATTGATATTAAGATGCTCATGCGTAGGGTCGGGATATGTCTTTTTTATTCTCAAAATCAATTCTGTGACCGTGATTCTATTATTTTCTTTCACCTATATTACATTATATATTTTCTTATAATTATAATTAATTAAAAAGATAAAAGGGTTGTATGAATAATGCCATTCAATTAATTTATTATTATTTTAAGTTTATAATAAATTCATAATAAAATTATAAAATTGTTAATACTTATTCACAATTTAATTAAAATGAATATTTAATAATATAGTTATATATAACTTACTAAATCTGATAATATATTTAATAATTTAAATAATTATTTATATTTTATATAAAAATATATTTTTTATAAATTAGAGGTTTTTTTCCATAGCAATTGTTTATATCAAATTATTTTCTAAATTTCATTAATCACACATCATTTCATATTTGATAATGTTCATTTTAAAAATTGATATTTTAAATACTTTTTTCCATAAAATATTAAATATCACAAATTTAAAGAATATTACATATATATAGCACAATTCTTCAAATAAAAATATATTTTAACATATAATCAAAACTTTGAAGAAATAATACTTTGAAATATTCTTCAAAATTGTAATATATATTTCTCTCTGGAAAAAAAAAGAGATCAATTTCAAAGCGATTCTGTGAAAATTCAGTGAGTAAAAGTCAATAATATCTATTTCACACAGAAATGCCTGTAGCGATACTTTGCTACCAAAATTCCTTTCCCAAACCTTTATTAAATTACAATGGGTTTCATTACAATCAATTTTCAGCGTTACACGCAGATTCCAATTTTATTTCCTTCTTCTACTTTTTTATCTTCCTATATATACATACCAATATATAATTATCGATATATTAATATTTTATATTTCAAATATGGTTACCTTTTTCAAATATAGAGTTTTTTTTTTATATCAGGAAATTAATTTTAAAACTTGCTAAATATTGTAAAACTTATCAATGTAAATAAAGTGAGATCTTTTGAAATATATTCTTTTCTACTGGAATATCCAATAAAATTTGAGAAATATATTGCATCTATATATATTTTTTAAAATCCCTATTTTGGATCATAAAGTTTTATTTCCGATATTTCGTGTAACAACTCGCCAAACTTCCTCAGGGAACTAGATCGCTTTTGATATATTTTTCACCTGATTTACATATAACGTTTTAAATTATAATATATAAATAATTTAAATATAATAGAAGAATATATATTTGATCTAGAAGCCGGAATCTTTTATTTGGAAAAAAATGCTTACAATATAAAATTTTATTGTATATGCACGCTATGCAATAAAGGATCCTTTTTTTTACAGCACGATTATTTTTTTTGCCAAATACAATACTTCCTGAAGTTCATTACCGAGATGGTTAAATTTGGGATATCCCGGCTCATCAGTTGAGAACCCTTCAAGCAGTTTCGCCAGTTTAATCAATAATACCGCTATGATAGAATTTGCATACACTACTATGTTATTTGGATATTCTTGATTAAGGTATGTAACGAATCTATAGTGTTTATTTAATATTAGAAATATTTAAAAATATTTGTTGAAAGTGACAATTTCAGATATTTCTACGATGGAATGCTCTTTTGATTTGCATAGCATTATCAGTTTTGTCTATGCTAATTGACATATCTGCATATATAGCGTAGATATCTTAGTTTGTTCGTTGTCCAGCGGTTATTTGAATAGGACAGGCCGGAGTGAGCTGCTGATGTAAATATAATTTGATCTCTTGTCCTTCTTTTATTGTTTTATTTCTTTAGGTAATAAAGGATCTTTCTCTTCTCCGATTCTATAATTTTTCCTAACAATATTTCATCGAGCAAAGCTATTTCTTAAACAATACACAAATATGCTGTTATATACACATATATTATGCTAGTTCAATATACAATAGGGATCAATATCATAATCATATTTCATAGTTTATTATATTTATTGTTTAAAATATTTTATATACAACTCGTCTGCCAAAAAATATATATATATCTAAATTTAAATAAATAAAATACAATAATATATTTTAATAATAAATAAATAGTGTTATTAAATATTAAAATATTTCAAATTTAATAATAAAAATCAATATAATCGAATATAAATATATTTATTTAATTTTATAAAAATATTTATTATGATATAATTATTTGATATAAATATAATCTAATATAAATATCTCTGTGTTGATAAGTTATAATAAAATCAATTAAAATTACACACTAACCTAATATATATATCAAGTCACTATTCAACCCATGATTTTCACATGAGCTTTCTGAAATATTACAAATACATTATACATATTGAACCTTCGTGCCATACATATTTTATTAGTATTCGATATAATATGCAAATCAGATAAAGCCTAAATTTTATATTGTCTTTATAAGATATTCATTTTTAAAATGAAATTATAATATAACTAAATATTTAGATAAATAAAGACATATATTATATTTAAAATATAATATAATAATATATTTACTACTAACACATTTCAGAACTATCAATCATTTTTAATTCAATTAAATATAAATTCAAAATTTATTTAATCATAATAATTATTATTAATATAATAATTCAACAGATATTTTTTAAAAACTAATTTGAAAAAAAAAATATTACCACAAATATAAATACATAAAATAAAAGAAGGATATAAATTTGAAATATATATATAAATATTTATATCCATATATAAATAAATTTACATAAATTTCATAAATAAACACATAAATAATATATATAGATATATGCCAGCCAATAGCGTCCGTTTATTTCTCTAGAAGCTCATTTAATATTTAAATATATTTAATATTAATGAGCTGAGGGGCGGGTTATATGGCTTTCCTGTCAGGCTTTATTTCCTTGTCTCTACCTTTCTATTTACATATTCTCCCTGTTTTCACAATTAGTTTATTTATATATATATATAATTTACATAAATAATATTTTCCTCATTATTGTTTGATTTTATTATATAACTCCTCAACACAGAAATATTTTTATTAGATTATATTTATATCAGAAATATTTTATCACGATAAATATTTATATACAATTAAATAAATATATTTGTATTCTTTTATATAAATATTTATTATCAAATTTAAAATAATTTAATATTTTATTAAACTATTTATTTAATATTATTGTATTTTATTAATTTAAATTTAGATATATATATATATATATTTTTTTTTGGCAGACGAGTTGTATATAAAATAATTTTAACAATAAATCAAATATAAATAAGGTTTATACAAATTTAAAAGTTCCCAAAACATATAAATAATATTCGCTCTAATTTTAAATTAAAATGTTTATAGATATTTAATAAATATCCAGAGAAAATGAAAAAGTTGTCTTATCTATCTATATATACGTTTTTAATTTCATTAAGAGACAACATTTCAAATTTCAATAAGGCCATTTTTAAATTTAATAAAGACACTTTTTAAAATAATATTTTGAGTTCTATAAAGGCTTTTTGATTCGCCAAGGGCTTTTTAGATTTCAAAAGGAATAATTTTTATTTCAAGAAGTATTTTTTTGAATTTTCAAAAGGAAATTTTCAAAAATAAAATTAAAATATTTGATTTTGCGCATATAAATTTGAAGTTTTACAATTTTAATACGATATCAATTAACGTGCATTAATTTTTGAAACGTTATTAACTTATTATATAAGTATAACTAATTAACTTATTAACTTATTATATAAGTATATTAAACTTTTTATATAAGTATATACTAATTATAAACTTATTATATAAGTTTGAACTAAATTTATGAAAATAAAATATATTTTAAAAGTTATTAAATAAAATATATAAAATGACAATATTAAAAATAAAATTGAAAATGTTATTTTTAATATTCAGTTATCACTAACCAATGCACGATGTGGCCACTGGACATGTGTCGGACCTGGAAACTGGTTCTTAATAAAGTTGTATGTTTGTATATTTTGTAATATCATTGGGGAATTTTAAACAAAAATCTCTAGATATTTTAGATTGAATATCGATTTCAAAAATTGAAAAGAAATTGAACTTGTATTACCGTTGTTAAATTATAAGATGTTTATTACATTTTAACATATCTATATTAAAATATAAAAGATAACTTCATTAAATCAACTTCCATCATTGATTAACATACTGTAAAAAAACTACCTTGCGATTTCTTCTATCTGCTTATGTTGTTGCTTATTTGTTTAATGTATATGTTTATTTAATTCTCTTTTTCTTAATTGTTTATTTTATTTTTGACAATTCTGTTACCTACTCTACTACAATTATTGTAATTATCCAGATCGGATATAACGTGTCTTGTTTGTAACTGGTAATAAAATATAAAAGGGTTTATCAAACTTTGGAAATATTTTAGAAGTGTAAAATCAATATACAACGTATATATATATTTTTTATTTTTAGCTGAATTTTTTTTATATTACCTTATAATATAAATCTCTTTGGTTTCATTAAATGTTTTTTTTGTAATTATAATAAGAAATTTATAGAATATATATATGTATATATATATATATATATATATATATATTTTTTTTTTTTTAAAGAGGATTCCTAAATAAATCTTCAATCAAAAAGGCATATATTGGATCAAATATTCATTTACTTTACCAATATTTCAGTTGGCTGAACGCCAACCTTTATCAAGGAATTATAAAATATTAATGTGTGTCAACAACACCTTGAAAAATGTTGACGTTCAGCCAACTGAATTATTGGTGAAATAAATGATATTTTGATCCAATATATGTCTTTTTAATTAAGATTTATTTATGGATTGCTCTATTTTCAATATATAAATGTACAATAATTCTTTTTATTAAATCACAAAAAAAAAACTTTAATTAAATCAAAGATATTTATATTAATAGGTAATTTATAATCCAAATATTATATCTATTTATCCTCTTTAATAATAAATTTACCATTTATAATTAGAATATGAATTATTCATATTTTCAAATTTTAATAAATATAGAATTTCATCAATAGTTAAGTGAGGGCAATTTTTTGAGAGAAAAATACTGCGAAATTTATGAATTATTGCTCGTTATTTCTTTGAAAAAAAAACAGAAATATATATATTATATATAGATATTAATTACATTGAGAGTATCCTAAACATATTAAAGGAATTAGATAATAATATTTATAATAAAAAAATAAAATTAAGGATATTAAACAGAAGTATATTTTAAACGCTTATTTTATTTGATTATAAGTATTATTTTCATTATAAAATTTAAAGCCCACGGCGATTTGTTTACATCGCGATCATTTGATTGAAGTTATTTTTATCACCATGGAAGACATTTTAGCTTTTAAAATGGCGAAAGTAAAGGCTGAATTAGATGATGTTGAAGACAATTTGAAACAAGCAATTGATATTTTGAAAGAACATTATAATAATTTTATTATCTAATGAATTAAGTATGGATTGCTCTATTTTCAAAAAATATTATAGGAATATTATAAAATAAATAAAGCTTCCAGGGCTAGGTTTCTTGTACAACCTTTTTATTTTCAAGCTTTCAGACTTGTCAGTCCTTCAACAGGAGTATCACGTTAATAAATTAATGATAAATACTATTTTTATATACAAATTATTATTTGCATATTTTGAATATTCATTATATTGAAAGAGAGAGAGAGAGAGAGAGAGAGAGAAACATATTATAGGATATATATTATTTCTATTAGGGGCTTACAATTTATATTTTTCTTTAATAATTATTGTGTTCTTTTATATAAAGCATCTATATTAAAGGAGAATTATGATATATTTAGAAAATGGTTTATTGAAGGATATATTATATATATGTTAATGTTAAATATATATTAATAATTACAAGAATAAAATATTTTAACAGGGTTTGTACCCTATAACACTTTCCAAATAAAACAATGAATATTATGAAAGTTCTTTTTATTTTTACCTGATATATGTGATAATATATAACGCAAATTGTGTAAAAATAAAATTGGCTATAATATATAACGAGGATCTTTAATAATAAAATAAAATTAAATAGATTTGTGGCCTATTTATATTAGAATATTTATTTATATATAATTGACACCGATAACTTTAAAACAATTTATAAAGCATCAAACTTATTTTCATTTGAAAATAAACATTTTTTATAAGACATATTAGCATCAGGTTACCTCAAATCATACGGTATTTGAATCAATCACATCAGAAATATTAATTCATTATCTTGAAAAACCAGTAATTTATAAAGCATTATGTATCATCCCATATTCCCTTCAATCAGCATCCATAGCTAAAACACTTAGAAAATATGGTATCAAACCTATGTACAATAATTCTCCAAATTTAGGTAATATGATTAGAAACCCATTAACAAAGTATCAATCCAATATTCCATTTAATAGAAAAGAAGCCATCCACTCCATATCTTGCAATAACTGTAGTTCTAAATATGTAGGGGAGACTGGGAGAAATGTCCATAATAGAATAGCTGAACATAATAGAAATATTAACAATAGCTATCTAAGATCTTTTATAGTTCAACACATGAAATATCAGGGCATACATTTAGCATATCTCAACCCATAGTGTATTATGACAATATCCATAGTAAATATCAAAGACCTATGATATAAATACCAAATACCTATGATATACAAGTACTCATACAAACAGCAGGAAAGCATAAACAGATACATTGAACGACCAAACCCATATGAAACAATATGGCCAAATTCTATCCTATAGCTGTAGGCACTCTTCTATTCCCTGATATTTTAAATATTTCTCAATATGCAGTTTATGTCTCATAAAAATTATATTTAAACCTGTATATTTCTCCTGAAGATAGAGGTTTATTATCATTTACAAAGCACGCGATATCCGTCTTGGATGTTTGCATGCATACACAAGTTTGGGAGCTTTTACAGTAATTATATTTGTATAGATGTTGCTTGGCCGGCATTCATATTCATATGAAAAATAGACACTTCGTCCAGTTAGAGTTTCTCAACGTTTCGACAAAAATATTTTGTCTTCGTCAGGAGAAATAAATAAAATAAAGCATTTGGCAAGGCGTTAAAAATTATTCTGAGGTTGCAAGGGCGTTCTCACGTGATTTGTACATTTGAGAGAATTCGATTTGATCCAATTTTAAAATCATAATATTCTTATAAATTTATTAAATAATAAATAATATAAGTATTTTGTCTATTTTTACCTATTCATTTTGCTAAAATAAATATATATTTGAACATAAAATTTCAAATGTGTATATTTCTAATATTCGTATATGTTTCAAACATTTCTTTGTGAAATTTGTAATACAAGTGTAAAGATGTGAAGATCAAAATGTAGATTTGTTCAAATATGTACATTCTCTTTCTCTCTCTTAATATTATATGTATAGTTTAATTATGTGAATAATATATATGGGGACTTCTAAACACTTATGGACAAAACTTGAGAAGGTAGAAAGTCTTTGATGTCTTCTGTCTTCTGTTTTTTTTTTAAGGAGACAGAGGTTGTTCACACTTGGTTATCTCGTGTATCTTCAATAAAGGTGTTACTGTAATATCTTTCAGAGTTATTATCTGAATCCTGAAATACATGTTGAAAGTTACAACTGCCTTAAGTTTTGCCCACACACATTAGCCTATATATACAAGGTGTGTTCAATATGATTATATTTTATAATATATATTTAAATTTATTTGAAAAAACAACATAAGACATTTATATGTTTATTTAGTTAGAATGTCACTCCCTTCGTAGGGCATAGACACTAAAGCTGAAGTTCGAGAAATAGAAATTTCAAGAAACTTATGGATGGATCTTAGATTCATTCAATTTTTAAAAATAAAATAATGAATATTTTATCACAATTTTACGTGTTTTAGTCATTAAATAATAGATACGATTATAAGTTTATGTGTTTCAGCCTCTCTATTCAGTGATAACATATATGTCATCAAAATATTAAATTAAAAGCCTCCAAAATGAGTGAAAATTTGTAAAAAAAATAACAAAGAAAGAAAGTTGTAAATATTTATATTTAACATTTATATTCGATTATATTCAATTTTAAAATCATTGGATTTTCATAAATTCATAAAATATTAAATATTATAAGTATTTTTGCCCATTTTGACATATTCCTTTTTGCTAAAATAAATATATATTTGAACATTAAATTACAAAAAAATAAAAAATAGACTAGAAATAAAATAGAACAACAATAAAAAAGTTGCAAATTTATATTTGAAGGATATCAGGCAGAAGATAAAAATGACACAAACATAAAGTGGAGCAGTGCCCCCTATCGTCTCTCGGGAGAACAATTAAACGACTGCCATCATAAACTATTTGCTATCAGCGCTATAAACCCGTTTCAAAATGGCGTCTTAAATTTCCTAGGCAGACGATGAATTTATAACTTATTAAATTTTATTTGGCGCGCGATTTGGTCGTTAACACCAAGTACAACAAACACTTTAACGACCTCACTCATAATTCCCTGCTTAGATTACATTTTCAGTGATTTATATTATTTTATATATTTTTGACTTAAATTATAATACACATAAGATGAGTGAGATTATGAATCCTCCCCTATACTGATGATTATGAATGTGCGATATCACAGTATATAGTATATGCTTAGATTACATTTTCAGTGATTTATATTATTTTATATATTTTTGACTTAAATTATAATACACATAAGATGAGTGAGATTATGAATCCTCCCCTATACTGATGATTATGAATGTGCGATATCACAGTATATAGATTGTTTCATAGTCCGAATTTGCCAAATTTTGTGTTGTGGCTTATTATTTATCACATTATAACGTTTTATACTCGAGTAATAAACCAAATTCATTGTTTTAATGCATTTTTTAAAGAAAGTGGTGACCATTTTGTACATATATAAATACAAGTCGATATTTTGTCCGTTGAAAAAAATCTCGAAATCTACTTGTAAAATCATATACCTAATTTTAACCATTTCAATCAGTCTGGTGAACACTGTACATCAACGACAAAAATACTATCCGAGAGGCTTCCTAAGAAATTAAGGAACAGATATTTAAGTCCAGAAATTTGAAAATTATAATCCAACGATTAATTGTAATTTTTTTTTGATAGATGGCGCAAGCTATCAGGAACTTTCAGTTTCAGAATAAATATTTTTTTTTTTCCTAATATATTTATTTAACTTGATTCTAATCAAAATTCTACTTCGCACCATAATATCATGAAAATCTACGAATATTAATTTGTATTTTTTCAATATAATATATCAACAAAAGCATATTTAGGCCTCTAATAATATGAAATATGATCAAAAACAGTCACCTATAATAAATTCCTTTAAAAAATCCTAGTTTAAGATAAAATAATGATAAAATATTTAATATTCCAAACATTCAAGATAAAGTATCCGCAGACGCCATAAGCGGGATTTTTCAATATAAAGAAAGAATAATTATGAAGCTAGGGTGTCGTCTGCATAATTTAGGAAGAAATAACGATGTTAAAATTGCAGACGAACTTCTTGACTTCCTCTAATGACGACATCATTAATTATGTCACTCTTTCCTTTATCCACGCGAATATCATCATGTGGATAACCTTCTAAGCTATTTTCTAAATAAATAATAATATATTTTATTATCATATTCTTATATATTAATCATTATATTGGTAAAATTATATTTGATACTAATATATATGTTGAGATAAATATATTTATTAATTCGGAACTATTATAGACGCGTATGATTCTTTTTAAATATAAACAATTTCTACTGTCCTTACTGCAATGGAAAAATTGATGGGAGGTCCTGTCTTAGCAGTGGTATTTATTAATATAATTATATTTGCGTATTTTTGGTTTATTAAAAAGAGAGAGAGATTGAAACTGATTTATTATTGGTGATGATTGGATATGATTATATATGGTTAATTAGAAAATTGAATAAAAACGAATAAATACGATTATATAATTTAAGAAAGAGATATATATTGTTCAATAAATATATAATTTAATATATTCTCATTAAAAAAATATTTCTGAATTATATCTCATTTATAATAACGATAGATCAAATAATTCACAATTCATAATATCTAAATTCAATTTTCAAATTAATTTTTCTACAAATATTAATATTACTAATTACACACTAATTTTAACACAATTGATATATTTACATTATTCTTATATTCATTCAATATGATTTATACATAAATAATTGAATCATATTTTATTTTAATAATAGTCAAATTCTATTAAAACTATAATATCAATATCATTGAAAAGTTAATACAAATAATTATCTAGTTATATATGTTTATTTTATTATATGAAGACTTAATTATAGGAAAATATGAAAAAAGATGTGGAAAAATATCTTAGGTGCTATATAAAATAATTATCAGAAATGAAAAAGTATTATTTTTGTGACAAAAGGAAATCGTCTGCGATGATTTTCCACGTTCTTCTGCCCGAGCTAAATCATCGTCTGCCGGCCATTGTGTTTCTTCTAATGGCGTCTGTAGCTCATAAAGACTTTTTGCTAATGTACTCCCATGGAATAGAAATATGGATTCTTCATTGATTTCTAGGCTTAACACCTTTATTTATATCTCCAATTTATTCGCTATTGTGAATTCATACTCTTTTGTTTGTTAATGAGTTTTCTCAACTAAAATAAATTCTATTGTATTTTTTTTTATCGCTTAGAGAATCATTTCAATGTGTTATTATATTATTTATAGAAATATATTGCTGATAATTTTTGTTTTTATTTATATTAATGTAGTTTAAAATAGTGAGTTTGGTTAACTTGTGAATTTAAAAATGTATTGTGTTTGTGTGTAACATAATATGATTTTATAAATAAGCAATTAAAATCATATATCGAAGATAAATATTTAATTATCTTGTTATTATTAAGTCATACACCTTTATGATTTCAATGAAGATATTTTAGAATATCAATAATAAAATAATTTATAAAGGTTATTTTGATTGTTAAGCATTTGTAAAGGTTCACACTTTTAAGACAATATTTCAAATTATTTTAAATTTTTAGAAGCCCACAAAAAAGAAATTATCTCTTGAAAACCTATATAAATATTAAAAAATAATATGCATATTGTATTATTATTTAATAAATATTATATTTTCGATTAGAAAAGCATATATTGGATCAAAATATCATTTATTTTACCAATATTTCAGTTGGCTGAACGCCAACGTTTATCAAGGTATTATAACAATTTTCAGTTATTATAACAAGTTATCGTTCAGCCGACTAAAATATTGATAAAATAAATGGTATTTTGATCCAATATATGCCTTTCTAATTAAAGATTTATTTATGGATTGCTTTATTTTCAAATTTATTATATTATAATTTTGCGTTGTGTGTGTGTATTTTCTACTCATAATATATACTCACTATATCAGATAAATGTATATTATTGTTTTGAATGAGTATTTAAAAAAAATATATATATGTAGTATTTTCCTCAGTGTTTTTAAAACTCATTGTTTTTCATTTTTAATTTTGCGTTATTCATTTTAAATTTACTCAAGGCCTAATCTTCAATTTCCGTGTTAAACATTTCAATGTTCTTTTCATATTTTAAAACAAAAACTTAGAAATTTAAAATTTAATTAGTTTTTTTATTATTTATCAATAAAATAACCAATATACTTTTTATATAAATAATATTAATACAAAGGCGCACAAATTTATATGCACTATTTAAAATCTATCATTTTATTTCTGAATATTTTATATTATATGAAAAAAAAAAATTTTTTAAATAAAATAATAGAGATATTAATATTATTATTTTATATATTAAAAAGAATAATAGAAATTCCCATTTATTCACAATAATAATAATATAAGGGTTTGAATGAAATTATATATTAGTAAAAATGTAATTTATTAATTTATTTCATTTCAAAATCAAATAAACGCCATTAATGTATTTTCCATTACAATATAAAATTAAATTATTGGAAAATATGGAAATCATATGATGACAGAAATAAGCTAAGTAGAAATTTCAATTATAGATAGTATTTCATTCATTTTAAAAATAATTTATTTATAATAATATCTTAATGGAATATTTATATGAAATTCTATATATGAGAGAAAGAGAGATTTATAATTCTTATTAAAATATATTTGAACCTTTTAATTTTAAAGAAAAATACATTTTCTAATCTGGCAATTAGAAGATATTCTTGGCTATCGCCATCTGTCGGAATGACTCAAATCTCAATTGAACGTTGATTTATTATTATTCAAACATATTAGTAAAAAGGAGTATTCTTAGTTATTAATCAAGAAATTTGATAAATCAATAATTCACACTCTTATTTTAGAAATTTTATTTTGTTCATAATACAAATATATATATATTAGATAATAAATGGCATATATTGGATTTAATAAAATATTTATTTTGCCAATATTTCGGCTGGCTGAACGCCAACCTTTATCGAGGCATTACATCTTTACAATGTAATGCCTCGATAAAGGTTGGCGTTCAGCCAGTCGAAATATTGGCAAAATAAATATTTTATTAAATCCAATATATGCCATTTATTATCTAATGAATTAAGTATGGATTGCTCTATTTTCAAAACAATATATATATATATATAATTTTTTTCCCTCGCCATTGAATATAAGCAATTTATTTTTAAATTTAATTCTCTATTCATGATAAAATTGTGAAAAAAGTATTAAAATTACAAATATATTCTCACAATCATTATCTTTTTTTATTTAAAAAACGCTAGCTTTCAAGCGTTAATCGCTCTTCAACGGGCTTACTATAATATCGACTTGATCCCACCAGAAATATTTACAAAAAACAAACGCGCGCAGCGTGTGAATATTTATAACTTTTTTATATAAAAAAAAGATACTCATTGTGAGAATATAATTGTAATTTTGATACTTAATTCTGTTGACGTTATGTGGCGCTGAGTTTGTTGTTGACACACATTAATATGTTATAATACCTTGATAAAGGTTGGCGTTCAGCCAACTGAAATATTGGTAAAATGATTGATATTTTGATCTAATATATGTATTTTTAATTAATGATAAATCAAGGATTAGTTGATATTTATACCGACAGATGGCGCAGACCATCAACAACTTTTAACTTCACGATCAAAAGTTGACTTTTTCTTATTTATAAACTTAATTCGAATACTATATCACTATCGTTTTATTCTTCAAGCTTTTTTATTATCATTATTATATATATGATTCTAAATATAGTTAATATCATATAAAATGAAAAGATATAAAAGCACGAATGTTTCTTTTATACATAATACAAACTTCTACTGTCCTTACTGAGATGAAAAAATATATTGGGAGGGTTTGGCTCATCAGTGATGAACCCTTCCAGCTGTTTCGCCAATTTAATCCACCAGACCGCTTCTCAGAGCTCTAATACTGTATTGGATCATTCTGCTTATTTACGCAGCACTGAAGGATGGAATCTCAGAAATGGTTTTCAAGAAAACTATGGACATAAGCTTATAGGACAGTAGAATTACATTCAAATAGTTAATATCATATCAAAAGAGAGTTCCCGTGAACGATATCCATTTTAACTAATCCTATCTTATTAGTAGTCTTTTAAATTATTATTTATTATTATTATTATTATTAGAATTATATGAACTATTCATTTATATATGCTAAACTATAGGTGGTTTTGTACCGAAACTAATTTTCCATATTATATTTTTAAAAAATTTCAAAAACAATACACTTAAATTTAATTAATCAAAAGGCATATATTGGATCAAAAGTATAATTTATTTCACCTTTATAATACCTTGAAAAAGGTTGGCGCTCAGCCAACTGTATAATTGCTAAAATAAATTATATTTCTATCCATTATATGCCTTTTTAAATAAAGATATATTTATGGATTGCTCTATTTACAAAACTTAAATATATAAATTCTATTTTTTAATCATCATGCTTCCCCAGAAGGAAGAGAATAAAAATAAATAATAAATTATTAAAATGATAAAAATAAAACAAATATTAACAATAAAAATTAGGAGTGTTAAAAAATAAGAAAAATAAACTACGCTAAAAGGCTGATATTTTCACTGTGTTTATTGACATGCGGAATTATTTCATTGAAAATATATGAGTGACTATAAGAAGAAATGGTCAAAAGTCAATTAAAAAAATAAAAATAAAGGTCAAAATTGATATTAAAAACTAGACGCTATCTATTGACCGTCGCCACAAACTGGCGGCTTCAGGTCGGTGACAAAGCCACAACACCAGATTTGACAAATTGAGAAGGGTCCACCTAGAGACCATGGTTTCGGGCTAATGGTTCTTGTCACAATCGACCTTGATTTTCATAGATAAATATTCTCCCAGAAATATTTCTATCTTTATTTTGGCCATTGCATATGCCTAGAACAGGGGTCGGAAAACTTCGGTGGCTCGCGAGTCACATGCGGGGGCTCTTTGGATGTGAAGCTCTTTATATAGTTGCATACGTAAATATTATTTATGTGAATACACCTATCCCCCGATTTACACGGTACTTGTTTTACACGTTTTCAATTTTACACGGTTTTCCAAATAAGTTTCTTTTTTTGTTTTTATCGCACTATACTAAATGCTACTGTGATTGAACACATGCGCTGTGTACACATCTTACGAGGAATCCCGAGCTCATGTGCTGACTACATATTTTAACCTGTCAATGCATTTTATTTCTGTATACACCTATCCCCCCGATTTACACGTTTTTCTCAGAAACGTATCTACCGTATAAATCGGGGGATAGGTGTAATATTTATTGTTGGCTAGAAAACAATTTGTAGTTCTTTAAAAACTTTGAAATTTTATAAATTGTCATTTTTGACTTTTTCGACTTAAAATTTTGCCGAACTCTGGGCTAGCTACATTGTCAGCTAAATCCCTCTTTGGCGAATTGTAAAAATATCATTTGATTCTTTGTGGATCACCTGATATAAAACCCGCTTTGGACTGAAAAATGCCATTAACCCAAAACTATGGTCCCTCTTGTTTTGACATCCATTTTGACGGGAAAGGATACCTTTATATTTATATAGATCAATATCCTCTTGACAAAATTTCCATCTAAATTTGAAATAATTACGATTTTTCAATATGAAAAATATAACAAATCACAAATCGAAATTTCTGTTTTAAAATATAGTTATAAAATATATTATTTAGAATATCAATCGCAAATTTTTTCAATGTCGTCATTATAAATTATTGTTTTTGATATGTAAGTTTATAATAATAATGAATATGAGTAAAGAAATGTCTTATTATAATAAACATTTTTAATGGATATAACAAAATATTTTGAAAACCTAATGCTGTTGACGTTATGTGGCGCTGAGTTTGTTGTTGAAACACATTAATATGTTATAATACCTTGATAAAGGTTGGCGTTCAGCCAACTGAAATATTGGTAAAATAAATGATAATTTGATCCAATATATGCATTTTTAATTAAAGATTTATTTATGGATTGCTCTATTTTCAAAATAATAAACATATAAATAAATTTTATACTAACTATGTGTGAATAACATATATTTAATTATTCGCTGAATATTATTGATATCCCCCTATGAAATATTACCTAAAATATAATTTAAAATATATAATTAAAGAAACTAAATGTTCATCAAATATATAGGCGCATAACTATAAAATATCATATACAAATATTATTTTCGTCCAAATTTTTCTGAAGTTATAAATATATATATATATATGAAGTATATTTTTATTCATAATAAATTCTCAACACACACAAAAGCTAACTCTGAAATATTCTCAATTTTTTAGCATTTGTATATATATATATATTTCGGCAGAACGTTAGAATTCAAATCAAAGCTTCACATTTGTGTCAAAACCCTGAAATATTTACGTGTAAAAGAATCTCATATAAAATAAGATTTCTTTATCTTTTTATATATATATTTGATTAGAGATTTCTCTTAAAAATTAAATAAATAAGAGAAAATATAAAATATTTTTATTCTAAAAATAGATTAGAAAAATATTTAAATATTTTAAAACCATAAGATAAAATCCAATAAAAAAGCATCTCGGTGAACATTTATTATATTTGAAAAGTTTGAAAATTCGTTTATATATATATATATATATATTCGAATATCCCAACATTTATTTTTTAAAATATATAAATTGAATTCCCCATATATATATATAATTTTTTAAAATATATAAATATATATTTTATAAATATATATTTTATAGAAAATAAAGTTATTTTATATTCGTTATTTTAATTTAAAAAGAAACCAGACGAGAAACATAAAAGCTTTTCTATTATCTTCTGCGATGATAAAAAAAGGCGCGCATTGTTGAAATGATGTTTTTTTCTGTAAGGAAAATGGTGTGAAAATGTTTTTATGTCTGGATTTGGTGGTTTCTCACGAAAACATTAGGCTAGGTTAGAATGTGGTAAAATCTATTCAAGAATAGATGTCTTGGCTAAATTATATTTTACCTTTTTTTCCCCTGAAAAAAAAAACGAATAATATTGAGTTTGATGATAAAATAGCTATCTTTATCAGATTCTCATGAATTTTGTATTATTTCACTTTTATTTCATTATTTCTAATATTATTTATATAAATAAAAAATTTAAATAATAAGTATTTATTAAATATTGATATTGAAATTTATTGTAAATATTATTATAAATCCAAAGAGCGTCGTATTTTCTAATTATTCATAGAGGTTTGAAGAATTATATATATATATTAAATAAAAACAAACGATAGCATTGCGTCTCTTTATACATGAAATTTATTATGCTAGCTTTCGGATCTTATCGATCCTTCCACAATTCGAAAGCTAGCATAATAAATTTCATGTATAAAGAGACGCAATGCTATCGTTTGTTTTTATTTAATAAATTTATAGCAATTCTTTTGTCTATATATATATATATATATATATATATATATATATATATATATTAAGGAATATATATTATATATTATAAAAAGAAAAGAGATTTTCTGCTAGAATTTAGATCATGTTGAGGATTATGGTATGGTAATGCAGTCGTGGTTAAAATTCTTGAAAGAATAATAATAAAAATAGTATTGATCAGATATTGCTTCAATTGCGCTAAGGAATGTATAAAAGACATAATTTGGTAAAAGTACTGCCTGGCTTAAGGCGTAAGAATAAAAAAATGAAAAGCTTATTTATATAATGTACAAATGTTTTGAGCCGGCCAACGGGGAACAACAACAATCGGTTTTATATAGGGAAAGTCCTGACATATGGTGGTAGATATAAACAGAATATTTGAATCAAATGTGATATTGTACTAGGATAAGGTGCATAAATTAAGAAAAGGGATCTCCTTATCGTGCAACTGGAATTTGCTGATTTGGCCAATTCTTGAATAATTAAAAATCAACGATAATAGTTGATGTTTATTCTGATATATGGCGCAAGCCATCAGCAACTTTCAGTTGAACGATAAGGATATACCTTTTTCTTAATATATATATATATATATATATATATAATTACATTTTTAAAAAGACAATTTAAAGGAATGTGTTAAAATATTGAGAAATATATATTAGATTTAACCCATAGTTTAAAATTTGATCAATGAAATTGTATATGCGTACACCTTTATTATAGAAAAAATATTTATTTTTTTGTATATATATATATACCGCGATAATATGTATAATAAATATATTAATTAATTTGGATAATTAATAAAATATATAATTATTGTAAGAAGAAAGCTCTAAAATAAATATTAATTATTTTATTCTATACTTTTAATATTCGTTAAATTATATTTTGTTATACACACAAGATAAAGTTCTATTTAAGAGTACATTTTAGATTTCCAAATTTCCAAAAATAATATTTGTATATCGAAGATTATCTTTTAAAACTTCAATTTATTTATGAAAAGGGGGAATTTTTACGAAAATTAAAAAGCATAGCATAGAAGAATATATATCATATCTAAATATATATAATATAATATGTAAAAATGGTAAACATTTCTATACCACAGAGTAAGAGACTCTATGAATATATTCAGTAAATGGAGGCAGATGAAGGAAGGCGTGACATGGCGTATCGAGGCAGACGATTCTGAAAATTAAATCGCAGACGATCCTCTCCATCCATCACGTTTGACACTCTAGCCGCTTCGTCTGGTTTCTGATAGATTTGCCTCATATTCCCAACATATCCAACCATGTCTTTCTTTCTAATCCCTAGTGACACGTGGCTTTGGTCAGATCAAATTGTTTACTTTGTAAAATATTTTGTTCCTACCTGTCAAGATAAGGCAGCCTGAACTGTTTTCAATATGAGATTCCCTTCTTTATCTTTTTTCTTTTTTTTTTTTAAGAAAATTTTGATATCACTCCATTTTATATATATATACAATATCAAGATGAAAATATCAAGCTCTCCCAAGGATAGTTTTCTTTTTATAAAAAGAAAACTGAGAAGAAACTTATTCCTAGAGAAACTTGAAGAGTAACAAAAGATTATTCAATTTAAAATATATATATGTCGTCATTTGCCTAATGCCCAAGAGATATAATTTATTTTCGCCATAATTAGAAAAATGTAAATACAAATTTATCCATCTATAAATACACTGTACAAAATAAAGGCGTGCGTGCCCCCACGAGTGTGGAACAAGTTCTTTTTCGAAGCTTACATGCATAACGGTCGCGCCCTTCCATTCTACCACGATGGATACAACATATATAAATATAACATTTCAGATAATATAAATCGTTTAATAGTCATGTATCATATATATATATATTATGTAATCTAAAATGCAAATATTTTATTTTCTTAAAAACATATATTTTATTTTCATCAATGACTGTTCTACATTTTTTTTTTACTATAGATTTAGAATATACCACTTTGAATATTGTTGTAAATATGTATAGTTAAGCTATCTATTTTTTAAATCACGAATATAGAATTAATTTTATAAATTCTATACTACTGTGAAAAATAATTTTATGTAATTTACTTCAAGTAATTCAAAATAAAAAAATACTTGAAAGGTAAATAACAATCTTTCTTTTTTCACGACTGCACCTCCAATTCGATCTTCTTCAACAACAAAACAAATATAAATCATAACATGTATATTAAATTTCAGATAATATAAATCGTTTAATACACATATATCATATATATATAGTACAGTGGTACAGCCTAGTCCACGCTGACGAGCGCCAAAAAGCGCGAAACGCGTTTGTGGATGGCTTTTCTTGATTTATCAAGAAATTGGGTTGGCCAAATATCAGGGAACAGGCTAAATCAATGATTAGGTGATTTCTGTTCCACCAGATGGCGCTCTGCCTTCTGTTAAGCACTTGTGCTCCTGGTCAGGATATCCCATTTTTATTTTTGATTTCAACACCTGATCTTTTTATCTTTTATTTTTTTCTTTCGTTTTTTCATATATATATACAAGAAATAGAATAACTAAACATAAACGTTTCTTCTACAAATAATACAAACTTATACTATCCTTACTGTGTGATGAAAAATACTGAGAGGGCTTGGCTCATCAATGGTAAACCCTTTCAGGGCTTTGGCCAATTTAATCTTCCATTTTCATCGCAATAAGAACAGTACGTGTTTGTATTATTGGTTCAATATCGGTTCAAAATCACATTAATAGGTACCGCTCAACAAGAGCAACCTAGTTCATGATAATTGAAACAGTGAATAATATATGAAGGTTATTCACATATTAAACAAAATGTTAACGTGGGATTTAATCCCGGTTCATGACTGTCGGGAATCGAGGGTGTTACCTACTTGTCCACCGACTTTTTTTGTATTTTCGTTCTGTATTATTTTTTATTGTGTATAGATAGCGTGTTATTGACTTTTATAAAAATATATTTTTATTATTAAATAAATCTATATTTTCAATTTAGAGCGAATGAATATTTAATCACAAATCTTAATGACTATATGTTACATATTTGGAAATCAAATTAAAATCTAATCATAGGAAGCTAGCTCTATTGTTTGAAATTAATTATATAAAGAATAGCAAAAATATAAGCATAATATTTCATAATAAATTAAATATACTCATACCGTAAATTAGAAATATTTGAAATATATGGCTCAGATAATTATTCAATAAATAACAGCGAATATTTTAGAATTTATAGAAAAAAACATTAAATACAAGTTTAGAATTGTAAAAACATTTTTTAAAAGTTAGCGCCTTATAGATAAACATCTATAACAATGATATACAGAGAAAAAAATTAGAACCGAAGTTGCAACTCAATGAATTTTAAAATAAAAATAAAAGTTTTTAAAATGAGCAATAAAAAGTTTTTGGAACTTTTTCCTAACCATCAATTTTAATAGCTGCTGTTTTTACAATTTTCATAACTTTCCACATTTCTCTTATCTTTAAATATTCATTTTATAAAATTGATATCTTTCAGAATCTCTCGTTATGAACCAAATATGTCTATAAAATATATATTATTTATTCAACTATTATACAAATAGTTTTTATTTTATATATTGATAGTATATTCTCGCTATATTAGGGAACCCAAAAGAAACATTTGGTTCATTATAGCCATGGTTCGCTATAGCCAAGGTTTACTATAGCCATAGTTCACTATAGCCATGGTTAACTATAGCCATGTTTCGCTATAGCCATAGTTCACTATAGCCATGGTTTACTCTAGCCATGGTTAACTATAACCATGGTTCACTATAGTTATGGTTCACTATAGCCATGGTTCACTATAGCCATGGTTCACTATAGCCATGGTTCACTATAGCCATGGTTAACTATAGCCATGGTTCACTATAGCCATGGTTCACTATAGCCATAGTTCACTATAGCCATGGTTCACTATAGCCATGGTTAACTATAGCCATGGTTCACTATAGCCATGGTTCACTATAGCCATAGTTCACTATAGCCATGGTTCACTATAGCCATGGTTAACTGTGCTGAGAACATGTAAGAAAACATGTACCTATGTTTCCCCACGTGACGCAGCGGAGCGTGACCTCGGCTGCACGGGTGAGTGAGTTGTTGTTTTGCTCTCTGTATGAATGGACATTAAAACATGGTGGCAGCGATAACTGGATAAAATACGAACCCGTATATTGCAAAATATCGATTTTTGCGTACCTTGGAAGATAATTCAACATGGCTCAGATTCAACCTCCAGAAACTTTCGACTTCTCGACTCCCAACGAATGGCCCAAATGGAGGAAGAGATTCGAACGATACCTCGTGGTCAGTGGAATGAAGAAGAAAGAGGAGGCGGACAAGATCGATTTGTTCATGTACTTGATGGGTGACCGCACGGATGATATATTCAGGACCTTCAAGTTCGAAAAGGAGGAAGAGGCAACGAAAATTGATTCCGTCCTCAAGGCGTTCGACAGCCACTTCTGTGTCAGAAAGAATATTATCTACGAACGTGCGAAATTTAATTCAAGAATCCAAGAGGATCGGGAGCCAGTGGACGAATTCATCACTTCATTGTACAAATTGGCTGATAGTTGCGAATTTGAGGGTCTTCATGAGCAGTTGATCCGTGACCGAATTGTGGTTGGAGTGAGGGACAAAGCTTTATCTGAAAGAATGCAGTTGGACAGCGAACTGACTTTGGAAAAGGCGGCGAAAATGGTTCGACAGCAGGAAGCCGTTCGACAGCAGCAAGTCGACCTGCAGCGTCCCTCAACAAGCCAAAAGGTCAATCAGGTGAAGTTCAACTCGAAGAAACAATCACCGAAACAACAACAGCAGCCTTCGAGGAAAAAGGAGAAGTCAGCCAAAACAAGATCACGATGTCCAAAATGCGGAGGTTTCACCCACAGGGAAGGACAGGCTTGCCGTGCTGAAGGACAAAGATGTAACCTGTGTTCAAAAACTGGCCATTTTGCAAATTGCTGCCCAGATAAACAGGCAAAGACTGCGGAAGTCAAAGCTGTTTCTGAACTTGATGAAGAAATTGGGTTTCTCCTGGAGGTCTCAGCTGTGGAGGATTCATCTAATCTCGATAATGATGAAGACGAGTGCAGGAGGCGATGGACAGCAGAAATCCAAGTGAACGGGAAAAAGGTGAAGTTCAAGCTCGACTCCCAGGCGGATGTTACATGTGTTCCTCTGTGTCTCTTCAAGAAGATAGTGGGACAGCAACGACTAGTGGAAAGTGATATCAACATTAGAGCTGCTGAATTCTCCGAACTTCAGACTGTGGGTATGTTTATATCAACGATGCGAAATGGCAATTATGAAATCAAGGAGAAGATTTATGTCATTCGTCGTTTGAGTGAACCTCTTCTGAGTCGCCGGGCATGTGAGCTCTTGAACCTGGCGAGGCGGATTGAAGTGGTTGCGACAAGAATTAACCCGATCAAGGAATTCCCCGAAGTATTTGAAGGACTGGGACAGATCGGAAACCCTTACGAAATCAAATTGAAACCTGGGGCAAAACCATATGCTGTGCATACTCCTCGACGGGTACCAATACCTTTGATGGAAAAGCTCAAAACAAGGTTGGAAGAGCTCGAGAAGGCGGAAATCATAGCACAAGTTAACGTTGCGACTGAATGGTGTGCACCGACTGTGATTGCTGGTAAACCGAATGGCGACATACGACTCTGTGTGGATCTCTCAAGGCTGAACGAACATGTACAGCGCGAAGTGCATCCCATGCCAGTGGTGGAGCACATGCTGGGGCAACTGGGGGAAGCAAGATTCTTTTCGAAACTGGACGCGAACAGTGGCTTTCACCAGATTCCGTTGAGCCCGGACTGCCAGCATTTAACGACCTTCATCACTCCTTTTGGGAGATATAAATACTGCAGAATGCCATTTGGAATCTCACTCGCCCCAGAGTATTTTCAGAAAGTTATGTCAATAATCTTGCAAGGCATGGACGGTGTAATGTGTTACCTGGACGATATCCTGATATTTGCCTCCGACTCCAAGACTCACGATCGAATTCTTCGTTTAGTGCTCCGAAAACTGAAAGAGGCGAAAGTTACACTAAACAAGGCCAAGTGTGTCTTCGGCGTGCCAAGAATTAATTTTCTTGGGCACATACTGGATGAAGACGGTATTCGACCAGATCCAGCGAATATCGAAGCGGTGGCGTGGATGCCTGCTCCGACAGATGTTCATGGCGTAAGAAGATTTCTTGGCATGGTGAACCATCTGGGACGTAAACTCCGAACGACCTTGCCAATTGCACCAGGGAATCTTAATCCAAAGTTGGTGGACTCTCAGACCCTGAAAAGAAAGGAGGGGAGAAGGAGAAAGGATATGAAATCCAGATATGATCGACGCTGCGGAGCTACGGACATGGAGGAGCTATCCGAAGGTGACACGGTTTGGATTACAGATATGCGAACCTGGGGGATTGTAAAGCAGAAAGCATCGACACCAAGGTCATATATGGTTGATACTCCAGTTGGGACTTTACGTCGAAACAGGTTCCATCTACGAAAAGGAGTTACAGTGCAATATCCAGCCGACCTATCGACGCCGACCTTTTCGGGGGAGGAACTGGTTGAAAATGAAAAGACCCCAGTTGTGGATTATCCCTCTAACGACTCAGAAGACGGCCAGATAAGAACCCGGAGTGGACGAATTGTTAAACCTGTGGATCGCCTTCATTATTAATTATATTATGCATTTAAAGTTTGTAATGTATATATATGTTTCAAGTCTTAAAAAGGGGGATGTGCTGAGAACATGTAAGAAAACATGTACCTATGTTTCCCCACGTGACGCAGCGGAGCGTGACCTCGGCTGCACGGGTGAGTGAGTTGTTGTTTTGCTCTCTGTATGAATGGACATTAAAACATTAACTATAGCCATGGTTCACTATAACCATGGTCCACTATAACCATGGTCCACTATAACCATGGTTCACTATAGCCATGGTTTACTATAGCCATGGTTCACTATAGCCATGATTTAATATAGCCATGGTTCACTATACTATTATTCCGACAAATGACATGAACCATCATCAAATTTTAGATGCACTTTAATAAAATGCCTTTTTTATTTATTTATCTACCTAATAACAATTTCACATATTTGTACTATATTTCATAAAATATATGTATATACCTCTACATACCTATAAGCTTATGTCCATAGGTTCACTAAACACCCCTAAGCTACCTTCTATAGAAAATGCAGGGTATATCCCAAACAAATCCTATACAATAATAAAGCGGTCTAGAGCTTAATTTGGTGAAACAGCTCTGAGAGAATTCACTACCAAGCCCTCTCATTCAATATAACTTATATCATTACAGTAAGGTCTGTAGAGATAATATATGATGATATTATGGAAAGGAAACACATTGTCAGTAAATTTATTTGTTACAAATTTGATCAATAGAAGACAATTAAATATATAAATAAAATATATTGTATATATACATCAAAGACTTTTCAATTCCTTTATTTCTGTCCATGAGTTTATTTTATTATACAAGTTAAAGATCTAAATATATAATCGTTCAACTTCTATTATAAGCATTTTCTGGCCATAGGAAAGTATATATATGTTCATTTTATTCGTGAATTGATTGGCTGTTTACTATCATGTGACCTTAATCAGACGAATAGCTTTGAGTTCTTTAGCGATTCAGCTTGCAGTGTTTCTTTAGGTCAGTAATTGGATTGAGGAACTAAATTATTTATCTTTCATTTGGATTATCTTTAAAACTACAGTAGAGGATAATATTTATATGCCCCAAAAGAACTCTCTTTTCATAATATATTTATATATATATTTTTTGAAAATAGAGCAATCCATAGATAAATCTTTAATTAAAAAGGCATATATTGGATCAAAAAATTATTTATTTTACCAATATTTCAGCTGGCTGAACGCCAACCTTTATCAAGGTGTTATAAAATGTTATAACACCTTGATAAAGGTTGGCGTTCAGCCAGCTGAAATATTGGTAAAATAAATAATTTTTTGATCCAATATATGCCTTTTTAATTAAAGATTTATATATATGGAAAATAGTACAAATGTGATATTGTACTGGGATAAGGTGCATAGATTATGAAAAAGACGTCTCCTTATCGTGCAACTGAAATTTTCTGATGGCTTGCGCCATTTATCGGAAATATATATAAATGCATAAATTTATTTAAAACAATGCATTAATATAATTCGAATTTTTATCTTCAATGCATAAAAAGGGGATAAGCCATAAAACACCACATTTTAAATAATATGCAAATATAATCAAAATTTAAATAATTTACTTATATTTTATATTTCTATATATCATACCTCTTTTATTCATATAATACGATTAACTTTTCAAAATATATAACGAATCAGCTAAAAATATATTAAATTTTTGAAATAAAAGTCTTTCCATTTTAATACTGGCTCTTAAATTGAATAAAATCATTTTACTGTATAAATGATTAATGCATAACCTATTTCAAAGAATATATAGAGCTATACTAATTTAAATTCTTTTGTCCACAGTAACAAATGATCACCCCTCGTATGGAAATGGGGAAAATTTGAATTGAGAAAACCAGCAGACGACCAGCGGCCAAAAGATAATTGAAATTATCGTCTGAATAAAAGAGATTAAAGAGCAGACGAACCCTATTCTAATTTAATTTGCAGACGACCAAGTGTTTGTTCATTTCTGTTAATTCCAGGCCATTGAGACTCTAGGTTCTAATTTATTATACTAATCCATCAACATTTCTGTATATTCCTTTAGGATTTATAATATTTTATAATGTTAATATTTGTGTATTGAGATTATTCTAAACCTAGTGTTAATAGTGCGATAAAATAAATCGTTAATTTATTATAAAATGGGATATTTTGGTAATAACATCTGAAAGATGTAAATTTGAATATATTTTTACAGAAATACCCAGTTGAATATATATTAAAATATAATTTTCAGCAGCCTCTAGATAGAATCTATAAATTAAAGCATGAATAAAGAATGAACTAGTTGTTTGTGAACTTAACGATTTGATTTCTGATAAAAAAATCATATTTAAAGTTCAATTCATTCTGTAAATACATTTTAAACTTTCTACAAAATTTGGATCTCTAATGTTTTCATGCGTTGAATAATGTAAATAACTTATGTAAATAAACTTTTCTCCTTGTTTGGCGCAAGTATCCTTTGCGGGATATAGCGCTTTGGAAATAAAATAATTGTAATTGTAATTGTAATCACAAGAATTTTGAACCTCATTTTACTATATTATTATCTACTGTAATATACACTTTGATTCATTATCAAATGGTTTGCGGATTCCGAAAAATTACAAAAAAAAAAAAAGATAAGACTCCATAACTATATTTATTTACTTGATTGAAGAAGTCTTTCTGACAAGCCCTTCTTCAGATAACCAAAAACGTTTTAGTTATTTGAAGAAAGGCTTCCCCGAAAGTCTTCTTTAACTAAGAAAATCAAAAAGGTTGCGGCGTCTTAGGCTTTTTTTGTAATATATACTTTGAAATTAATATGGTATATTTTTGATTCGGCCGCTAGTTGGTTCTCTATTTTCTCTCAGGTGACCTTTATCATCCAATCATCATTGAATTAGACAATCAGCGAACAATGTTTTTTTAACTCAGTGGTTACAATGAGAGAGCATATATCATCATATTTTATATATAATTGTAAGAATGATTATCTGTATTTAAAAAAGTGCTACTCCTAAAATATATAAATATTGTCATTCTATTTGCATTTATAAAAGCAAGTATATTTCAGGGTATTAGAGATAATATATTATACTTATATTAGACGTCTATCTTAAATCTTCCCCAGTTGCCCAGATTGAAGCTTGGCACCTGCAGATCCAGAAAACATCTTGGCTTTGCATTAGATGCACTAAACAGGACCTTTGGGAGAGGCCGCTGCTTATCATAAAACAGCCCGAAGAACATGGACTCATGGAATACGTGTAATCTTTGCACATATGAATAAGAAATAATAACAAAAAAAAGTTTTCTATATAATATATAGTATTATGGTAATTGTTTGATTATGAATTATCTTGATTTGTAATGATATATTTTAGCGGTTTGAGAATAGCTCGGGTTTATTATATATAAAAACTTTATCTTTTTTCCACTCTTTTTTTTTCACATGGTCAGCGTAATTACGCAAATTTGGCCATAAATACTTATTTCTTTGATATCTCAAAAAGCCTCTTGGATCATATTTTGTCGTTAAAGTACAGATTTCACCAAACTGATGAAGACAATAAATCGGCAAATGCATTCCTGGTAGACTTTTGTTGGTTTAACAAGAAAATGGGTTCGCCAACTATTATGAAACTAGCCTTAATAAAAATTTTAGTTGATTTTTGTTCCGCTAGATGGCGCAATGCCATCTAAAAATGTTCTTGTGGGCGGTCAGGATATGCATATTTGTTTATAATATCAACCCTTTACAATTAGATTATACAGATGCAGATCCTTTCTGAAAAATTTCCCTCTTATAGAATTTTATATTAGCTACAATAATTTGCATATATGTTTATATTAATTGGATAATTAAAATATTTACTTAAATTTTGAATATATATAAACTCGTTGTTGTTGTTCCCCGATGGCCGGCTCAAAACTTTTGTACATTATGTAAATAAGCTTTTCATTTTTTATTCTACTCGCCTTAAGCCAGGCATTATTTTTTTTATCAAATTATGTTCTTTTATATATTCCTTTAGTTCAATTAAATTACTGATTTTTTTTTTATCATACTTTCACGATATAGCCACGACTGCATCACCATTACCATAATCCTCAACAATAAAAATACAACATCTGGTGGAACAAAAATCAACTAAACATTGATTTAGCCTGTTCCCTGATATTTGGCCAACCCAAATATGCACATGTGCTCTTGGTCAGGATATGATTTCTTTATTTTTAATACCAACACCTGACCCACTTATTTTGTTATTTTTCTATTGTTTTTTCATATATATATATATATATATCGAGATGTGAGATTATGATATAAATAGAATTATTACTTGCTGAGGTTTATTGTTATGAGTGCGTCAACATTTTGGTACTAGTCAGTCGTTTGAATATTTAATAAAAACAGTTTCATTCACAATTAGCTTTAATTGTGCTGATAAAGTAGAGAATACATAATTTTAGAAAGCACTACCTGGCTTGAGGCGAGTAGAATAAGGAAATTAAAGGACATATTTACATAAATGAAGCAAGAAGTTGAATATTCTTTGAATGTGAAAGCTTGCAAAAAATAGGAACTTACCCTCTATTATTAATTTTGTTTATTCTTTTCTTTGTCGTCTGTTTTCACAAGTTGAATCTGGTTAGAAAATGTATTAAAATTAGATGAATCTTTTGTTGCCTTAAATACGAGATAATTAACTTGTTTCTATATATATCTAAAAATGTTCAATAAAATAATTTTATAAATCTGAGAGTTGTCTTCAAAAACGATCCAACGATAATTACAAAATATTCGAGCCGGCCAACAGAAAACAACAAAAATAGGTTTATATAGGGGAAACCGTGACTTCTGGCGGTCGATTTTACAGAGTAGTATTTATTCTAGAAATTATATTTTAAATTAATTTTATATAACATATATATTGAAATTTTTATAAGTATTTATGTCATTTTTTATCAAAAATCAGCATTGCGCACCAATATTTTCAAAATCCACATTAAACCTAGTATTTATAAAAAATAATGAATATTCAGAGAGAGTTGAAAAATGCCAAAAAGTAAATAAACAAAGAGTATATGTTAATAAATGACCACAATTATGTAAATTTTTCCCAACGTCAATATATCACGAGACAAAAGAAAACAAATTGATCGATATTGAAAAAAAAAAAAAGAAGAAAAGAAAGCCGAAGATTTCCTTTACATAATATCTTTCTAAAATTCTGAAAAGATCATTTCATTGTATTTTTTAGAGAAAATATCTAAATATATTTGTTCTAATATGAAACACCATGTTTTTAAAAAATATATAGAATATACAAATATATATATAAATTCATATTTAAATGTATGTAAATGAATTCTTTTACAAGAATATATTTTTGATTTTTGAATTATTTGCCAATATAGTTTATTTTTAATAGCATTTGAATATGTATGAATTTTATATTTTAGGAATTTTATTGGAGAATCCTCAATAAAACAAAAAAAAACATTAAAAAGCGAATGTTTATTTTTACAAATTAATCCTCAATATACTATATACTAGCCGAATGACCCGGGCAACGCCCGTGTTTTACCCGACTGTAGATGTTACAACGGTGATCCTTAGGTCGCTGGTTCAAATCCGGCTCGAGGGAGTTTTTTTTATTTATTTTTATTGGCTGCCGGCGAGCACGTGACCTCCCTGTGCGCGCGCATCCGTGACAGAGGCCGATGAGGAAAGACGGTCGTGACTATATATAGGGATATTTATATACCTATATATATATATTTTTTAAATAGAGCAATCCATAATTAATGCTAGGCGAAGCGCGTCGGTACCAAAACTGGTTAAAATCGTTTTGAAAAAAAAGCAATTCATATTTAATGCCTTTTTATTATCTAATTTATATATGGGTTGGCCAAATATCACAGAGCAAGCTAAATAAACGTTTAGTTTATTTTTGCTCCACTAGATGGCGCTCTGCCATCTAAAAAGCACATGTGCTCGTGGTCAGGAGATGCCTTCTTTACTTTTAATATATATATTTGAGAAGAAAAAATACGTGAAAATAATGAATTGTGTTATAGTCACAGGTGTTATTTATTAACTATAGATTTTAAATTTGATCAGAATAACAAGCTAATATAGAAATAAAAGACAATCTGTTGAGTGAAGAGTTTATTTTATACCACGACAACAAGCTTTCGTTCAAAATTCCTTCGACAAAAACAATTACGATATATATTTAGAAAATAAAAATAATTCCATATATATATATTATAAAAAACATAGTTGGATAAAGGTACTGCCTGGCTTAAGGCGTAAGAATTTAAAAAAAAAAAATAGAAAACTTATTTACATAATGTACAAAAGGTTTGAGGCGGCCATCGGGAAACAACAACAACTGGTTATATAAAGGGAAAAGCGTGACCTCTTGCGGTCGATTTGACAGAGTATTTGAATCTATGAAATATGATTTTTTTTTAAATAAAATAATATATATTTTTATATATCATATATACATATACATACAGAGAAGTATGAAATATAAGAGATGGATATGCAAATATTAATTAACATAATACAGTGAAATTATAAAACTATGGAATACTAGTTACTGCTAATGCACTATCAAGACTATATGTAATTAAAGGAGACAAATCTTTATTGAGATATCAAAGACACCAAATAAATATTAATGGCTGGGAACTCTGGAATGAATAATGTTGTGACAATGATTTATTGTCATATATAGAATGCATATTCAATATGTAGAGAGTTAATTTGATATTTATAATTAACTCTAGCCTATATTTCTCGTTCACTAAGAGCAGATCAAGTACTATAAGTTTTATTAGAGTATTATCTTATTACTGAATAGATAACAATAAATATTTGATTAAAAAGGCATATATGGGATCAAAAAATCATTTATTTTACCAATATTTCAGTTGATTCAACGCCAACCTTTATCAAGGTGTAATAACATATTAATGTATTTCAACTAATATGTTATAATACCTTGATAAAGGTTGGCGTTCAGCCAACTGAAATATAGGTAAAAATAAATAATATTTTGATCCAATATATGCCTTTTCAATTAAAGATATATTTATGGATTGCTTTATTTTCAAAACAATATATAATATCACCTACAAAGCCTTTATTAAGACTGGCATGTGTAAGAATTTAGCAGAATTCGGGAGTAATTTGTTGGATCATTTTTGAAGACAAGATTTATAAAATTAATTTATTGAACTTTCAACCTTTTCAGAGAAAAAGAGAAACGAGTTGATAACCTCGTATTTAAGACAACAAAATTATCTACCACATCGTTCTAACCAGATTAAACTTATGCAAAAAAAGACAACAAAGAAAATAAACAAATTAAATGGTAGAGGGTAAGTTCCTATTTTTACAAGCTTTCACACTCAAAGAATAATCATTTTCTTGATTCTTCATTTAGTTATTTGTCATTAAAAATACCCTATTCATGATTCAAACCTGCGTCGTTGCTATAAAATAAATCGACGATTCCTTTCGACTAGAAAATATTACATAAATGACCAGAACTAAACATATCTCCATATTTAATTAAAAGGCATATATTAGATCAAAATATCATTTATTTTACAAATATTTCTGTTGGATGAACACAAACCTTTATCAAGCTATTATACCCATAATGTGTGTCCTAATGTCTTAACACCTTGATAAAAGTGTTGGCGTTCACCCAACTAAATTATTGGTAAAATAAATGATATTTTGATTCAATATATGCCCTTCTAATTGAATATTCATTTAAGGATTGCTCTATTTTCAAAACATATCTTCATATATGATGATAATATAGAGATAATAAAAAGGTTGAGAAGTATCAATTCAAAATAAAGAAGAAGAAAAAAAAAAAGGTGGAACAGAAAGTTAAACAGTTCTAAAGGCAGAGGGACTTAAGGCAAATACCTGTAATGTATTCCGGCAATTTTAAAACTTTTAAAGAATGTAAAACTTTCGGCAAGTGTTGCAATTTCAGGGAGAGCAAATTCGGCGTAAGTTGGGGAAATTAAAGGATTGAATTTTAACCAGAAAATAGCTAATTTTATGCGGTTTCCTTTACACAGTATCTCGTTTTACATTATTGAGATGTTATGTTTAATTTTATCTTTTTCTTTCCTATATGTTTGTAAATATTAAAACACTATACAGTTTAAGAGGTAACAGATACGTCAAAACTAATTAAATGACACTGTTATTATATATTAAACTGTTTATATATGTAATACAATATAATGCGGCTTATGATTGTAAAACGACATTTGAAAATTATCCCGCATGTGTTTCTTTTAAACGAAAAATCGAAATTTAACTTTACGGAGAAATAACGATTATTTCTAACCTTAAGGATGAAGTATGAATGGAAAATTTGTAAAGAGTAATGATAAACGGTAAAATAAAAGTGTCCAGGGATGGGAATATATACGTGTGTGGAAAAAAAAACTGTTTGGTGTTGATATTAAAAATAAAACCTGAACCGCGTGGTTCGACATTGGCTTTTTGTTGATTTATCAAGAATATGAGATGGTTAAATATCAGGGAACAAGTTAAACTAACGTTTCGATGCTTTTTTCTCCACTAGATGGCTCTCTGATATTAGAAATGTCCATGGTGAACCCTCCCAGCGGATTCGTCAATTTAATCCACCTAACCGCTTACCCCACAGAGCTCTATAACTGGATTGGACGAATATGCTTAAATATGCTACAGTCATTAGAGCCATCTAATTCTGGGTTCAAATTCATTTTGATCATTTCAAAGTTTTATCAAATAAAGTAGTGTTTGTTGTACATGTATAGACAATAGTTGAATTAAATATACTCCTGGACAAACCTTAAATAAATTATACCATTTAGCATATATATCGAGATTCAGACAATAACTTTGAATGATATTTGATACACAGTGACCTTTATTGAAGACGACACGAGATAACCAAGTGTGAACAAAATTGCCTCTGTCTCTTTAAAAAAAAGACGACTGGGGACAACAAATACTTTACACCTTCCTAATTTTTGTGTGTTCATGAGTGTATATATATAATAGGAACATATAACCAATTTACATATTGAATATATTCTGAATATAGAGCAATCCATACATAAATAATTAGATAATAGAAATATATATATTGGACTGAATAAAATATTTATTTGTCAATATTTCGGTTGGCGGAACGCCAACTTTTATCAAGGCATTATATTAGGATTATAATCCTCTGTATTATAAACACAAGGTAATAAGACCAAATCCAAATAAATGAATAGTGTGTGACGTTTCGGTAACAGCGTTGTTACCATCTTTAGACAAAAGTACTGAATGAGAAATTTTACCACAGCATGTTTTTAAATAGTTGCTCTTATCAAGTGTGTAAACAAGATAACACTGGTCAACAAGATTTTTGCACAAGAGAACCTGATTATGTTTCTAGTGTAACCTTTCATGCTGAACTCAAAAATCTAATCAGAAATTTCCCATCACCTATGGTTTTTGCGTGACGGTCTTTTTCTAGTATTGGGATAAATACAGTAAAAAATGCAAACAATGTTATGTAAGCAGTTTTGCATAACCCTTATTACATTACACTGGTTTATCAAAAAATATTTTTCTTTGTCCACAAAGAAATAGCATCTTATCTACATGTCCTGAATCCAAATATACCATTAGTTTTTTTTCTATTACGCAATATTTCAGAGATACACCTACTTGAAATTTGGAAATATTGTTAATATATAGGCATATATGAACGAAACATATTTATTTATTGAAAAGCAGTGACAGTGGATTTTCTTCTATACTTTGCTTGTGGTAGATCCCTCTTGAGTGTCCAGCAGTAGTCGGCAAGCCTAGCGGGACTCCATTTACCTTGGTACCGCTTCTCTATGCTTGATATATCTTGATGAAACCTCTCACCATGCTCATCGCTAACTGCGCCAAGATTGTCTGGAAATAAATCTAGATTTGAATGCAGGAAATGGATCTTGAGGGACATGTTACATCTCAGTGCCTTGTAGGAAAGCAACAGATCATTAACTATGTCTCGGTAATTTTCAACCTTGACACTTTCTAAGAAGTTTTTGCAAACGTTTCTAAAGGAATTCCATGCTGCTGCTTCAACTTCATTCAAACTATTTTGAAAATTTCCATCCTGCTGCAATTCTCGAATCTGAGGTCCAACGAAAATGCCTTCTTTAATCTTCGCTTCACTTATATTAGAAATTTTTTGTTTTAGGTAGGCAAATCCACTGGCATTTCGATCCATTGCCTTGACAAAGTTCTTCATTGATCCCAGTTTAATATGTAATGGTGGTAAGTATAATATTTTCTGAATCGATCAGGGGTAGATTTGCAATATTTTTATATCCTGGAGTAAAGATTTTACGGGTTGGCCAGATTTTTTTAATGTAATGCCTTTCCCTATCTCTGCTATCTCACTCACACAGAAAACAACAAAATTTTGTATATCCAAGCTGTAATCCACGCAAGAGAGCAACGACTTTCAAATCGCTGCATATTTTCCAACGGTATCTTTCATATTCTATCTTTTTCAAAAGCAGTTTCATGTTTTCGTAAGTCTCTTTCATGTTGGATGCATGTGCTATTGGCACTGATGGAAACTTATTTCCATTGTGAAGGAGAACAGCTTTCATGCTAATTTTTGAAGAATCAATGAATAAACGCCACTCTTCTGTATCATGGTCATGACCAAGCGCTTCCATTAGACTAACAACATCATTGCAATATACTAAATCATTATCTTGTGAATAGAAGTCTTGAAATTCATCTTGACGCTTGCGAAAAAAGGATACTTTTGTGCCTTTATGCAGCAGATTCCAGCCTTTTAACCTAGAGCCTAAAAGTTCACTCTGTTTTTTGGATAAATCTAAATCACGTACGAGGTCGTTCAAATCTCCTTGGGTTAATAAATGAGGTTCAGATAAAGCACCTGCTTCAAATTTGTGTCATCCCACTGTTGCTCTTGTCTATCTTAATCATCGTCACTAAATATTACATTTTCAGGAGGCTGTGGAACAGGTAAAATATCACTATGAGGAACCGGTCTCATAGCAGAAGGCAAATCTGGATATTCAACTGTATGTCTTGATTTGGATGTAATACCTGTAGTCTTTGTCAAACAAAAATAACAGTCTGAAGAATGGTTTTAGGTTCCCTCCATATCATTGGAACCGCAAAAGGCATATGACGTTCACCTTTAATCCACCCTGTAAGATGTCGAACACAAATTACACAACAATGGTGAGGAGCCCAAGTCTTATCTTGGTCACCGACTTTAAAGCCAAAATAAACTTCATAGCACGGTGTAAAGTTTCGCCTTTGAACTTTGAAAGTTAATTCCCCACAAATATAACAGAAAATATCAGGAATATTAATGCAACGCCTCGGCATATTGACACAGTCTAGTGCACATGATTTATAAAAGCAAATTGATAGAGAAGAATAAACTAATCACTTCAAATTTACCTGTCACTTCTGCTGCAAATCTATTAAACAAATCGTTAGGTTTAATTTAAATATATATATTAAAACTGTTAATGAGCAAATAGCATTACAGAGCTTGTCATTATTTTTGAGTTGAAAGCAAAACAGATTATAATATTATATAATAATAAATTATATATATTCAATTAAAATTTCAATAATTTGTTATTAAAATTAATATTTATGATTCTTAAAGCGCAAAATATAATTAATAACAAATAAAATAAAGCTTTTGGCTCCACATACCAACTCTTCTTGTCAAAAATAAAGCGCTAGCTTAGTTAATGATGTAACTTAAAAAATGCTTACGTATCATTGGTTGCATTTATTACTGTATTTATCCCAATACTAAAAAAAGACCATCAGGCAAAAACCATGGGTGATGGGAAATTTCTGATTAGATTTTTGAGTTCAGCATGAAAAGTTACACTAGAAACACCATCAGGTTCTCTTGTGCAAAAAAAAAAAAGTTTTTTTTTGTAGACCTGTGTAACAGATAAGAAGAATATATTTATCTGAGAAACACAGAATATTATTGTTAGAATTAAGATATTATTTATAGTATTTATATGTGTGTGGGGAAAAAAGAAATATAGAAAAATGGCCAGGCGTTGATAATAAAATTTAAAAAAAGAATTATCCTGACTGCTCACATGAGAATTTTTAGATTGCAGAGCTCCATCTATTAGAACAAAAATTAACTAAACGTTGATTTAACTTGTTACTCTATATTTGACCAACTATTTTTTTTTCTTAATAAATAATTGCTTTGTGTTAATTTATCCCTAATGGCCTTGTCTTTATAGTTTGCTGAAGAGCATTGCTCGAAGCAAATATTTGAATGTAATTCTACTGTCCTATAAGCTTATGTCCATAGTTTACTTGAAACCCATTTCTAAGATTCCATCCTTCAGTGTAGCATATAAAAGCAGAATGATCCAATACAGTATTAGAGCTCTGAGAAGCGGTCTGGTGGATTAAATTGGCGAAACCGCTGGGAGGGTTCACCACTGATGAGCCAAGCCCTCCCAATATATTTTTTCATCGTAGTAAGGACAGTAGAAGTTCGTTTTATGTATAAAAGAAACATTCGCGCTTTTAAAATAATTAATATGTATCTTAAATACAATAATAAGAATTTTATATATAGAAGGGTTTTCTTATTTAATAAAAATAATAATAGAAAAGTCATAGAGATAAATATTTATTATAATTTGACCCCAGTGGTGTGAAGTTTAAATAAAACCAACGTGTTTACCTTTAAGACGTGATCGGAGACTGAAGTTAGAAAACTCCAGTCGATCATTAGGCTTGTTTACCTAAAACACACAAAAACTTACTTCAATTGTTCTACACTTATTTTTATGACTGCCCATTTTTCTAACATCTATGATTAGAGATGAATATTTCCCCGTTTGAAAATTTTTTAAAATATTTCTAGAAATGTATTTATCTAGCTATTGAAAAAATTCTTTGGAAAGATTTTTATGAATTTTTCTTTGAAAAATATATGTATACTGTATATATATGTATATATGTATGTTATTTTATCAATAAGACTTTGGGTCTTAATGGGGGCTTTTGTTGTTATGTTGTATATATGTATGTATATGTATATATCATACTTACATAATCTTTCTTCTTCTGTATATTCCCCACTTTCACAGGCCTATCTCTCTTGTAATATCGGGGAGAATCCTTTATAAGACCAGTGTGTCTTAATAAAGACTTTTGTGTGTGTGTGTGTGTGTGTGTGATATTTTATCAATATGTTTATTTATTTTATTAGCATTCAAAACTATTATAGACTCGTATTATTCTTTTGAAAATTAAACAATTATTTACTACCCTTGCTGCAAGGGCAGTAGATAATTGTTTATTTTTTTAAAAGAATCATACGCGTCTATAATAGTTTCGAATCATCATAACAGAATGGCGCGCTAATGTATCTTCTGGTAAAAATATATATAGATTCGTAGAGAAAGAATCTTTATTACTTAAAAGGTATTGTGGGTGGCATAGAATTCTAGGCGGAGTCAGATGACAAATTATTTATTGTAAAATCAACTTTTAATTACATTTATTTAATACAAAATATCAGAAGTGTTGTTGTATACTACATGTTGAAGTTCTTTTTATGTGTGTTTGATATATTATAGATAAATATTTACATTTTATATGATTTATGATTTATATTTAGAATGATCTATAATTATTTTATTATATTGATATGACAACAATTAATATGATATTAATGTTAATTTATATAATTTTTAATAAAGTATATTTTATGAGCATTATATATTTATAAGATGAATAATTTAATATTTGAATTTAATAGTTATTAAACAAAAAATATTAAAACTTATAATGAAAATATGAAAAGTTAATATTTGGGAGCCGCTACAGTATCTATATATATAATTGCCTTATTCTGTCTGAAGCTCACGGATAGAATGCGCGCCCATTGGCTGCCGGCGAACACGTGTCCTCCCTGCCCCCCTCTAGACAACCCTGTTATCAGCTGTGTGATACATACACCTGTCTATAGCGGCCATTCTAGACAACCCTGTTATCAGCAGTGTGTTACATCCACCTGTCTATACAGACCACCCTGTCTATAGCGACCACTGACCACCCTGCCTATAGCGGCCATTCTAGATAACCCTGTTATCAGCTGTGTGATACATACACCTGTCTATAGCGGCCACTCTAGACAACCCTGTTATCAGCTGTGTGATACATCCACCTGTCTATACAGACCACCCTGTCTATAGCGGTCACTTTAGGCAACCCTGTTATCATCAGTGTGTTACATTCACCTGTCTATACAGACCACCCTGTCTATAGCGGTCACTTTAGGCAACCCTGTTATCAGCAGTGTGATACATACACCTGTCTATACAGACCACCCTGTCTATTAGCGACCACCCAAGACAACGTTTTTAAAATATATTCGCACTCGGGTAAAACCCGGGCGTTGCCCGGGCCATTCGTCTAGTAAAACTATAAAAGAAAGACAAAGAGATCAAAATATATGCACATCAGCATCTCACGCCGGCCTGTCCTTTCCAATAACCACTAACCAACCAACAATCCAACAAAGCTGAGCTATATAGACAGAGATGTCAATTAACATAGATAACACTAAAATTCTATGCAAATATCTGCATATCAAATATCGTAGAAATATCTGCAATTGTCAATATCAAAAGTATCATATTATAATTTTTTATCTATCATATTATATGTATATACATTTATATAATGTATGAACTATATTTACTGATTTATTTCAACCTTGATAAATCGCTACATTAAAACCTAACTTTAGCGATTCTTAATAAGACTGAAAGTTCATTTCACTATAGTCATGGTTCACTTTAAACTGGCGAAACTGGCAAGTAGGGTTCATACTGATCAGCCAGGGCATAACAATATTTTCCCCATTGCAATAAATACAGTATAAAATATACGAAAGCTTGTTCTTTGCACGAATAAATAAACGCATGACTACTGTTCATATCCCTATTTTAAAATAGTGAATTGTTATATTTGAAATTTGTTAAAAATAACTTTACTTATTATATTTGCATAATGTATTCCGAATTCTTCGATAAAAAAACATTCTTCTCCGAATAAAACTATATTTTTACATCTAGTTTATATATAAATAGATAATAATAGAATAATATTAATTTATATACTTAGAAAATATATTAAAAAATGAAATAAAGAAAAAGAATAAACTGAATAATATAAGATATAGTTAATATTAGGAATAATTACCTCAAATAGTTACGGGGGAAATTGTAAGGAAAAAGATATAATTAGAAATAATGGCGGACAATTTTTTCTTTTTTTCTTTCGACAGCTGATATAAAGGGAATTGACATTGTTTCAATAAAGCTAACGTATTGTAATATTTGGCTGGGAATTATTTAATTCTAAAATTTTTCCTTTCTCAAACGCTCATTTCTCTATATCAAATTACCTATATTAAAGTTTTGTTTTGACTATATAATTATTTCAATTTAATTTTTTAACTTTCTCAAATTGAATTTTAGTCTTTCATTTTTTTTGAGAATTTGTTTTTTTTTTATTTTTTTGTATATAGAATTAAGTGGTTTACTTGATTCCCCTCCGTTTTTATTTTTATATTTTGAGAAAAATTATTATTTTTAAATTAATATAATATAATTAAATGTATTATATGTGTAAATTGAATTTATATAATTATATAATTAAGTTATACTTAGTTTCAAATTTTCTCTAAACCAATATATATATATTTATATGAAATATAAGAAAAATCAGGTTTTGATATTGACATTTTAAAAGGCAAATCCTGACTGCTCATTTGAAATTTTTAGATGGAAGAGCGTCATCCATTGGAATAAAAATCAACTATAAGTTGATTTAGGATTGTTCCATAATTATATATTTATATGTTTATAATGAGGGGATATCATAAAGAGAATATATTCCCAAAATTATTTTTTCAACACAAAAAAAAAAAAAAATTGAAATTAATTTCAAAGATAATATTTAGAAAACTCTGTATCCATAATGAATATATATTCGATTTTTTCTCAATAAATCAAACTTATGTACTAAAGGCAAATAATATTTATTGAAAATCATATTTTTAAATATGAAGATTACATGTGTTTAGATTATATATAATTTTAAAGGGAGATGTGCATTTTTGGTACAATGTTATATGATCTTTAATTTTTATAAAATTCTAAATTTTAATATCTATAATAAAATATATTGAAAAAATATATAAATATATATTTTATATATTTATGAAGAAATCTTATTAAAAGTCTATATATATATTATATTTAAAAATGACTTCTGCTGTTGATTTTGGGATTGTTGAGATAAGGTGTTGCTTTGGAATAAGTGGTTTGTTTGATCATTATGATGCTGTTTTTCAGTCTTGAAAATAATACACACACAGCCTTTATTAAGACGTAAGTCCTATAGATTCTCCGTACAAGGTGCAATAACAGGAAAAGAGCAGCACAGGAAACCAATAGTTCCGCAACTATATACAATTATTAGTAATAAGGAAAAGTAAGATTTAATATGAAAGGTCGACGCCATCGCCTCTAGTCTTCAATTTCATAAGCGCGGGGCAGAAATAGGGACTAAGTTATTCAGTCGTGAAAATAATTAAATAAAATAAACTTTGAATCACAATTTTCTTTAATTGTGCTAATGAAGCATAATTAAGGAATAAATACCTGATTCGATGCATAAGAAAAAAAAACGTATTTACATAATTTACAAAAGGATTGAGCCGGCCATCGGGAAAAAACAACAACTGGTTATATAAAGGGAAAAGTGTGACCTCTGGCGATCGATTTAACAGAGTATTTGAATCTATAAATATTAATTTTAAAATAATATATGTTGTTGTTGTTGTCGTGTCCAAAGAAGAGCCTCAGATGTCTCCATGCATCTCCATCACAGTAGCAGCAATGTCCATTATCTTGGGTGTGTAAAGCTGCTGCTCTGGTGCTCTTCATTGGAAAATGGGTGCCGTTGCCACGTTAGTCACCTTGGAAACGAACCAGAATTCGGTCAAATATTCCAAAGGTCCAGGGGGGGACCGCAGGGAAGTGTGGTCGGACTTCTCCCCCCCCCCCAAATAATTCAGTGGTTGAGGATACGATGAACGTTGTAGAGATTGGCTGTCAACCAATAAATAATATATAATTTTTATATAACATATATATTTTGAAAATATTGAGCTTGAAATATATTTTACCTATATTAATTTATAAAGGATTATTTTCTCTTAATATATAAATATTAATCTCAATATTTTTGATTGTTGATAAACACTGAATTCTCCTAATGGATTAATGTAAATTAAGTAAATTGGGGTTTGAACACAATAAATGAATATATATAACATTTCCAATTATTACAGTCAAGTTTCTGAGATAATATAGGTTTGTTTGATAAATTTGGTGAATTCCAGGTAAATATCTTCCATGTTTAATTATCCTTTATATAGAACAACACAAATTATATTGTGTTTGAAGCAATAAATTCATCTTATTTATATCTCAATATATAATTAATATTTATTCCAAATTTATCAACTAAATGACCCTGGCTTTGTACTGGTTTTCGAGAATTATTTTATATAAGAGTAAATTATTAAAACAAGGTACACACTCATTGACAAACCTTAAGTAAATATTCAGCATGTATATCGGTATTCAGACAATAACTCTGAAAGATATTACAGTGACCTTTATTATAGACAAACGGAATAACTAATTTTGTAATAAAAATTGCGTTTTAAAGAAGTATATATATATATGTGGCAATATAGTGCTAATGATGTGGTGAGGTGAGAAATAATGAAACAACAAGTTTGGAAGGAATTCCAGGCAATCAGCGAGGGAGAGCGGATCGACGGGCGACCGACCCGCTGAACGACCGTTTGTCCTGTGTCTGTCCCACCGGGGGGGCTATCCAAAAATAGTCCCCTGGTGTTGACGGGCGGTCCCCTCAGGAATGTGGCCAAAATGGTCGTAAGTTAGTTGTCTTCTATCGACGTCTCTCTCTCTCGTTGACTGTAGGTTTACTTTATTATTTCTGGAAGAGCATATATTATGACATATATATATATGTATAGATGGAAATTTTGCCGGGAGGAAATTGATCTAAAGAGACAAGGGTCGCCTCTCTCGTCAAAATTTACGTCTAAAACCAGACGCCATCTAGGTGGACGCTTCTCAGTTTGCCAAAGCTGGTGTCGTGGCTTTGTCACCGACCTGAGGCTGCTAGTTGCGGCGACGGTCAATAGATGGCGTCTGGTTTTAGACGTCTATTTTGACGGGAGAGGCGACCCTTGTCTCTTTATATACATATATATTAGATAATAAAAAGGCATATATTGGATTGAATAATTTATTCAATATTTATTCAATCTAATATATGCTATTTTACTATCTAATGATTTGAGTATGGATTTCTCTATTTTCATAACAATATATATATATATACACTCATGGACAAAACTTAAGGGAGTGGAAAATTATAGATGCCGCTGGTGGTCTGTTTTTTTTTTAAGGGGATAGAGGCAATTGTTTTCACACTTGGTTATCTCGTGTGTCTTCAATAAAGATTACTGTGTTTTAAATATCTTTTAGAGTTATTTTATGAATCTAGATATACATGCTAAAAGATAAAACTTTCTTGGGTTTTGTCCATGAGTAAAGAAATTATGATTATTTGAGTACGTAAAAATATATAGTTATTTATTTATTTATATAAATGTGTCTTAAAGTATCCATCTATATGCAAATATAGAAATTATCATTTTTAACTACTCGTTGATTGGTTCTCTACTGCTAACTAGAGTCATAAATTAACGCATGCGTAGTTCGTTTTATTAATTACTTTGCGGTGGGAGTTTGAAGAGCCACATCCCTTTTGACCAATTGGAGCGGTGCTAGTCGACAGAGTATTGTGAAAACTGTAGTTTCGCTTATAAATTAGGACGTTCAAGGCGTATTTATTTTGTTTTGAAATTATATTCAAACAAATAAACTCAATCTGAAAATGAATTTCATATTTAAAGTTAAATTTGCTCGGTATCTTATTTTGATTGAAGAGTTTAACACATATAACTTTTTCATTTAAAGATTTATTATGAATTTCTCTATTTTGAAAAAACATATCTTTAACACCGGTCTCATATAGATTCACAGCAGGAAGGTAGCATAGATAGAGCCCCTATTTGAATATATTGTAACTAAGTATATATTATTTTATTAGCAGAGTATTATTTTTATGTTTATATTTTGCTATACTCTGTTCACCTTCCTATTTTACTTATCTTTTGTTAATCACTCATAGTTTGTTCTTGCCTGAAAATAAATGTTGTCTGATCCCGAAGTTGGTCTTCCCTAATTTTCCACGACTCGAAATTTACGAAGCATGTGTAAAATTAAAAATCCAATATTATTTCAGATAATATTGTCACGTGGAAAATGATGAAGACAAAACCTCAGGATGACACAGAAATATATTTAAGGCAAATTATAATTGATAGAATATAAGATAAACAATATGGGGAGTTTACAGACAAAGAGAGAAAAAGAGTAGCAGGATATATATATATTTTTTTGCTTATCCCTAGTACACGTGGTACAGGCCATGATAATCATGGTGGGTAGTTAGCGACTGCTTTTATTGTAAGTGCACCACATGTCTACACATGAGAAAAGCAGTTCAACTTTTCACTTACAAATGTGCCAGAGCCCCGTTTGGTTACTTGCACTCGCTGGTGTGGGGATGGACTTTTGCAAGAGTCGGGGGCCATTGGAGCATTTTTTTTTTATCAGAAAAAAGTGCCCAATGCGGGAATCGAACCCGGGTCGTAGCGGTCCAAAACCAACGGTTTAGACCATCCTTCCACTGACCCCCCTGGGTAACAATGCCACACCACGAATTAAATTGATTTGGTGTTGTTATCTTTCTTGTTTCCACCATTTTGGTTTCTTGCGCCATGACCTACTAAGAGAATATACTAGTAGCAGAATATAAATATCAAAATTAATACTCTGTTGAAAAAATAAATACATTTGCTACAATATATTTTATACAATGAAATATCAAAAGTTCATATGACATATTAATGTTAAAACTTTTCTTAAATAAATATTTTTGAAGATAGACAGTATGTACATACTGAAAAGGATTAAAAAATACTTCAAATTAATTTACGGGAAACTAAAATCCATCTTAAAAATATAAGATTCCCTAATGATTTTAAATATTTTTGAAAAATAATAAATTTTTGGGAAGAGAAGTTTCTAGAAGAAGAAAAAAAATAGATGAGAAGACGAACATGAGATAAGAAGAATTCTAGCAATTAACGGCCTTGTCGTTAATTTCTAATCACTTTTACGATCACCTTAATGGCCGCTAGGCCTAATCTTAATTGCCGCAGACGAAACTGAACTGAAGACGTCACCTCATTATCATAACGATGATAAACTCCGCCCCCTTTTCCGACATGTCTACCAATCTAATTGGCCAGGATTGACTCCCATTCGACAAATAGATTTCAAATGGTTTTCCAAATGCTCTTTAAGTTTTGAATATCATTCAATCCCTCTTCTCTATAACAAAATGATTTCTATATTCCATAAATGGAAAAATTAATTATGTTAAATTTGAATCACTTCATTTATTATTCCTATAATTAAATGAGGTTAATTTATCTTCATATTTTGACGAAGAAATATTCTATTATTCAATGAACATATTTACAACAGATTATAAAAATATATATTACTCTTTCCTTTAAGAATTAAGGAAGGTGGAATAATTCCCGCTTAAAAAAATGGCATATCCTGACCAGGAGCACATGTGCTTTACAGAAGGCAGAACGACATCTGGTGGAACAGAAATCAACTAAACATTGATTTAGCCTTAACAACTACATATATCTCTATATATATAAAAGTCAATTCCTGTCTGTCTGTCTGTTTCGCGATAAACTCAAAAACTACTGAACGAATTGGTTCCAAATTTTGCATGTCGCTTTTTATAAACCTGAGGAAAATTTTTGGCTACATTTTGCCTATTATTTTTGGCTATTTCTTTTTTTAATTTGAAGAACTATTTTTTTACGCGGACTAATCCGGAATGGAATGAATACCTAAATATGGCCATTTTTTTAAAGCATCGATGGCTTAGTGGTAGAATGCTCGCCTGCCACGCGGGCGGCCCGGGTTCGATTCCCGACCGATGCATTTTTTTTTACAATTTTTAAAACTAATTTATAAAAAATATAATATAAATATATACTATTATTAAAATCTTACACAAATAAATTTACCGGAAATGCGTTTCTTTTAAATATCATCAAATATTATCTCTACAGACCTTACTGCAATGATATGAGTTATTGAATGAGAGGGCTTGGCTCATCAGTAGTGAACCCTCTCAGCGGTTTCGCCAAATTAATCTCTAGACCGCTCTACTATTGTATTGGACTGGTTCTGTTATATACCCTGCATTTTCTATGGAAGGCAGCTTAGGGGTGTTATCAACACCTATATATCAACACCTGACCCACTTATATTTTATTTTTTCTATTGTTTTTTCATATATATATATATATATATATATATTAAGATTATTTAAAAAACTTATTTTGGATCATAAAGTTTTATTTTCCAATATTTCGTATGGCAATTCGCCAAACTACTTCGGGGAACAAGATTGTTTTTGAGAAGCTCGTGTATGAATTCACGAGTATGTACAACTGCTATAAAATTTGAAATATCTAAATATTATATTAAAATATTATAAATATTTTAGATATATTAAATTTTATAGCAGTAGGACATACTCGTGAATTGATACGCGAGTATCTCAAAACATTCTTGTTCCCCGAAGAAGTTTGGCGAGTTGCCTTACGAAATATTGTAAAATAAACCTTTATGATCCAAAATAAGCTTTTTAAAATAATTCAATATATGGATTGCTCAATTTACAAATATATATATATGTTAAATATATCACTATATATATACGGTTATATGTTTATATTATTGCCATATATATATATATATATATATATATATATATATATATGGCAAAATAATAAACCTATATCCATATATATTGCAATAGAATAAACATATATCCGTGTTTATATGTATGACAATTCAATAAACCTATAATCATATATATACGTATATGACAATATAATACCTACATATATATATATATATGGCCGTGATAAATAGATAAATAACGACGTTAAAAAAGTAGGTTATAAATAAATGACGGGATATTAAGGCGGCCTTTCATTCTTCCTCCCCAAGATTCCATGGCCCAACTTATTTATTGCACCAAGGCATTATCTACCCCAGATACCCCCATGGCATCGAATGAGATTTTAAATGCAAGATTTATCGCTGCTTTTGTAAATATATATATATACATGGCGTCTTTTATGTACTTTTTGTGGCGAAATATATACAGGGTGTATTTCACAGTTTTTCTTCTTTCTACCCTTTTGAATTTTCTATGTAGCTTATCTGGACATGAACTTTTTTTTCTTTTTTTTTTGAAAAAAATATTCTTATCTTTTGGTATAAATATATTCTCTTCATACAAATAAAGTATTCTTTATCTTTCATATTTTAGGTTCTTTATTTTTAGATTTATATATATATATTTTTCCTTTATTAGAAAATATATTAATAATATTTTTTATTTTAATTTTTTAATCGATATATCTTCAGATATTTATAATTAATCATTATTCATATAAATTTCTGCTTCAGATATTACCACATATATATATATATATACCACGAAAAATACATATTACCACCTATATATATATATGTAAAGCATATGTTCTCCTGGATATTAATTTCAACACCTGATCTTTTTATCTTTTTTTTTTCTTTCGTTTTTTTCATGTGTTAAGCGTATTTACGCAAGTTTGGCCTTAAATACCCATTTCTTGGTTTTTCAAGAAGCCACTTGGACCAAAAAATATTTTTTGGTCGCAGTGGTACAGCCAGCCTACTCCACGCTGATGAGCGCCAAAAGCGCGAAACGCGTTCGTGGATGGCTTTTCTTGATTTATCAAGAAATTGGGTTGGCCAAATATCAGGGAACAGGCTAAATCAATGTTTAGTTGATTTCTGTTCAACCAGATGTGCTCTGCCTTCTGTAAAGCACATGTGCTCCTGGTCAGGATATGGCATTTTTAATATTGATTTCAACACCTGATCTTTTTATCTTTTATTTTTTCTTTCATTTTTTCCATGTTTATATGTTTTGTAATTATAAGTCAACATTTTATACTTTAATAACATTTTCATTTTTAGGGGAAATCTTTCGAATTTTAAAAAACCTTAACAGATATATGTGTTTTATTTTTTTCGAATATTTAATTGAAAATATCTATTTCAAATGAAATTATTCTACTTTAGTACTGTTTCCTTTTTTTTGAAGTTCATTTTCGATTTTAAAAAACACTTTTTGATTTCAATAAGCTAATTTAATATATATATATATATATATAACATAAACATGCGGATAATGATAATCATGTACCTAAAGAGATAGCTTCATCTTTAATTATGAATAGGAATGATTCAATCTTTATCACCCTATTAAAAAACCTTACTAATGATAATAAATAAGGAGCGATAACATAAATATTGGAAAATTCCAGATATACAAGTACATAGGTTGGCTTTTTGTCTTAATTTGTCTAAACTAGTGCGGCTCATTCTTTATCTTCACTAGTAAAGTGTTTTATTAGGAAGGTGAACAAATGCATAGTTCTAAAGCATAACTAAAGGGAGATGTTTTTATTTCAGTACATATATATCGTAATTTAAACAATGTGATATGTAAGTAATAAAGTATGAGGTCTTTTCTAGTCGTCTCAAAGTGACACCAGCTTGCCACTGGACAGCCGGGGGATCCAGAGAGGGACAAAAAGGGCGTTGGTCCGGATGTTGACAGTTAGTTAGGTTACAGTGGATATTTTCGGACAGCCCCGCTCAGTCGAGTTCCGTTGTCATCTCACGGCGGCCCTCGTGGCCGCCCTTTTGGTTCCTCCCTGCCTCCGCAGGTTCATGCAGGACACCGAGCTTTCCTCAGTTAATTCTCAACTTTCCCCTGGTTCTGGTGCCACTTGAGACGTACTGGGAGAGCGTCTTTTGATCCCAAACTTTGTCCTTACTGTCCCGTGCGGACTTCCCACTCTGCACGCCTTGCCACTCAATCCCGACTGCTTCCAACTCACTTGTTGTCTTACTCGGGTTTACGACATATATATATTTAAAAATAAAAAGGCATTTTCGATATTTGGTCGCAGTGGTTACAGCCTACTCCACGCTGACGAGCGCCAACAGCGCGAAACGCGTTTGTGGATGGCTTTTCTTGATTTATCAAGAAATTGGGTTGGCCAAATATCACGGAGCAAGTTAAATAAACGTTTAGTTTATTTTTGCTCCACTAGATGGCGCTCTGCCATCTAAAAACCACATTTGCACGTGGTCAGGAAATGCCTTCTTTATTTTTATATCAACACCTGACCCACTTATATTTTTTTATATTGTTTTTTTATATATATTTATTGAAGAATATCTGTTTAGTTATAACATTTTTTAACAAGCGTATGACGTGTAAAAGCCGATACAAAAGTTAGTTCCGTTGTGATAACTTGCCGTTAGACATTTAAAATATTTATTGAAACTTTCAAAATATTCACTTTGAAAATGAAATATATTTACCTCCTGATACTCATTATGTTTACATCTTACTCTTAATTATTTTCTATATACATATATGTCGTATCCGTCGTGGTAGAATGGAAGGGCGCAGCCGTTATACATGTAAATTCGAAAAAGAACTTGTTCCACACTCGTTCCACGTCGTAGCATTCACCCGCGAGGCTCCCACGTTTTTTTGTACAGTGTATTTATAGATGGATGAATTTTTATTTACATTTTAATATACTAATTATGGTGAAAATAAATTATATCACTTGAGCATTAGGCAAATTACGACATATATATATATATATATATATTAAAAAACGAAATAAAAAAATAAAAGATAAAAAGATCAGGTGTTGAAATCAATAATAAAAATGGCATATCCTGACCAGGAGCACATGTGCTTTACAGAAGGCAGAACGCCATCTGGTGGAACAGAAATCAACTAAACATTGATTTAACCTGTTCCCTGATATTTGGCCAACCCAATTTCTTGATAAATCAAGAAAAGCCATCCACGAAATATCAGGGAACAGGTTAAATCAATGTTTAGTTGATTTCTGTTCCACCAGATGGCGTTCTGCCTTCTGTAAAGCACATGTGCTCCTGGTCAGGATATGCCATTTTTATTATTAATATATATATATATATTTTGAAAATAAGGCCTATTTTGGATTTTAATACGATTATTTATTAATCGTATTAAAATCCAAAATAGGCCTTATTTTCAAAATATAAATGCTTTATGGATTGCTCAATATTCAGAATATATATATATATTCATTTTGAAAATAGAACAATCCATAAATAAATATTTAAATAAAAATGCATATATTGGATCATATAAATGATATTTTGATCCAATATATGCATTTTTAATTAAAAATGTATATATTCAATAGTTCTTTCAACCTTTTCTCCATGACTTCATGTGATGGTCTTTTTCCCAAAACATGGTTTAAAGAGCAACGGTCCATTGTTTAAATGTATTTCCAATATCCATGGTATCGATTGGACTTTTAATGATTTTAGATCAATTCCCATTGTCTACCAGCTTCTATAGAGGTCTCCTCCATTCGCAAATTAATTCTCAAATGGGCGCCTCAACTTTTCCCTAGGCCTAACCACTTGGCATGATTGATTATTCAAAAGTCTTAAGTTAACCAATTAATTAGAAACATGCTTACTACTTAGGTTTCTGATTTTTAGATAAATTAGTTAGAAGATTTGCTTATCTATTTTTAATGTTTCTAAAAGTAATTGTATTTATATGTATTATTTTGTAAAACGACATTTAAAAATTATCCCGCATGCGTTTCTTTTCAATGAAAAATCAAAATTCATTTGAAGGAGAAATAACGATAATTTCTAACCTTAAGGATGAGGTATAAAAGGATGAATTGTGAAGAGTAATGATAAACGGAAAAATAAAAGTGTCCAGGGATGGGAAATCACAATACAATCACAAGCCGCATTATATTATATTGTATTATATGTATTATTTTATTTATTATTCTTACATATAAATGTTATGAAAATAGAGCAATCCATATTTAAATCATTAGATAATAAAAATACATATATTGGATTAAATAAGAGATTTTTTTGCCAATATTTCGGTTGGCTGAACGCCAAACCTTTATCAAGGCATTACATTTTTGTAGACAACAGTTAAAACATTTTTTTTTTAATTTAGAGGTGTTTTTCTAACAAATATATATAGAATGTATATGAATGTACACTTATACCTTCCAATTGGAAATATTTAAAACTGAAAATTTAAATAAATACAACTCATAATGAATATTCGACCGTAAACGAAGACATTTTTCAGATTTTTGATCTAAAATTATTATTTTTCAGAGAATGAATAATAATTATTTTAAACGATATATTAATCGTGTGTTGTGTGTGAAAAAAAAAATATATATGTTATATAAAAATATTATTTTATTTAAAATCATATTTTCCTAGATTCAAATATTCTGATAAATCGACCGCCAGAGGTCACGCTCCCCCTATAAAAAAACTCGTTGTTGTTTTATCCCGTTGGCCGGCTCAAAACCTTTGTACATTATGTAAATAATATTTTGTTTTCCTTATTATACTCGCCTTAAGCCAGGCAGTATATACTTTTATCAAATTATGTTCTTTTATATATTCCTTAAGTTCAATTAAATTACTGATCAAAATTATTTTATTATATTCCCACGACTGCATCACCAATACAATAATCTTCAACAATTCCAAAATCAAGCAGAATATTCCTTTTTTTATATATATAATATTGTCGCGGAGATAAATAAAGCAAGGGCAAGTTTGGGGATAATTAATTTATTATAAGGAGAATATGGAGTATAAGGAGTATAGAGAGAGTTTTGTATAACTTACCCCCAGTTAAGGTTAATCCTGAATGAACGGCGTTAGCCACCGTCCCGTTTTCCTTATTTACAGATCAGCTTCCCAGCAGCCCCCACACCAGTGGTCCCCCCCCCCGGGGTCCAGGGATGATTGACAGTTGTCCCATCTGGATGGAGCTACTTGACATTATATATATATGAAAAATAGTACAAAAGTAATTTTTTACTTGGATCAGGTGAATAAATTGAGAAAAAGGAGTATTTCCTGATCGTGCAACTAAAAGATGCTGATGAGTTTCGCCATCTATCGGAATAAATATTAATTAATCGTTGATTTTTAATTTATTAATATAATTTAGCTTTGAATACATTATTTCTTGATTTCTTAGAAAGCCTCTTAGACCAAATCTTTGGTCGTTGAGTTAAAACCTTCATAACGCTTACTGGGACCAACACCCCGAAACGAGTTCGTAGTTGAATTATCTTGATTCATCAAGCAAATGGGTTGGCCAAATATCAGAAAACAAGTTGAATCTACGCTTAGTTCATTTTAGTCCCACTAAATGGTGCTCTGCCATCTAATATGCTTATGTTAGCGTATAGCATGTCTTTTTTAATTATTCTTTTTTTATTATTTTTGCTTATCCCTAGTACACGTGGTACAGGCCATGATAATCATGGTGGGTAGTTAGCGACTGCTTTTTACTGTAAGCGCACCACATGTCTACACATGTGAAAGCAGTTCGACTTTGCACTTACAAATGTGCCAGAGCCCCGTTTGGTTACTTGCACTCGCTGGTGGGGTTGGACTTTTGCAAGAATCGGGGGGCCATTGGAGCATTTTTTTTTTTTTAAACAGAAAAAAGTGTCCAATGCGGGGATCGAACCCGAATCGTAGTGGTCGTAAACCAAACGGTTTAACCAGCCTTCCACCGACCCCCCCTTTTTTTAATTATGAAATGATTTAATCATTTCATTAGAAATAGATACCCCCAATATATTATAAAAATATTCCTAAAAACATCCTATTTTTAAGCAAAAAGCGCAAAATTATCAATAAAATAACTGATTTCTGGAGAAGCTATTAATAAAATGATATCTATGTATGGAATTAGCATACTATCTATGCACAAAAATAATACCTTCTGAAGAAATATTTTTCTTTAATTGGAAAAAAAAATTTCTACTGTCCTTATACTGCGATGAAAAATATTTTAGGGGACCTGACTCATCAATGGTGAATCCTCCAGACTGTGAAATTGTATTTTTTTTATTAGATTTAACTATTTTTGTAAATATATTTGTGAATTTCTTTCTAACCTGAAAGGTTTCAGGTTCCTAATATATATTATTGTTTCTCTTTTCTATTTTTAAATACTTTTTCTCGTATAATATGTTTATAACTGTTTCTGTTTTGAAATAATGTAATTCGACGCAATTATCCCTAGCCGGGATATCGCGTTTTGTGTGTTGAAATAATACAAATTTGCAAGTATTAATCTAATATTGGTTTGTTGTGCTTTTATACTCCAGGGGGACTTGAAAAAAATTTTAGGTTGTAATATTTTCAAAATCAATAAATATAAACTGAGGGTTTGTTAGAATTATACACTCTGGACAAAACTTAAGGAGGTTTTACCTTAAAGCATATGTATATCTGATTCAGACAATAACTCTGAAATATATCACAGTGTGTGAAAATACAAGTATTGTATTTACCTTGTACTTGTATTTACCTATGTCTCTTCCATAAAACAAACGACCGGCGAAATCAGACTTTCAACTTCTCAATTTATTTCCATTAGTGTATAAAAATATTTGCTTTGATCATTTTTATTTAGCAAACAATACACAAATAGCCATTTAGGCATATATTTAGAATATAACGCATTAACACGACAATCAATCTACAAAAAATATATATAGTTTTATAGCGCTAAAAATATATCTGTCCAAGATTTATCACATATTTCTTTTACAAAGACATCTCACATCGTGGAATACCTCTAAATTTCTAAAATAAGTTCGACCAGCCAAAACACATGACCTTCTAACGACACTGAATAACCTTCTTAAACAGTTTATTTTGGACGCTTTTCTATTCAATTGTAAAATATATTCACTTAAAATTCTAATATTATGCCCTCATGATAAAACCTACAATATATAAGTATATAAAATAGTATAAATATATTATGAATTTATCTCTATTTACACAATGAAACTAAATAATATGTAAATAGAGGGAATAATCTAATAAATAATTTATCTCTCTATATATAAATCCGAGATAAAGCTGGTTAGGCAAATGCTCAATAGTATATAAATGGTAAAAATATATTATGTATTTAACTATATTTACACTTGAATCAAAATAATATGTAAATAGATAAAAATAATCTAATAAATAATCTATATATAAATCCGAGATAAAGCTGGTTAGGCAAATGCTCACCAAAGAATTTACCTTCCTTCCAATACCCACACCTGATAATTTAAATTCCATTTACCCTAAATAAAGTAGAATTTTACGCTCCTCAATTTGCATAATGGAATCCCCTATAAAACTCTAGGAGGAAAAGATGGATTATTTCTCACACAGCCAGGAGAATATATTAATTAGTTAGAATATACTTTCTATTAAATTGATGGAAAAAAATTAGTGAAAAATTTATACTAAATCATTATTGTCATCATATATTTTTTATTAAAATTAATTGATTTATTTATCTTTGAAAAGTATATATGCAAAATCGTTTTAATGACAAAATTGATTTAAGATTTGTAAATAATTAAATATTTATGTAAATTAATTAATAATTGAATTATATATTAATTTTTTAGTAATTGTATGTGGATAATTAATTAAATTTATTTATTTTATTAGGTATCCTCACTAGGAATATTTTTGTGTTAATTTTTATTGATATATAACCTTTATTTTGAAAATGGAGCATTCCATAAATAAATCTTCAATTAAAAAGTCATATATTGGATCAAAATATCATTTATTGTTCCAATATAGCTGGCAGAATGCCAACCTTTTTCAAGGTTTTCTAACATATTATTGATTTATTAAACTATATTTTAATTATAAATTTATTTTATGGATAAAATATATTATATTAATTAAATAATAGAAATATTTTAATCTTGAAGAAAGAGGTTGCCTGGCCGGCATTCATTGTTCTAGAACAATAGACACATCGGACAGTTAAAGGTTTATTTTCTCAACGTTTCGACAAAAATATTTTGTCTTCGTCAGGAGAAATAAATGAAAAGCATTCGGGAAGGCGTTAAACATTTTCAACGCCTTGAGCTTTATATTTATTTCTCCTGACGAAGAAAAAAGAGTTTTGTCAAAACGTTGAAAAAATAAATATTTTATGACCGAAATGTCTATTATTTTAGAAATATTTCTGTTGATTTTTTATTTGCATATAACACATAGATTTGCATAATAATAACAATATTATATAATTTAAGAAAAAGGCATCTCCTTATCATGCAACTGAAAGTTGCTGATGGCTTGCGCCATCTATCGGAATAAATATAAACTATTCTCGTTGATTTTTAATTATTCCATAATTGGCCAAATACCCATTCTTGATTGATCAAGAAAGGCTAATGGCGCAATGGCGCAAGCCATCAGCAACTCTCAGTTGCACGATAAGGAGATGCCTTTTTCTTAATTTATGCACCTTTTCCCAGTACAATATCACATTTGTACTATTTTTTTCACAATATTATATAAGTTATATAATCACATATATATATCATATGAAACAAGTATATTATCACAAGAACAGAATTTTGAGGCGAAGGGTTTCTTAAATCATTTTTACAAAAAAAGCTCTTTGCTTCAAAGTTTTGTTCTTATGATTATATAAACGAACTATATTAACATATATAATATATATGCAAATAAGTTAATTTGTTTCCATGTGTTTTATTCTCATCACGCAAACTTTCTATATAACGTAATTAATTTATTCATTCCCCTAAAATTTACAACAATTTGATTAATGGTTTTGCTTGAGTAGTGTGTGAATCTGTAATTTCTTCTGATAAAAAGTTAAAGACAGACTTCTTACACTTTTGATATATACTCGCGGACAAAACTTAAGGAAGTTTTACCTTTCAGCATTTATATCGGGATTTAGACAATAACTCTGAAAGATATTACAGTGACCTTTATTAAAGACACACGAGATAACCAAGTGTGAACAAAATTGACTATTCTGCTTCTTAAAAAAAAAAAGGCTACCGGCGATATCAAAGACTTGCCACTTTCTAATTTTTTTTTCTATGAGTGTAGATATATTGTTATATATAATATATAAAATCGTATATTAATATCTATAGAATATCAAAGTTAAATGTTCCAAATAATTTCCTTCAAAAAAAAAATAATAATAACACGACCGGGGATATCATAGATTTTCAAATTTCTTAAGTTTTGTTTATGAATGTATATATATAAAAGAGAGAGGTAAAATTTTCAATTTTAGTTATTTTCAAAAAGGTAACGTTTATTTCCTCTCCATTGCATATCAATTATATATGATGGTAATCATATATACGAGTATATATAGCCAATATGCAAAGGAGATTCAACCGGAAGAATAAAAGTTGTATCTTCTATTACAGCCAAATGTGTTATATGCTACTGAAGAAAGAATCAAGATTACTTTCTGGCGTGTCAATGGCCCCTGAGAAAAAGTCAATAATAACACGCTATTGCGTGATCGGAAGTTAAAGAATCAATCAGATATGCCGATTTTCTATTCTCGCCCCAAACAATGATAACTTACTCTTTATCGTATAAACTGTTATTTCATGTAAATTAGAATAGATTATAATCTATAAAGAAGAAGGCTCACCACTCCCTTCGAATAAATTTTACGCCGTAATCGTCTAGTGGTTAGTACATTGCGTTGTAACCGCAATAACCCAGGTTCGAATCCTGGTCATGGCATCTTTTTTATTGGCTCAAAAATAATACACTTTGGTTAGTAACCCGTAAAACCATATTCTCTCTCTTTCCCTTCAAAATATACGCGAAAACTGTGTACCATCTATCAAACGTCTTTACATATTAGCACAATAAGGACAAAGCCACAACACCAGCTTTGACGTATAAGGATTAATATCCCTCCGACAAATTCTCCATCAATATTCTGGCCATAGAATTGTCCTTGCCACACTCTGCCAACTAATAGTATATTAGAAAATTTCTGATGATTTTATAGATTCCTCGTGTATTTAAATAAATCAATGTTTTATCTGAACTGACTAAGGCCACTATTTCGAAATCCAGGTCTCCAAGTGGGAACTGGGAATTTGTCGAAGCTGTTGTTGTGGCTTTTCCACCAACCCGATTCTGTGAGTTTGCATAGCCTGTTAATAGATGGCGTCTAGTTTTCCGTTTATTTTGAAGCGATAGGTGACTCTATTTTCGTATACACTCATTGATGAAACTTAAGGAAATAGAAAGTCTTTAATGTCGCTGTTCGTCTATTTTTTAAAGGAAACTGAGGCCCTTTCGTTCACGCTTAGTTATCTTGTATATCTATATTAATAAAATGGAAATTTCATAAGTGTTGTTCACTAAAAACTTTCGTTACAATGCATCAATTTCGACCAAATTTTCAACATTTATGTAAAACGAGATGGAGCAGGTTTTGCTTAACATCAAAATATTTTTCCTAACTTTAACATACATAACTTTGCTGTTATCGATAAAATACAAAAAATTCAACAGAGTTAAAGTGTTTACACTTTCAAAAGTGTTTACACTTTAGCGCTTCTTTGAAAATTAGTTTTAATCTTTTTTATATATATTTTAATAACTTTTATACATGGTAAGATACTTTTATTTTATAGTTTTCATATTTTAACCAAAAAAAGTTGAAGCCTTACTTGATGAGATCAATTTTATTTTTTAGATAAATTTTTAGGCTTTTCAAAAGTGTTTACACTTTTGCGCTTCTTGGAAAATTAGTTTTAAACTTTTTTATATATATTTTACTAACTTTTATACATGGTAAGATACTTTTATTTTATAGTTTTCATATTTTATACCAAAAAAGTTGAAGCCTTACTTGATGAGATCAATTTTATATTTTAGATAAATTTTTAGGGTAATTTTAATTTATTTATTTTTTATTTTATACACAGATTATATATGCTATTTCTAACTTACGTGGTTAGTATTTTTATAAGACTAAGGTTATTTATATTATTTTTTACAAAAAAAGATTGAAATTTCATTAATGTGCTCAATTTTATGTCTTTTTTGAGGACCTTAACAAAATTTTTAATTAATTGTTTAGATATTTTAATAACAGATTATTTATGGTGTTTTCCACTTATATGGGTTGTTTTGTAAAAAAAAATTAGGTTATTTCTATTTTTTTTTACTAAAAAGCTTGAAATTTCATTAATGTGCTCAATTTTATGTCTTTTTTGAGGACCTTAACAAAATTTTAATTAATTGCTTAGATATTTTAAAAGTAGATTATTTATAGTTTCTTTTAACATATAGGGGTTGTATTTTGTATTTTAGAAAATTATTTCAATTTTTTAGCTCAAAAAAGCATGCTTTTTCATTGCCGTATCCAACGGTTGGTCTATTTTTGAAGCTTTTTAATGATAACTGGTTTTGTACATTAATTTTTTGGTAATATAATATTATGATTTTAGTTTTTTTAAATCTTTTTAACATATCTGAAGGTTATTTTGAATAAAAACTTAAAAATTTTCAATTTTACCTCAAAAAAGACAGGAAATTTTTATGCTTTGTTTAGAAATTGCTGGTTTTGAAGCTTTTGTAATTAATCTCAATCTAATTTTTTTTTCAGAATATGCCATACAGTTTATTTATTATATTTTCTACATATATGGGTTGTATCTAAAAAATAGGTTATTTATATTTTTAAATAAGCAAGGGATTTCTTTTACGAACTCATTTATTTGTCTTTTTGAAGTCCTTTTTCAAATTCTTTTAAAGATATTTTAATTTATTTGATTAAATATTTTATATTTAGATTATTAATAGTTTTTTTTAACATATAGGGGTTTTATTTTGTATTTTAGAAAATTATTTCTATTTTTTTAGCTCAAAAAAGCATGCTTTTTCATTGCCGTATCCAGCGGTTGGTCTATTTTTGAAGCTTTTTAATGATAACTGGTTTTGTACATTAATTTTTTGGTAAAATATAATATTATGATTTTAGTTTTTTTAAAATATTTTTAACATATCTGAAGGTTATTTTGAATAAAAAAATTACAAATTTTGATTTTTACCTCAAAAAGACAGGAAACTTTTATGCTTTGTTTAGAAATTGCTGGTTTTGAAGCTTTTGTTATTAATCTCAATCTAAATATTTTTTCAGAATATGCCTCGCCACAGCCGACGTTTACTTGGTAGGAATACGGCTGCTTCCAGGAGATATAGGAATGCTAGAGCTATTGAGACACCACTTCAAAGTGAGACGCGTCGTGCGCTTCGCCGTCTTAGGTATTCTGAAGCCCGCGTCGCAGCTACACAAACTATGCAAGTTCCTGTTCAGCGTATTCAGCTTTGGACTCATAAGCCTTTTTCAGGTTTGCAGTATAATGCCCATATTGATTATAAAGCTGATTCCTCTGTCGATATAGGCCAAATGTCTCGGGTATGCCAAACTTAAAACTATATATTCAAATTATTCTACTTATCTCACGAACAGCGCCCTCTATCAAAGATTAGATTAAATTAGGCTGATGCAAACAAATAGATAATGCTAATAACAAACAATTATAAAAAAATCTTATCTGAATATATATCACTCGGGTAGATATGCACACGGGTCAATCCCGGGGCGAAGCCCGGGTCACCCGTCTAGTCTTCAATAAAGTTCACTGTAATATCTTTCAGAATTATTGTCTAAATCCAGATATACATGCTGAAAGGTACAACTTCCTTAAGTTATTTCCATGAGTGTATATTAAAGTAATAAAACGAATTAAAAACATTTTAAAAAAGAAACTGTTCCTAACTGTTATATAAAATTATTGAGAGGGCCTGGCTCATCAATGGTGAACCCTCACAGCGGTTTCGCCAGTTTTATCTAAAATACCGTTTTCTTCGAGCTCTTAGATATCAGAGCTTTCATAGCAGTTAAGTGGAGGAGATATGATTTATTTTATTTTACAAATTCTTCCTTTAATGTTTAATTTCTTTTATATTCTAAGCACTACACAATGTACTAATATATACTATATTTATAGTTGAACAGGACACTCTATATTTATTATTCTATGTAATAAATATATTAAAATACACTTTTATTAGGAATACCTTACTTTATTTTCAGATAAAATATTTTCACATCCATAAATATAAGCGAAATATAAATAGCTTTTTAAATAAATAATAACAGGTTTAATAGAACCTTTAATCATTTGATAGAATAATAAAATAGATAACTAAATATTTAAAACTAAAATATTTTCTAGTAAAAATCATTCTTTAGATGGGAAATATATAATTGAGAAAATATAATAAATAATATATTATTTTAGGTTATATATAAAATGTTAGGAAAAATTAATTAAATGCTAGATCATGCTAGATAAATGCTAGAACTCTAGGGTTCACCACTGATGAGCCAGGCCCTCCCATTTATTTCTCCATTACAGTAAGGACAGTAGAAATTGTTTAATTTTAAAAAGAATCTTACGCGTTTAAAATAGTTTCGAATTTTCATAAATGCTAGATGTTGATTTCCAAACTCTTTTTTTTTCGCATCAAAATAAATTCCTATTAATAATCCTTCAATTTCTTCTTTTATCTATCTTAATATATACAGGCAGATTAGTTATTAAGGAGTGTAACGTTGATATTTTTCCACAAGCTTGAGAAAGATATATACTCTCGAAAGCTGTTCAATTAGTGGAGTCTCATTTCTTGATCAGACTCTTATCTTCGTAGGTACACCATACGTCTTTATACTCAGCCTTTCTCTTTATTTCTTCCAAATCTCCAGTCTACTAGTATATATATTTTTCCATTTCGTTCTACTATTTTTTCTTCCATTCACAATTTGTTTTTTTTTTTTTATAACCGTTTTATAAACAATTTATTTTCTTTTGATTAGAGCCCTACGATAGCGAACCTCAATGTCACTGAGTATTTGTTTCATTATAACAATGGTTTATTTATTTATTTCAACACACAAAATGCGATATCCCAGCTTTAGATATGGTTCACTATAACAATGGTTTATTATAAATAAGGTTCACTATAACAATGATTTACTCTAACAATGAATCACTATAACAATAGTTTACTATAATAATGATTCAATAAAACATAGGTTTACCATAGATAAGGTCCACTATAATATTGATTTACCATAACAATGAATCACTATAATAATGGTTTACTATAACAATGATTCACTACAACAATGATTCACTAAAACAATGGTTTACTATAGATAAGGTTCACTATAACAGTGGTTTACTATATCAATGAATCACTATAATAATGGTTTACTATAACAATGATTCACTAAAACAACAGTTATAGTTAAATAAAAGACTGACTTAATTCGGATACATAATGCCACATTATGAGAAGTTTAAAAAGACGTTGATGTTGGGAAAAATTGAGGAAGAAAGGAAAATTACCAATGGGCGCGCTAGAAGTATAGAAATCTACCTGAAGGTCACTAGATGAGCTGAGAGTGAAATACATTAACAGATTAATTTGGAGAATATCTGTCCATATTGTCATCAAAAGTAGAACTCAGCTAGATTGACGCCAACAACAACATAATAAACAAACTGTTTAGTGTCATTAGTGTTTTCTATGATGCACTAGCGCGCCATCTGTTATCAAAATTTGAAATTATTTTAAAGGCGTAAGATTCTTTTTGATATTAAAAAATTCTACTGCCCTTACTGCAATGGAAAAATTAATGGGAGGGCCTGGCTCATCAGTGGTGAACCCTCCCAGCGGTTTCGCCAGTTTAATCTACCATACCGCTGTAATATTGCATTTTTGGAACTTTCTTTTATAGTGATATTGTTTTCTATACCGAAGCGCTTTACTGTAACAAACACATTTACTGTATAATAACAAGACTCAGAATTAAACACTACAAAGGTATGATACATACATCTAGATGGCACAAGAACCTACAAGACATGTAACATTTGTCCTGGTGTGGAACTAACACCTACTCACATATTCTCATGTTCATCAATGGCCTTGCAGAAAATTGACATGGACCCAGAACAGCAACTTTACACACCCAAGATAGAGAACGACTGCTGTGATAAATATGTACGGAGACATCTGAGGCTCTTTATTGGACACAACAACAACAGAAAATTGGCATGGACCCAGCACAGCAGCTTTACACACCCAAGATAGAGAACGACTGCTGTGATAAAGATGTATGGAGACATCTGAGGCTTTTCATTGGACACGACAACAACAACAGAAATTGACATGGACCCAGAACAGCAACTTTACACATCCAAGATAGAGAACATTTCTGTGATAGAGATATATGGAGACATCTGAAACTCTTCATTGAACTCGACAACAACTGTATCATTACAACTAATAAACAAAAAAAGACTAAGAAAAGTTAATGATATACCGAGAATAAAATAAATTAATGATTTTAGTAGCTATAATATTTTCCAAATATAAGAAAGTTACACTATTTTTAACTCGTAAGTTTCTTTTTAATATAAAATTTTTTCTATTGTGCCTTCAATGCAATTATAAAATAATGGAAAAGTCTGGAACATTGCATTACGGGCAGTAAAGGTTTGGTTTATTTGAAAAATGAACATTGGCATCAATAATAGCTTGAATTTCTTATACCAGAACGGTGGCGTATCATACTAAAAGACATCAATGAACGCCTATTATTAGATTACTAGGTTACAATCGGCCACAAGGAGGTCTAATTGACAATTTTATTACAGTAGTAACGGTATCTCGTTACCATTTTATTACTACCATTCCTAGTTACAACAATATCTATTTTTTCCTTTCAGAACCTTCACGCTGAACATCTTCCATCCCACTGTTTACAGTAACGATTCGTTATAGCAAACCACAATTGGTTTGATATTTCGATTACTATATAATTATTTTAAAATTGAGAATAATTTTGAGATTTTTAAAAAGAGGTTTTGCTATATCCCATTTTCATTTTAGTAAGGTTTTAATGTATGTGTAAACAAGCCTGAATATATTTGAGAAAATAGATTTTATAAATAATTATAAATATATATAGAAAAAAGAGATACATTATTTAATATACATATATTTTATGAAAAAGGCATCTCCTTATCGTGCAACTGAAAGTTGCTGATGGCTTGCGCCATCTATCGGAATAAATATCAACTATTCTCGTATGATTTTTAATTATTCTAGAATTGGCCAAATACCCTGATTCTCTTTTCATAATTTTTGCACCTTATCCCAGTAAAATATCACATTTTTACTATTCTTACATACATATATTTTGTTAATTTATATATATATTCACACAATTATAAATATTAATATAACAATGTTAACATTTCGACCTGATATAGCTTTCTATACTGATATTATATTTATATTTCAATATACGCTTTCTAGATTAGTTTATTTAAATTGATTTCCATATAAATATATGATCTAAATAAAGATAAATAAACAAAATACAGTAGTATTAACCAAACAAAGATGGAATATAGAATTATAATCAAAATAAATATTTTTAATCAAAAATATAAAAATGTATAAACAAAATATTATGTATAATAAAAAATAAGTTTATAAACAAAATACATGTGTATAATCAACATGTATTATCAAAATATATATTCATATATATTCCTGAATATATAATATGAATGTGCAAATTGGAATGATGTGCATATATCCCTAGATATGCACATAGGTAGGTGGAAGGAAACAAAGAAATCCTCTCAACCTATATTTACATTATTTTCCCCGCATTTTCTATTCAAATCGAAATTCCTATATAAATATATATATACGTTTTTGTTTATTATCTATAAAATAGAAAATTGCTATTTTCAAAATGGTATTTTGAATATATATTTGTTTTATATATCTCATTCACACAAACAAGTATATATTCTCTCAATCTATAGAATAACTAGATATGATTAAGAAAAAGCATTTCCTGAACGTGAAACAAATAAATGCTGATGACTTTCACAATTTGTCGGAATTAATACGTGTACAAGTAGTCTAAACCGTTGGTTTTCGACCGCTACGACCCAGGTTCGATTCCCGCATTTGGCACTTTTTCTGATAATAAAAAAATGCTCCAATGACCCCCGATTCTTGCCAAAGTCCAACCCCAACAGCGAATGCAAGTAACCAAACGGGGCTATGGAACATTTGTAAGTGCAATGTCGAACTGCTTTTCACGTGTGTAGACATGTGGTACATTCACAGTAAAAGCTGTCGCCTACTTCTACCCACCATGATTATCAGGACTGTACCACGTATACTAGGGATAAGCAAAAATATATATCAATTAATCGTCAATATTCAATTATTCCAGAATTGGCTAAATGCATAATTCAACTTGATTAATCAAAAGAAGAGTACCACGTACGCGTGTCGGGCTGTTGGCCCTCATAAACGATTAGTTGATATTTATTCTGGAAGATGGCGCAAGCCATTATCAGATCTAGTTGCACGGTGAGGAAATACCTACTTCTTAATTTATCTACATGATCCCAATACAATTTCAGTTTTGTATTTGTATAATCCTTCTGCTAATGTATAATTTTCTTTTACATCATAAACCTTAGATTATTAATACATTAGATCAGTAAAAACATGAGGGCAACTATCTCGTTCTTTTACTTACTTTATTTTTCTTAAAACAATTGTAAACAACAAAAAAGGTGATGATGATAAATTCAATGAATATTTACAGAATCATAGAAAAATTATATTAATCCTTTAACTATAATCATAAATATTCTAACTAAATTAAACAGTATTATTTTAGATATGATTCGGTATATATTTCGCATCGAAATTCTAAATCCCTAAACGCGTTCATGGTTGGCTTTACTTGATTTACCAAGAAAATGGGTTGGCCAAATATCAGGTAACAGGACAAATCAACGTTTAGTTCATTTCTGTTTTACTAAATGGCGCTCTGCCATCTAAAAACGCATGTGAGCATGAAGAGAATATACCTTTTTTATATTAATACCAACACTTGAGGGGAGCAGTGTCAGGACTATAAGAAGGACGAAGTTAGGTATTTCAATTTTATCCAGTTAAACTAATATCTACTTAGTCATTTTAACTCTGCTAGATCAAATAATTTTCAAAAGATACTCAATATTATTTCCCTACAATTATAAATAAATTACTGAAGAAATAATGTTTAATTAAACCTTATTTTACTTATATTGTATAAGATAATCCACCTATATATATATATATGTATATATATATATTTAATAAAAAGGCATATATGGGATCAAAATATCATTTATTTTACCAATCTTAATCAAGGTATTTGTGAAATATTGGTAAAATAAATAATATTTAGATCCAAAATATGCCTTTTTATTTAAAGATTCATTTATGGATTGCTCTAATTTCAAAACAATATATATAAAATAAATAAGGCATCTCCTGACCACGAGCACATGTGCTTTTTAGATGGCAGAGCGTCATCTAGTGGAGCAAAAATAAACTAAACGTTTATTCAGCTTGCTCCGTGATATTTAGCCAACCCAATTTCTTGATAATTCAAGAAAAGCCATCCACGAACGCGTTTCGCGCTGTTGGCGCTCGTCAGCGTGGAGAAGGCTGTAACCACTGCGACCAAATATTTATTTTTTTTCTATTGTTTTTTCATATATATATATATATACATATGTATATATATAAGAGAGAGAGAGAGAGACGGTTAAACATACTTTATTGACTACTAGTCAATTATGGATGAAAAATAATGAGAATAATACAGTTAAATTATTATTGAGGAAGGCTCCACCATCTTGCCAGAGTCCTCCTCCAGACGATGAGAGGGTCCTCTTGGACGCCCCGTATCTCCAGGCCCAGGAAGTGCTTGTAGATACAGGTCTTGGCAGACGCCAGGATGGCCAGGGCGTCGTCCTCCAGGTCATGCCCGAAGATCCATCCCTGCAGGTCAGGGGGCCGCTGAATGATAGTGAAGGCTTCCAGGATGACAGGCCTGATCCGCCCACAGGACCAGTAGCGGTGGGCCAGTGACAGGTCTTCGGACCCACAGGCGATGCAGGAATCCCGGGCTGAGGCCGGATGCGCTGGATGGGGAAGGGCGTGAAGGGCCAGCCGCACGGCAACGTCGGCATTGTGCCCCGAGAAGGCACCTCGCCGGAGAGAAGGCCAGCTGATGGAGATGGGGATGCTGACGTGGGGAAGCCACCGGGCTAGCAGCTGGGTGATGGGCAGTGCAGCCAGGCGTGGACGTTCTAGCATGCGGCGGGCAGTGCGGGTGGTTAGGCGCTGGAACGCAGTGGCCGTCCCGCGCAGCACGATGCCGTCCTTGATGTTGTCAACCCGGTGGGTGCGGTTCCGAGAGAGAGAGAGGGAATATATAGTAAATAAAAATTAATATTTAATGATCAATGGTTTTTACCTGTTAACACTGTGAATCAGACGACACGCATACAAGGACATATTCTTGTAATCAAGAAATATATTTGCGTTGAATTCCAATACAAGAGTTTATAGTAATGACATTTTATCATTTTTTAATAGAAAATAATAATTTAGAAGCGTTATTCTAAAAAATTATAATCATTGAATGTAAATATATTTCCCTTTTTTCTTTTATAAACATTATTTTCATTTTTTTTATTCTTTATCATTTTGGAAGACAATAATTAACACCTACGATTAGACTTGTTATCTTTCATATTTAATTGCCAAATATTTCTGATGCACAAAAAGTCAATAATTCGCGACAATATAATTTTATGTTTAAACTCTCAATACAGTCGTATAAAACTATTAATGATGCATTAGCGCGCCATCTGTAATGAAAATTCGAAACTATTATAGACGCGTATGATTCTTTTAAAAATTAAACAATTTCTATTGTCATTAATTTTTCCATTGCAGTAAGGACAGTAGAAATTGTTTTAATTTTTAAAAGAATCATACGCGTCTATAATAGTTTCGAATTTTCATAAAATATATCTTAGTTTAAGATAATAAAATTATAAATAATTCTACATTTGTGTTATATTACATAAATAGAAATTTACCTATATTATGGTTATAATGGTATTTTTAACTATATAGAACTATGTTAAAGAAACAGTTAATGGTGTTAAGGAATGAATAAAATCTTAGAAATCATGGCACAATCTCTTATGCAGTCCATGGAAAAGCAATCAACTTTGGATAGGGAAGAGAGTCATAAAAATTGAAAAGAGATTGGGTCACTTTAACAAATTGCGAAATCTTTAGAATAGCTTCTAAGCCCTTGAATTCCTTATATATTTATTATTGCTCGATAAAAAGTCCGAGTTAAAAATCATATAACCTTTTTTATTCATATATTGTATCAAAGATTATAGTGCTGTCTTTTATCTTCATTTATATCTTTTTTATATGTTTCAGAATTAAAATTAAAATCCATTTGTTAAATATATTTTTATTAATTTTATATATTCTAAGTATTTTTTTTAATCATAATGTTATGTTATTTCAATTTATTTTGGTAATAAAATGATGAGGAATATTATTAAATGTAATGTATAAAAAAGGTATCAATATATAATAAATGAAATAATCAATGAAAAAAAATGTATTTTTCCAAATAAAATTATAATTATCTGTACTGTACTTTTTGTGGTGAAATGAGTATTGGGATGGTTTTATTTATCAGTAGTGATTTATATGAAATTCTAATTATCCAATAGCTTATATTATGTTACAATAAAACGCAGGCTCCAAGGATGAAGTTCCTATTTTTTATTAAGTATCTTCTCAAGTTTTCGGATAGTGTCAAATTTTCTAAAGGAGCAAATCTATAAAAGAAAAAAAAGGTTCAAATTTCAGAGGATTCATTCGTTAGCTTATATTATAGTATTGATAAACACTATACCCATGTTTTCACATTTGAATGACGCAAATATAAGTATAATGGGGTACAATACAGTATTAGAGCAATAAAAAACCGGTTTGATGGATTAAATTGGCGAAACTGCTGGGAGTGCTTACACCTGATGATCGGAGTACTTCTATTATTTATTAACGCAGTAACGATAGTTAAAAGTTTGTTTAATTTTTTAAAAAAAATCTCGCAAATATCACTTAATATATTAAAATATATTATTGATTGATAAGTTGTGTGTCGTTTGTACATTAATATATTTAAAGAAAGCCTCTCATGCTCCTGGTAAAATAGATTCAGATTTCTGGGAATTTATCAACTTGGAAATAATACAGAGTAAAATTGTACTGTGAAAAGAAGGATAAATTAATAAATATACATCCCCTCATCGTGAAACAGAAAGTTTATGGTGGATTACGCCTTTATCGAATAATTAAAATGTAAATCTATGGAATAATTTTAAAAATCAACGATTAGTTGATATTTATTCCGATAGATGGCGATAGCAATCAACAACCTTTAACTTGAACGATCAGAAGAGATCCCTTTTTCATAATTTATTCACTTTTTTTCTAACAGACTTAAGGTGGATATTTAGGACTTACTAGTATAAGGGCAATCCTATCTATGTACAGTAAAACCTGGCTAAAACACTAAACATGGATATAGCGAACCTTCCATTATAACAATTCTAAAAATAAAAATACAACCTTTCGCATTGAGTTGAAATTCGCATTGAAATGCTTTCAAAATAAAAGAAACTCAATGCGTAAGGTTGTATTTTTATTTTTATAATTTGTAGCGCATTTAATTCGTTTATTATAACAATTCTAAGATAATTCTTTATTATAATGTAGTAATATAGTAACCAATTGTTATTTGTTTATTTATTTCAACACATAAAACGCGATATCCCACTAGGGATAATTGCGTCGATTTACATTTTTTAAACAGAAAGAGTTATAAACATATTTGCTATAGTGAACCGTAGGTTGAATCCCATAAGGGTTTGCTTTAGTAAGCTATTAACATTAAAGATAAAATATGTACATTAGGAATTATAAACTTTGATGTGGGTATTAAATAAATGTAAACAATAGAATTGAAGAAAAATTTCCAATTTTTTCAGATAACACAAATATATATATTTTTGAAAGATACAACTCTTCAATAATGTAACTGAAATAAATATTTATCAATATTCTATATATACATGCCAGATAACGGGGGGGAAATAATAATCATTTTTTCGTTAAAATTCAAAGACAAATAAATAATAACAAAATTCCAAACCAAATTTAAATTCTAAAACCCTCTTCCATTCAAAACATTGATTTTCAGAAAAATAAATGGCAATTTTCCAAATGAATAAATTTATTTTTTAAATTGGCGTTTGTATTGAGCCTCCTTAGCTGAATGCTTATTATAAAAATCCATCTTTAAAACTACCAGATAATATTTAAAAATCGCTATGAAAATTAGAGTAATTTGGAAATCTATCGTTAAACCAATATGCTATATGCACATTTCTGTTTGATGATTATAATGATTGTTAATACAAAATGTAATCCAAATGTCACTTATCTAAAGACATATAAGCGACTGTTATTATAAACCAATAAGCGATAAAGAGTCTGATCACGAAAGCTTGCCTTCTTAATGATATAATAAAAACTTGAATTGCATAATTTATTTAATATTAGTAATCTTATATCTAAATATTAACAAAAGTATTGATAATATCGATTTGTTCATTAATGTTTAACTTAACGTCGGTTTCTAAACCAATATATGTAAATATATTTATTCCTTTATTCCCGTCCGTCAAAGACCAACATTCCAGTGTCTTTGGTGTAAAGTTCTCTGTAGGAACCGAGGTTAGTTTTGATGGTTTGTATCCATTGGTATTAAGTGGGAACTTATTGCTTTATTCCCGTCCGTCAAAGACCAACATTCCAGTGTCTTTGGTGTAAAGTTCTCTGTAGGAACCGAGGTTAGTTTTGATGGTTTGTATCCATTGGTATTAAGTGGGAACTTATTGCTTTATTCCCGTCCGTCAAAGACAACATTCCAGTGTCTTTGGTGTAAAGTTCTCTGTAGGAACCGAGGTCAGTTTTGATGGTTTGTATCCGTTGGTATTAAGTGGGAACTTATTCCTTTATTCCCGTCCGTCAAAGACAATATTCCAGTGTCTTTGGTGTAAAGTTCTCTGTAGGAACCGAGGTCAGTTTTGATGGTTTGTATCCGTTGGTATTAAGTTGGAACTTATTCCTTTATTCTCGTCCGTCAAAGACTCCACCAACATTCCAGTATCTTTGGTGTAAAGTTGTCTGTAGGAACCGAGGTTAGTTTTGATGGTTTGTATCCGTTGGTATTAAGTGGGAACTTATTCCTTTATTCCCGTCCGTCAAAGACAATATTCCAGTGTCTTTGGTGTAAAGTTCTCTGTAGGAACCGAGGTTAGTTTTGATGGTTTGTATCCATTGGTATTAAGTGGGAACTTATTCCTTTATTCCCGTCCATCAAAGACTCTTCCAACATTCCAGTGTCTTTGGTGTAAAGTTCTCTGTAGGAACCGAGGTTAGTTTTGATGGTTTGTATCCAATGGTATTAAGTGGGAACTTATTCCTTTATTCCCGTCCGTCAAAGAAATCATTCCAGTGTCTTTGGTGTAAAGTTCTCTGTAGGAACCGAGGTCAGTTTAGATGGTTTGTATCCATTGGTATTAAGTGGGAACTTATTCCTTCATTCCCGTCCGTCAAAGAAATCATTCCAGTGTCTTTGGTGTAAAGTTCTCTGTAGGAACCGAGGTCAGTTTTTATGGTTTGTATCCATTGGTATTAAGTGGGAACTTATCCTTTATTCCCGTCCGTCAAAGACAACATTCAAATGTCTTTGGTGTAAGGTTCTCTGTAGGAATCGAGGTCAGTTTAGATGGTTTGTATCCATTGGTATTAGGTGGGAACTTATTCCTTTATTCCCGTCCGTCAAAGACAACATTCCAGTGTCTTTGGTGTAAGGTTCTCTGTAGGAACCGAGGTTTGATGGTTTGTATCCATTGGTATTAAGTGGGAACTTATTGCTTTATTCCCGTCCGTCAAAGACAACATTCCAGTGTCTTTGGTGTAAAGTTCTCTGTAGGAACCGAGGTCAGTTTTTATGGTTTGTATCCATTGGTATTAAGTGGGAACTTATTCCTTTATTCCCGTCCGTCAAAGACAACATTCCAGTGTCTTTGGTGTAAAGTTCTCTGTAGGAACCGAGGTCAGTTTTTATGGTTTGTATCCATTGGTATTAATTGGGAACTTATTCCTTTATTCCCGTCCGTCAAAGACAACATTCCAGTGTCTTTGGTGTAAAGTTCTCTGTAGGAACCGAGGTCAGTTTTGGTGGTTTGTATCCATTGGTATTAATTGGGAACTTATTCCTTCATTCCCGTCCGTCAAAGACAACATTTCAGTGTCTTTGGTGTAAAGTTCTCTGTAGGAATCGAGGTAAGTTTTGATGGTTTGTATCCGTTGGTATTAATTGGGAACTTATTCCTTCATTCCCGTCCGTCAAAGACAACATTTCAGTGTCTTTGGTGTAAAGTTCTCTGTAGGAATCGAGGTAAGTTTTGATGGTTTGTATTAGCTTATTCTCTGTGTTGTATTGGTTATTTAATATAGTTTAATTTTTATATAAATTATTTTTTGATGGTCCGTCAAGATTCCTCATAGCTATGTGACCAGAATTATTCTGTATTTATCCTAACAGTGTCTGTTGTTCTGAGCGCTTCCTTGAATTTATTTTTAATTTATAATTATTAAATTGATTTATATATATATGGAAATTATATCGAGTTGTTAGTTATTAAGAAAAATCAACGTCATCTCTTCCTTCATAATAGATTGATAAGGCACAATTTGGATTATAGATTATAAACACAAGGTAGATTTGGTCTTATTACCTTGTGTTCATAATAGATGTCGAAACTATACCTAAACTCTGAATATAAAATCGATTAAATAATTCATCAAACTATTCAACGTCTTATCAAGCTTTAAAATGAAAAAAAAAAGATATATAATAAAATGGCACTGACCTGATAGGTTATCCTCTTCAAGTCTTAAATCAGAATCTTCTTTCAATTATTATTCAATTGATCTTTTTGATTATCTGTATCTGCCTTGAAAGTTCTTTATCCTAAGTGTCTTACTTTTCTCACTTAGATTACCTATCCATCGAAGATTAATTAGTCTCTTTATATCAGATGAATTTGCAGGAATCTTTATGGAAATGTATTTCTTAAATTAAACTTGTATCATTTTGACTTGAAAATTTTCTTTAGATTTCTATCTTCCAAATGTAATTTTATAATCATTCTATTCTGCAATTTATCTTAGAACTTTCGTATTATCTTGAAATATTCTTTAGATTCCATATATCCATATAAATTAATAAGAACATTTTCTTCTTCAAATTCTTTCTAGTATGCTATACTTCCATTATCTTGCCTGATATATTCTTTATCTTCATTTTCTTTAGCTGTTCTTTGCAAAAGTGAGACATTGATTGTTCCCCGATCTAAACGATTTAACTCTCTCACATCACGGCCACTTTATCTATAAAAATTTCATAAATTCTGTGGATTATTATAGGTATATTTTTAAAAATTATATTCTGAATTTAATTTGTGTATTGTTTTGTTTGTTTCCACTGTAATAGGTGCAAATACTTCAATATCGCTTCTTGTTGATTAATAGCTGCTGCAAGGTTCTATCAACCCTTTTCTTGTATCCACCTTATATTATCTGATGTTGAAACGGTTTTTATATATAGATTTCATTCTTACAAAGGGAGTTACAAGATCCCTTTATATTCTCCAATAGATTCTTATATATTCCACTTGGATATCATATGACCTTGAAGGAATCATCAGGTTCTATTTAGATATTATCAAATATTCCTTTCTTCCTGTAAATTCTTTCATGTATCGTCCACTTGGGTCATCTTGACATGAACTTGACACTTGGGTCACTTTTCTAAACATATAATCTTTATATTATTTGAAACATTAAGTCCCTTAAATTTTGAATATAGAGTTTAATGATCAACCATGGTCTCTTTATCTCAGAACACATAAATGTATATAGATATATCTATAAATATATTAAAAACAAAAGAGGCATATCCTGACCAGGATCACATGAGCATTTCTAGATAGCAGAGCGCCATCTAGTGGAGCAAAAATAAACGTTTATTTAACTTGCTCCGTGTTATTTGGCCAACCTAAATTCTTGATAAATCAAGAAAGGCCAACCACGAATGCGTTTCGGGCTGTTGGCCCTCGTCAGCGTGGTGCAGACTGTACCTCAACAACCAAAATTTGGTCCTAGAGGCTTCCTGAGAAATCAAGAAATGGGTATTTAAGGCCAAGTTTGCATAAATACGCTTTTCAGGTGATAAACAATAAAAAATATAAAAATACGGTAAAACCCTCTCTAAAATGATTCGCGGATATAGTATGAATCTTACTTCATAACAAACACAAACCTGATGTAATAATCAATTCAGGTGTTATATTATAATAAACATCTTGACTATAGTGAACCAAATGTTTATCCCTATTGGGGTTTGTTTCAACAAATCTTTCCTGTCCTTATAAAAATGATATCATTGCTCGTATGTGTTATTAATACAAATTTAATACATTTATATCACTTTGTCCATACATATATACATCATATAGATAGACTGCTAGAGAAAACTCTAATGGAGTTGTATTTTAGGTTCACTACAGGCAAGGTTCGCTGTAGAATTTAAAATTGGAGATTAATTTCAAGTTAGGTTCGGTGTATATATATGTTATGAATTATTTTGTTTTGTTGTTGAAAAAGATGGAGAATTGAAGGTGCACACAGTCGTGAAAATAGGAAATAAATCATTTACCTTTCAAGTAGTTTTTATTTTCAATTACTTGAAGCAAATTACACATGAAATTATTTATCACAAGTGATATAGAATTTATAAAATGAATTCTATATACGTGATTCAAAAAATAGGTAGGTCAACTATACATATTAACAACAAATATTCAAAGTGGTATCTTCTAAATCTATGGTAAAAATGTAGAACAGTCAATGAATGAAAATAAAATATATGTTTATAAAAAATAAAATAATTGCATTTTAGAGTATATAATAGATATAATTTTATTTTGACTTTTTTTTAGATTACTCTTTCACTTTATTCTTTTTGATTGAAAAATATCTGGCTCGCGCCTTACGCAAGTTTTTTTTTTCTAGTTGTTTTTTTTTTTTGGACAAGCCCATGGCGTGTCAAAGCCGAATTATAATCTTGGTTCCGTTGTTAAATCTTGCTGTTAAACATTCAAAAATATTTATCGATAAATTCACCTTAAAATTAATGATATAGACTTCCTCATACCCATATTGTTTATCTTTAACCTTTTTTTTCTATTTATATCAAATCAGTGAGTAATCAAGCGTTCCTATTAAAAATGTAGTTGTGTACATTTCTCTCTTCAAATTATTTCAACTACTTTTTTATTTACTTTTTTAATATCAATGCTACAATTATATATATATTTATATATTACAAACAAAAGGGTGTATTCTGGCCGCCATCTAGTGGAACAAAAATAAACTAAACCTTTATTTAACTTATTCCCTGATATTTGGCCAACCCAATTTTTTTTATCAATCAATAAAAGCCAATCATGTACAAACATAATGCTTTTATATATATTTTTAAAAATAGTTTCTGTAATGTTCCTCTCTCTCTCTCTCTCTCGGCCGTGCGGCCACGCGGCGCGCGAGCTCCGCGTTTTTTGAGTCTGAGATGGAGGCCATGGAGACTAATAACCCCTTTGGGGTATTGGCTGAAAGCCAGGAGAATGGGCTGCATGCCCATATGAACTCCACAGAAAACCCTCAAGGCTCCACCGAAATATCGGTAAAAGAATCAGATATGGCTGAAAGCCTTTCTGATTCAAACAATCGTAAAGATGCAAATTCTGAGCCGGCGGCGGACGGCGGACATGCAAATTCTCGCCGCAATTGGGCTGATTGCCCGGAACTAGACGACCAGCTTCCCGAGGCCGAAGATGGAATCTTCACCACAGTGGATGGCTCAAAGAAGAGGCGACATGACCCTGACCACCCCAACTCGGCGGCCAAAAAGGGATGCGTCCAGGCACCGAGGATCGCTCCCAACAGCAGCAGGCCACGAGTCACGCCAAGGGCCAGCAGGGTGCGCGAATGCCAGACCACCAGGCAGAAGCAGGCGACCTTCCGAGCCAGGTCGGCAGCGATGCAGGCGGACCAGTGTGTCTACCTGGAGTTCTGCCCAGACTTCACCGAGGACCAGTACTTCCTGGCGCTGGAAGCCAAGCTGGGCAAGGGCACCGTCTACCAGCTGACGAAGATGGAGGGGCAATTCCTGGTCGGCCTCTCCGGTGTCCAGCAAGCCGACAAGCTCGTGGAGGATGGGCTGGAGATCGAGGACGCCCTCCTGCGAGCTACACCACTGAAGAAGCGGGCTGAACGGATCATGTTCGGGAACGTTCCGTTCTTCGTTGAAAACCTGGACCTCGTGGCAGCCCTGCAGCCCTTCGGACAGATAACATCCATCGTCCAGAAAATGAAGGAGCTGGGCGAGTCATACTGGGCTGACGCACGGCGTGAGGCCTTCATCACTCTCCGAGACGGTGTGAAGCTCTCACACATCCCAGCCCGTCTCAATATCAAAGCCAAAGGAGTGACTAGCCACGTGTACGTCACCTATGGTATCAGGTGCTCCTTATGCTATAAGCACGGGCACAAGCGTGCCAACTGCCCCCGGAAGACTGGTGTCCAAGAAGCTAACCTGCTTCTACACCTGGATCCCCCCGCTGGTCCAAATAACGCCGGAGGAAGGCAGCCCTCCTCCTCGAACGTCATGCCTGCTCCAGTACCAACGCCAGCCGCAGGTCCATCATCGACAGCTGCTCCGATCCCAGATGTAACACCAGAACCACCCGCAGCACCACCAACCCCAGCTACATCACCAGCTCCACCTGCAGCTCCTGCACCTGCTCCAGAGACCCTACCTACGGCTTCTGTGGACCCAGTCCCTCCTACATCAAAGCAGTGCCGTGGTGGCGCTCGGAAGACGCATAAAAAGTCCAACGTGACCCGGACGCAGCTCAACGAACTCCTTGAGCGCATTCACAGCAACATCTTGGACAAGTCTGGGCTCGAAGGGCTTGAAAGAGAAGAAGTCTTGGACGCACTAGCCTCAGTCCCCGGTCTGAAGAGCCTGATAAACAAGATCGGGAGCGAGCAGTTAACCGCCCTCAACAATACTGCCCAGGAGCTGATCGACGCCTTGCCCGACTCCAACTGCGCTCTCTACAAGCGCCTATCGGACGTTCGTGCCCAGACGAGGAGCGCCCAATGAGCTTCCGTCTGGCTTCCATCAACGCCCGCGGGCTCGCCGCTCGCGAGAGGAGCATTGAGCTCTGTCACTTCCTGCGCCAACATCGCGTAGACGTCGCCTTTGTTCAGGAGACCAACACCTCGTCGCTGGATCCCATTCAACATCTGTGCCTGGGCTACAGCGCCGCCACCGTGCCCCCCGCAGCCCTCAGGGGTTCGGGCCTCGCCTGCTTCTTCGCGCCGGGGGTCGCTGTCCTGCGGCAGCGCGTCCTGTGGCCGGGAAACATCTCCATCGTCTCCATCGACGTCCGAGGCCAGGAAGTGCGTGTCATCAACTGTCACTTGTCACACATTCCTCGCGAGCGGCTTGAGCAGCTGGAGTCCATAACAGCAGCCGCGATCCAGGAGGACGCCTGGGTGGTGGGTGATCTCAACATCGACGAGCAGAGCCCGAGCGACATAACATCCGGCTCGGTGGAGGCCCTCACGGAGCTAATGGACCAGACAGCCCTCGTTGATGTTGCCACCCTCTTCGACGCCGAACACCTTCCAACCAGAGTGGCCAGCTGCAGGAGTCGGGTTGACGCAGCTCGCCTGGACAGAATTCTCTTGCCATCGAGACTCCTGGAGAGAGTGACACTGTACAAGACCATCTACTACAGGCTCTCTGACCATCGAGCTGTCCCCACCCAGATGGGCTCGCCTCATTCCCCTCGCCAGCCCTGCGTGGCCGCCATGCTTCGTTCGGCTCTGGTGGATGAACATCTGCTGGCAACAATAGAAAGAACATCTGGATCTATTGCGGACATGTCCAGCGAAGCTCTTTGGATTAGATGGTCCAAGATCAAGGCCGAACTCCTGGCGGAGGTGAGATCCCTCCATGTCCCACGCGTCGCAGATGACGACCACATCTGGCGCGCCAGGCGGTATCTGCAGGCCAGACTGGAGGCAGCCTCTTCAGCCGCCGACTACCCATCGCTGCCCGACCTTGCGCGCTCGCTTCGCGTCCGAAGGCCCGCTGGCACGACCATCCGGGATGAAGATGGGAGCGTCATCGACGGCGGGGAGCTGCGACGACGGGCATACTCCGTCTACCAGCGCCGCTTTGCCTGTGAATCCGGCGACCCCATCGCCGCCGCTGAGTTCATCCGGGGGACGACCACCACCCTCACCCTGGAAGAGGATGATCCACTGACCCGCCCTGACATCACAGGCGCAGATATCGCGGCGGCCATCCGCCGACTACCGCTCGGAAAGGCTCCCGGGTGGGACGAATTGCCCTGCGAGTTTCTCATCACCTACGAAGACTTCTTCGTAGAGGCTCTCAGGCGCGTCTTCGAGGCCTCCAAACTCCGCGGGGCCCTGCCTTCATCGATCAGGCGCAGCACCATCTGCCTCGTCCCCAAGTCCAACGGCGGCCCTGGGCTCAGCGGTTACAGGCCGATTTCGCTCCCCACAGCTGACTACCGCGTCCTGGGCAACATCCTCCTCCAGCGTCTGCGGCCCCATCTTCCCGCCCTGGTGCCTCGGTGCCAGACATACGCTGTTCCGGGAAGGTCTCCCAGTTGGAACGTGGCGCGAGTAGCCGACGAGATCGACATGGCTACGAGGAACGGGTCGGAGCTGGCTGTCATCTCAACGGACCTAGAGTCGGCCTTCGACACCCTGGACCGCTGCTTTCTGGTGTCCCTGATGGTCTCTCTGCGGCTGCCTCCTGCCTTCGTTGAGTGGTTCCTCCTCCTGTATGCCGGGGCGGATGCGGCGGTGCGGGCCGGAGGCCTCCACACAAAGCCCTTCCATCTGCTGAACGGGGTAAGGCAGGGCTGTGCCATCAGCGCCGCTTTGTTTAGCCTCGCCACTGGCCCTCTCCTGGTGCGCCTCGAGCGTGCGCTCGGCCCCGGAAACGTCCTCGCCTACGCCGACGACATCGTGCTGCTCATCAGGCGCGACGAGCTCTTCGACGTGGTGAGAATCATCTTCGAGGACTTCCGGCGCGCTTCGGGAATAGGCGTCAACTTTGCGAAGTGTAAAGGCCTATGGTGCGGCGCCTGGCGGGCCCGCACCGACACGCAGCTTGGCATCTCCTGGACATCGGAGCAGATCCGGGTACTGGGCTGCAACTTAACACCTGCAGTGTCATCCTCCGCCCAGGAACAACATCTCCTTGCACTGCTCGAGAGTGCTGTGGCGAGGTGGGTCCCCTTCACCCGCGGCCTCTCCTTAGTCGGTCGAGCCAGAGCCGCCAACTCGCTGGTGTTGTCCGCCGTGGTGCACCATCTTCACGGCTACCTGCCCACAGACTCCACCATCGCCAAGCTGCAAGCCCGACTAGTGCGCTTTGTCTGGGGACCTCGGCGTACTACCTGGTTGCCGGGCGGCGTTCTTGCTAGGCCAGTCTCCGTGGGCGGCTTCGGACTTCTCGACATTAGAACGCAGCTTCGCCTGGCGTGCTTGAGGGGCGTTCAGACAGCGCTGCGCGGAGGCCTCAACGCCTACTCTTGGCTCGCTGTGAGTGGGACGTGGCTGACCCCTCCAACATCTGGGACATGGCATCCACCTCGGCGCCGCAGGCTCCTCAAGCTCTGGGAGGCCGTCTCGGAGATATTGGAGCTGAACCACCGGGTGCTGCCGCCACATCAGCTTCAGGAGCTCCATATCATCGGGGACTCCAGGTTCCTCCGGCCTCCAGATCTTTTGGTCGCATCGCGGTGGGCGGGAATGCGCGTTGGCGATCTCACCAGCTCTTCATCTCTCCCTCTGCGCACCACCCGCGCCGCCCTCGCTGACATCGCGGCACTCACCACCTTCTGCAGCCGGATTGTGGAGGAAAACCGGAACCACACCCACCGGGTTGACAACATCAAGGACGGCATCGTGCTGCGCGGGACGGCCACTGCGTTCCAGCGCCTAACCACCCGCACTGCCCGCCGCATGCTAGAACGTCCACGCCTGGCTGCACTGCCCATCACCCAGCTGCTAGCCCGGTGGCTTCCCCACGTCAGCATCCCCATCTCCATCAGCTGGCCTTCTCTCCGGCGAGGTGCCTTCTCGGGGCACAATGCCGACGTTGCCGTGCGGCTGGCCCTTCACGCCCTTCCCCATCCAGCGCATCCGGCCTCAGCCCAGGAGTCCTGCATCGCCTGTGGGTCCGGAGACTTGTCACTGGCCCACCGCTACTGGTCCTGTAGTCGGATCAGGCCTGTCATCCTGGAGGCCTTCACCATCCTCCAACGGCCTCCTGACCTGCAAAGCTGGATCTTCGGGCATGACCTGGAGGACGACGCCCTGGCCATCATGGCGTCCGCCAAGACCCGCATCTACAAGTACTTCCTGGGCCTGGAGATGCGGGGAGTCCAAGAAGACCCCCTCCTTGTCTGGAGGAGAACCCTATCAAGGTGGTGGAGCCTCCCTAGCTCCTAAAATCATTGTAAATTCCCATTATTTCTTCATTACTTTTGTCATAATCATTTTGTAAAAATTGACTAGACGTCAATAAAAGTGTTTCAATTGTCATTGTCTCTCTCTCTCTCTCTCTCTCTCTCTCTCTTCGATTAAATAAATAAATATGCTTTACCAAATTGAGAAACAAATTTTAATTATATATCTTTCTAATGTTAAACATACACTTTTTAATATATTCATAACAACGACAATAATCACAGTTCTGCCAAATCCAAACAATCAAAAATAAATTAATTAAACAGATTAATTTATAATATTATTATAAGGTATATTACAGTTTCCAATGAAAAAGAATTTTGGAACGATTTACTTCAGCAATGTTTTAACCTCTATATCACTCTTCATATATTGATATAACCATAATTCGTTATATATAACCACTAAAAATGTAAAGATCCAGATTTCCATATACCAAACTATATTTTCTACATAAGAAACATACGCGCGAAAACCAAATTTTCTATTCTCTATTTCCCAGATATTTCGCAAGGCCCTATATAAAAATCAATAAAGAAAGAAGCAAAATAAATAGCAAACTATGATAAATCATCTTTCACCGTTATCATATCATTTAGAAAGCGTAGGATCGAATCCCGGGCGCAGGCAATTTTTGAAAAATAGCCTTCAATCCCTTTTCAACAAATCCCTATGTTAGAAGGTGATTTATCACCAAGACCTTTTGTGGAGTTGATCAACTTTAATTCAACTTTCACCCTATTATGCAGAGGCTATGATAATCATTGGAAGCCTCTTCCTTTTTTAAAGACACTTCCTTATAGCCTCAATTTTGCCTATTCACTACCTTGATTGAATGTGAAATCAGCAAGTCGGTTTTACCGGATTTTTTACATTAATTATAAAATCATGAATACACGTTTTAAAAAGTATCACACAATAAACGCAATGTTATATTCTAATTCAAATCTTATATAGGTATGTATGTACCGAAATGGGTACCTATCCCTTCAAAATGTATTAAAGAAGTTGTACCTTTTAGCCATGTATATTGGGATTCAGGCAATAACTCTGAATGATATTTGATACAGAGAGATCTTTATTGAAAACACACGAGATAACAAAGTGCAAACAGAATTTCCAGTCTCCTTTAAAAAAAAAAAGACAACCAGCGACATCAAAGACTTTAGACTTATATAAGTTTTTTTTTCAATGAGTGAACATATAATTTACATAAATACAATAACTAGATATCCAATGTCGCATATAGAATCAAAATTATACAATACAGTATCAGGGCTCTAAAAAGTGGCCTGGTAGATTAAATTGGCGAAACCGCTGTGAGTATTCATTTAATGATGAGCCAAGCCTTCCAAATAATAATTTTCTTCGTATGAGGACAGTAGTGAATTTGTTTTATTTCAAAATATTCGTGTTTAATAGTTTCATTTCTTCCAAACGGGAGTTTATAATGTATCAAAATACAAATTCTTATCCCATTAAAAAGAGCGATGTGAGAAAGTGCTAATATGTACTATTTTTTTACGCGGAGATATATCAGCAGGGGGGTAAATGGATGGAAGAGTGATATCACCGGACTTAATGACGTAGGAAGATAGAACAAATACTGATCAATCAATATATCTAATGGTTTTGTCCCCCGGTGACATAATAGCCCATACTCCCATACTATATACCACATCCCAAATACTTCCTTAAGACAGTTGGACAAAGTGACGATATGCAAATATAGCACCCAAGTGAAACTGTACTGTCATCAGGTTGATAGATGTATAGAGAAAGACATCTTCTAATCATATAACTGAAAGTTACTGATTACTTACACCATCTAACGGAATAATATATCGAATACTTGTTGATTTTTAAAAATATTCCAAAATTAGTTGATATATTCATTCCGACAGATGGCACAAGCCATCAGAAACTTTTTGTTGCAAGAACAGAAGATGACACTCTATCAAACTCGGCAGTGGTGGTAGAGGAGCCCATATACATATCCATTGTGTATGACATATATAAAAAGAGAGATTAAGAGGAACGTGGTAAGTTTCTTTATTAAGCAGTATACGAGCTTTCGGACGTCAGCCGTCCTTCATCAGGTATTGAAATGAATGAGAAGGAGATGCTATATTTATAAGCGACAGTTTAGCATAAAAAATATTAAACAAGAAATAAAAGATTAAAAAGATTTGAGATTTGCATGCCAGTAATAAAAATATTTAAAAGCGTACAATATATAGATTTAAGAAAATCTGCATACCTAGGATGAAGGGAAAAAAGGCGGAAAACTAGAGGCGAAGACAAAAGCAAGAATAAAAATAAAAATAAGAATATAAACGAGAATATAAAAAACAGCATAATAAAGATAAAGTTAAAAGTTACGAAGGAGGTGTATCTGTTGGTATAGAATAAAAAGCAGAATATTGGGGCGGGAGGTCAATCTTTCTGTTGAGGCTGGGTGTAGTATTGGAGACAAGGGCTTCGAGAACTAAGCGTTGGTATTTATTTGCTATATCGCTATAAACGGGGGTTGTATTGTCGAGATTAAAGGAATGTCCGGATTCGGCGATATGTTGGTATATGAGCGATTTTTTGTCTTTCGAGCGGATGTTGCGGGCGTGTTCACTGGCTCTGATGGCGATTGTTCGGCCTGTTTCTCCAATATAGCATAAATCGCAATCGTTACAAGGAATTTTGTAAACGGCGTTAGAAAGGGATTGGGGGTTACGTTTGGCGGAGCTTTTTGTGATTGGATGTCGTAGGAAGGTGTAAAGGGAAGGTGTGCACTTGTAAAGAGTGCGAATGCCGAATTTACGTAAAAAGGAACCAATACCGGAATTCGTGGTGGAGTATGGGAGGACGCAGGTGCTTTTAAATAAAGGAGGTGTGGTTCTTTTTTGATTGGGTGTGAAAAAATGTCGGTCGATAAAACTGCGTGGATAGCCCGCGGACAAGAGATGCGAGTAGACCGTGCGCCTCTCGATATTTTTAAAGAAAGGGAGGGAACAGTGGGTGTAGATACGTTTGGAAAGAGTTCGGACGGTGGTGATCTTATGGGAGACGGGGGCGTGGGATGAAAAATGTAGGTACGAGGGGGTGAACACGCCCGCAACATCCGCTCGAAAGACAAAAAATCGCTCATATACCAACATATCGCCGAATCCGGACATTCCTTTAATCTCGACAATACAACCCCCGTTTATAGCGATATAGCAAATAAATACCAACGCTTAGTTCTCGAAGCCCTTGTCTCCAATACTACACCCAGCCTCAACAGAAAGATTGACCTCCCGCCCCAATATTCTGCTTTTTATTCTATACCAACAGATACACCTCCTTCGTAACTTTTAACTTTATCTTTATTATGCTGTTTTTTATATTCTCGTTTATATTCTTATTTTTATTTTTATTCTTGCTTTTGTCTTCGCCTCTAGTTTTCCGCCTTTTTTCCCTTCATCCTAGGTATGCAGATTTTCTTAAATCTATATATCGTACACTTTTAAATATTTTTATTACTGGCATGCAAATCTCAAATATTTTTAACCTTTTATTTCTTGTTTAATATTTTTTATGCTAAACTGTCGCTTATAAATATAGCATCTCCTTCTCATTCATTTCAATACCTGATGAAGGACGGCTGACGTCCGAAAGCTCGTATACTGCTTAATAAAGAAACTTACCACGTTCCTCTTAATCTCTCTTTTTATATTCCAAACGTGACTTATCATGTATGACATATATATATATATATGGAAAATTTGCCGGGAGGAAATTAATCCATGGAAGCAATGGTCGCCTCTCCCGTCAAAATAAACGTCAGAATTTAAAGCCATCTATTGACCGTCGACGCAACTAGCGGCATCGGGTCGGTGACAAAGCCACAACACCAACTTTGGCAAACTGATAAGCGTCCACCTAGAGACCATGGTTTCGGGCTAATGGCCCTCGTCAGTGTTTTGCCAATAGATTTGGCCCAGCCACATTGACAGCAAAACACCTCTTTGGTAGATTGTGAGGATTCCATTAGATCTCGTGCGGATCTCATGGAATAAAGTCCGCCCTAGACTAACGAGGGCCATTAGCCCGAAACCATGGTCTCTAGGTGGACGCTTATCAGTTTGCCAAAGTTGGTGTTGTGGCTTTGTCACCGACCCGATGCCGCTAGTTGCGGCGACGGTCAATAGATGGCGTCAGATTCTGACGTTTATTTTGACGGGAGAGGCGACCATTGCTTCCATATATATATATGTGTGATATAATCATCATCGTCATTGTAGACGATTCCTTATCATTATGTAAATAAAGCGACTATTCACTTCGACTGCTGTATTGATTAAATGTCAAAAAAATTATGAGAATGCCTAATGCCTCATATTAATATTTGTAAGTGCAAATGTCAAACTGCTTTCTATATATGAAGACATGTGATACATCCACAGTGAGAGCAGTTAATAACTATTGAACTACCTGTAATATATTTCAGAGTTATTGTCTGAATCCCGATATACATACTAAAAGGTACGACTTCCTTAAGTTTTGTCCATGAGTGTATATTTCAGAGTTATTGTCTGAATCCCGATATACATACTAAAAGGTACGACTTCCTTAAGTTTTGTCCATGAGTGTATATTTCAGAGTTATTGTCTGAATCCCGATATACATACTAAAAGGTACGACTTCCTTAAGTTTTGTCTATGAGTGTATATTTCAGAGTTATTGTCTGAATCCCGATATACATACTAAAAGGTACGACTTCCTTAAGTTTTGTCCATGAGTGTATATTTCAGAGTTATTGTCTGAATCCTGATATACATACTAAAAGGTATAACTTCCTTAAGTTTTGTCTATGAGTGTATATTTCCTAATAGCAAGAAACAAAGCAATTTCGAAGGAATCTCAGACCAGGTAAAACCTATTCAAATACTTAGATATAGAATGAACAAAGAATAAACGCCTGTAAAGAGGTATTTAGCTCGAAAAAAAACACTCGAAATTTTATTAGCTATTAGAAAATCTTAAATCAGATTTGAATGAAATCCAAATATGAAAGATTTCATGATCAAAATATCCCGTAATTGTTTGAACGTTAAAACATTTTAAATTATTTTTTCTAAATGAGAGAGAGACTAATCCAAAATGGTTAAAAGTATTTTTTGGTTTTCCCATTCCAAACCATCAAGTTAAATTAATTGCCCTATTAAGTTAAAATATCAGAAATTTTAAGTAAATTACTTCTAAAATATAGTCTTTCTTTATGTAGAAACATTTTTATTTAATCTCTTAAATTTGCCCTTAAAAATCTATTTTATGGATAAATAGGAAATTGAAAGAAGGTTATTAAGTTAAAATAATAATTATATTTTTGTTTAAAAGTTGGAATGTAATATAAAAAGTAAAATGTAAAAGTTTTGTAATAAAATTCTATTTTTTACAATAGAAGATTGATTTCTAATATGTTTGTATAATGCAAATATGTATGATGGAGAAAGAGATATTGAGATTGAAGCTTCTTTATTACAATGTACATATAAAGTTATATAAGGTTTTAGATACAAAATATTGAATGAATATGATTAAAATCTATATAAGAAATGAGAATAAATATAGATAGATATAACAATACATGTAATATATATATAAGTGATAAATATACATATATTTCTTGGTTTCTCAAGAAGCCTCTGGGACCAAAATTAATTTTGGTCGCAGTGGTTACAGCCTACTCCACGTTGACGAACGCCAACAGCACGAAACGCGTTCGTGGATGGCTTTTCTTGATTTATCAAGATATTGGGTTGGCCAAATATCAGGAAACAGGTTAAATCAATGTTTAGTTGATATCTGTTCCACCAGATGGCGCTCTGCCATCTAAAAAGCACATGTGCTCCTGGTCAGGATATGCTTTCTTCATTTTTAATATCAACACCTGACCCACTGTTTTTTTTTCTATTGTTTTTCATATATATATATAAAATAAAGAGTCTTGATTAGTGGCGCCCACCGCGGGAAAACTTCGGAACGGAAAGAGAGAAAGAGATGAATATATATTTTATCCCAATTATATATGATATAGACCATGATAAACATAGTGAATACAATAAAACATCATTAAAACAAACCGAAAATATATTAAACCTCCTTTATAATTATCGGAATTTACAATTCTCACGAATTTCTAGATTTGACAATAATATAATTAGTATTGATTTTGACCAGTGACTTGTTACTCTGTGTTGTGTTATCTTTATTAAATAGATGTTTGTTAGTTGAGTGTTTACTATCTTCCTTTCAGTAGAGTTTGGTTGCCGTGACTTTGAGTGTAAAGTCTTTTGGTTGAATAAAATTTTCCAAAAATCAATTTCTTCTCCTCTCTTCCTCCTTTTTCAACAATGAACTAAATTATGCCCCAATTCTAATATAATTATATAGGAATATTTATCTATATATAGATAATAAACCAAAAGAAGGTTGAATACCATTGAGGGGTTTCGCTATACAAAGTTTTACTGTAGTTGGTTACTGCCCCTTTTATTATAACATGTCTATACACGTAGAAATCTGTTAGACTTTTGCATTTACAACTGTAGCAGCACCCCGTATGATTATTTACACTACATTTTGAGGTTATACTAGTGAACGAATCGTGGGGCTATTGAGACAGAAACTAAGAGATCAATGCAGGATTCAATCCTGGGTCGTTTGTGTCAAATATCTAAGTTGTGTATTTCTCTATTATCAGATTTCTTTGAGCATAGCTAATCAGTGCAAATACACTCGTGAAAAAAACGTAAGCAAATTTCATATTTTAATGTCACCGGTTTTCTGTTTTTTTTTTTTGGGTAGACAGAGACAATTTTGTTCACACTTGGTTATCTCGTGTGTCTTCAATAAAGGTCACTGTAATATATTTCAGAGTTATTGTCTGAATCCCGATATACATGCTGAAATGGAAAATATTCTTAAGTTTTGGCCATGAGTGTATCTACTATACAAATTGTGTGTGTGTTGTGTGTGTGATTTAATATAAGAAATATTCTACGACTCTATCTTATATAATTCTAAAATGAATTGCATTAAAGACATTTTCATGAGAATATATATTAATTAAAACTTAAAGAATTTTTATATATCGAATAAAAAAGGTAAATTCATAATCTAGAAAAAAAGTTTATATTTTTATAAAATTGAATAATACTTACTATATTATAGAAGAAAAATTCTGATATTTAATAAAGAAAATAATAGAATAATTCACCAGGGTTAAATTATCGTCATTTAACTTGATAGATATTAAGTACACAATAAAAAATAAAAAATAATTATACATTCAATAGATCATAAATAAAACAGTTTTAAATATGTATAATAAAAAACAAAACGACAATTCAAATTTATCGTTTGTTTTATTTTCAGTGAGCAGACGAATATTTTAATATGTTTTGAAAGGTAATAATTTTCACAGATTCTCTTCTCAATGATCTATTAATATAGTCAGCAATTGAGAAAGGAAAAGGTCACAAAGTAGTGTTATAAATTTTCTCCCCCAAATATTTGGTATTTTTTGGGGAGAGCCAATATTACGTACAGGCATAAATATTAATGTCAGCATTAAATATGCAAATTAAATCTCTGAGGAGCTCGACAAATTTGTGAGGACACCACTGGTTTGAACAGATTGCTGTCGTCCTCTTTTGAGAATAATTCTTCCAAACATTGTTTAACTAAATTTCTTTCTTTACTCTTATAGAATACGTAAAATAATTTCTTGAGGAAATATAATTGAATTTTAAATTTGTCTAATAGAATTATAGAGGAGTTCTGTGATTACAATGAATATATAATTATTGAAATACAGCCTCGCTGTAACGAACTGAAATAGATTTATCCTTTGGGTCAATGTAAGTTAGAGTTCACTATAGTCATCTTAATTATTAAATTCATAAACAAAAATTAGGGAAGTTGTACCTTTCAGCATGTATACAACAGACAATAACTCTGGAATATATTTGATACACAGTGACCTTTGTTGGAGGTATACGAGATAACCAATATACACTCATAGACAAACATTAAGGAAGTTGTAAAATAAAAGGATTTAAAAACGCGAATGTTTCTTTTATACATAAAACGAACTTCTACTGTCCTTACTGCGATGAAAAGATATATATGGGGAGGGCTTGGCTCATCAGTGGTGAACCCTCCCAGCGGTTTCGCCAATTTTATCCACCAGACCGCTTCTCAGAGCTCTACTACTGTATTGGATCATTCTGCTTTTATATGCTACACTGAAGGATGGAATCTTAGAAATGGTTTTTAAGTTGTACCTTACAGCATGTATATCGGGATTGAGAACTCTGAAAGATATTACAGTGACCTTTATTGAAGACATAGGAAATAAACAATATACACTCATAGACAAAACTTAAGGAAGTTATACCTTTTAGTATGTATATCGGGATTCAGACAATAACTCTGAAAGATATTACAGTGACCTTTATTGAAGACACACGAGATAACTAATATACTCTTATAGACAAACATTAAGGAAGGTGTACCTTCTAGCATGTATATCGGGATTGAGAACTCTGAAAGATATTATAGTGACCTTTATTGATGACATAGGATATAACCAATATACACTCATAGACAAAACTTAAGGAAGTTGTACCTTTCAGCATGTATAACGGGATTCAGACAATAACTCTGAAAGATATTACAGTGACCTTTGTTAAAGACACACGAGATAACCAAGTGTAAACAAAATTGCCTCCGTCTCTTTAAAAATAAAATACGACGACTGATGGCATCAAATACTTTCCACTTCTTTAAGTATTGTCAATGAGTTTTTTCCTAGAAGGATTCGATTCTTTTTTGTTTTTAATATCAACACCTCTAATTTTTTTTCTATTTTTTTTTTACATTATTTTTTCACGTATAAAATCAATAAATATATTTATATGAATTAATATATTTATAACCATATAAAAGCTATTTATATAGAACCTTTAGTGCAATGAATGAAAGGCATTACTCATCAGTGGTGAACCCTCCCAGCGGTTTCGCCAGTTTATAAAATGGATTATATATGTATATATATAACGTATATGTATTTATATTGACGTTATGTGGGGCTGAGTTTATTGTTGACACACTTTAAAATGTTATAATACCTTGATAAAGTTTGGCATTCAGCCAACTGAAATATTGGTAATTTTAATGATATTTTGATCCAGTATATGCCTTTTTAATTAAATATGTATATATGTATTGTATTTTGTGTAACAAGTTAATTTATGATTAGACATTTCACACACACACACAAAACTTTCAAATCTGAAGTTGAAAAAGGTTTTTCTTTTTTTTTTCAAGTTAATCTCTGTTTAGTTTATTTATTTTATAAATGTGGAGATATTTTATGAAATAAAAAAAGATTTCAAACTTGGGATTCAAAGTTAATCCTTTAAAACGTTTCAAAAGCAGATTAACCATTTGATGTACAGGACTTGCTTCCCCACAAGCCTTCACGGGACACTTTTTTATCTTTTAGAAAATATTTATTGTTTTTTATTGTCCATAAATGTTCCCAGTGAGAAATCTCTATTGTTTATTTGATATTTTTATTGATATTATTTACTATCGCTGTTTAAATAGCGCATAAAAATCGATAGAATTGTTTTAAAACTAATATGTGTTGAAATAGAAATATATTTTGTAATAATTTCATATTCTTATGGATATAATTAATATTTTTATTAGTTAATACTTCATTATAAACTCATAAACGAAATATAAAATAGTTGAATATTTTAGTATGTATATCGGGATTCAGACAATAACTCTGTAAGATATTACAGTGACCATTATTGAATCCCGATATGCATGCTAAAAGGTACAACTTCCTTAAGTTTTATCTATGAGTGTATTTCTCAAGTAGATGTTATATTTATTATTTTTATTATTATCTCTAGTACACGTGGTATAGGCAATGATAATCATGGTGGGTTGAAGTTGGCAACTGCATTTACTGTAAGTACAACATCTGTCTACACATATGAAAAGCAGTTCGACTTTTGCACTTACAAATGTGACAGAAACCGTTTGTTTACTTGCATTTGTTGGTGGAATTGTACTTTCTCAAGAATCGGAGGCCATTGGAGAATCTTTTTAATTAGAAAAAAGTGTCAAATGCGGGAATCAATCCTGGTTCGTAGCGGTCGTTTACTGTAAGTGCACCACATGTCTTCACACGTGAAAAGCAGTTCGACTTTTGCACTTACAAATATGACAGAACCCCGTTTGGTTACTTGCATTCGCTGGTGGTTTTGTACTTTTGCAAGAATCGGAGGCCATTGAAGCATTTTTTAATTAGAAAAAATCCCCAATGCGGGAATCAATCCTGGGTCGTAACGGTCTTTTACTGTAAGTGCACCACATGTCTTCACATGTGCAAAACAGTTCGACTTTTACACTTACAAATGTGACAGAGCCTCGGTTCAGCTACATGCACTCGCTGAAATAGTTGGACTTTTCCAAGAATCGGAGGCCATTGGAGCTTTTTTAATTATTAAAAAAAAGTGACCATGGCGGGATTCGAACCCGGGTCATAACGGTTAAAAACCAAAGGTTTAAACCACCCTTCTACCGACCCCATTCAAGGTTATTACTAAATGAAGCATATCTACTATACAACATGGAAGCAGACGTCCAGAAAGGAAACCATTCCAAGAATCCAATAACAGAGGTGAATAGGCATTCGTTTGAATATTTAATACAGCCAACTCCCTCTGGTGGTGTTTATTTTAGTTATTTCTTCACACAGCTTTATCATCATTTAGAATGGAACAGACGTACACTTGTTCCACAGAGTATTCAATAGAACATGATTAATAAGTGTATATATCTTTTAGAATATAGTTCCTCAAATATTATAATAGATTTGGGAATATTATGTAAAGTACATATATATATATATATCATAGATAAAACGTATTCTAGTTACGTTACCAATTCATGCAGTCGTGGATGGAAATGAATGATAACTTTTGTGTCAAAAAATATTTATTATTTTGATTATTTTTTAAAGCAAACAGTTTTTTTGCATACCTACAACTAACAATGTTATTATCTATTTACAATCAAAAATAATATTAGGTTATACTCCTTTTGTTAAGGTTTCCTTTTCATTTTAAAATTTAACTCTGTGATTATAGAATTTTAATTATTTTATGAATAATAAAAATCATATTTTTATTTTGTCATATATATACCTATTATATTATTTTTATTCAGATAATAGTGAAGTAATTCTGATGATTGAAAAAAACTTACAATTTTAATATTTTTAAAGGTATAAATAGTGAAGTTATTTTGATGAAAAAAAAAACTTACAATTTTAATATTTTTTTAAGGATAAATAATGAAAAACGACTCAATCTGATATATATATATTCAAAATATATAAAAAAAATATATACAAAAAAAATATTGAGTCATATATATATGGAAATTTTAACGGAAGGAAATTGATCTATAAAAATAAAAGTCGCCTCTCCTGTCAAAATGATGTTAGTGTCCTTTTAGACATATATATAAATAAAAAGGCATATTTCTATAGTGCAACTGAATTTTGCCGATGGGTTACGCCATTTGTCGGAAAAAAAATCGATTACTCGTTGATTTTTTTACTTATTTCAGAATTGGTACTGACTAATTTGACTTACCACGTACACGTTTAAGAATGGGTATTCGACTAATTCTGGAAAAATCAACAAATAGTTAATTTTTATTCCGACAGATGGCGTACACCATCAGCAAGTTTCAGTTGTACGATATGGAGATGTCTTTATCTTAATGTATCCACATTATTCCAGTACAATTTCACTTGTATAGGCGCACAGACTTCTCCCTAGCTAGCCCACTTTCTAATGGTGTCCTAATTTTCACATAAATATATATATAGAGAGACAAGGGTCGCTTCTCCCGTCAAAATAAACGTCTAAAACCAGACGCCATCTATTAACCGTCGCCGCAACTAGCGGCCTTGGGTCGGTGACAAAGCCACAACACCAGCTTTATCAAACTGAGAAGCTTCCACCTAGAGACCATGGTTTCGGGCTAATGGCCCTCGTCAGTCTAGAGGGCGGACTTTTATATATATATATATATGTGTGAAAAAACAATATAAAAATAAAATATAAGTGGGTCAAGTGTTGATATTAAAAATAAAGGAAGCATATCCTGACTACATGTGCTTTACAGAAGGTATCTGTTCCACCAGATGGCGCTCTGCCTTCTGTAAAGCACATGTGCTCCTGGTCAGGATATGCTTTCTTCATTTTAATACATATATATGCATAAAAAGATATATATATATATATGTCAAAATGTAATATCGTTATACTAGTGATAAGTAAAAAAGAAAACGAATAACACCCTAAAATAACGGTATAGAATGACAAACCAATTAGGTTTTTACGCTTATAGAACAAATATATTTATGAAAAAAATAGTACAAATGTGATATTGTACTGGGATAGGGTGCATAAATTCAGAAACAGGCATCTCCTCATCGTGCGACAGTGGTTATCTTTTCTTGATTAATCAAGAATGGGTATTTGGCCAATTCTGGAATAATTAAAAGTCAACGAGAAGATGGCGCAAGCCATCAGCAACTTTCTGTTGCACGATGAGGAGATGCCTTTTTCTTAAATATAATTATGTAAGTATGTTTACATGTTTATCTCAAATATATTTGAACTTTCTTTCTATCGCTAACTAATTTATTTTTATGCAAATTAAACTTATTTTGTGTGTGTGTGTATGTTAAAAATATTTTTCACATAAACTATATTTCCAATCTCTCTAAATATAAACGATGTAATCTCTCACCCTTATCTATAATTTAATCATATAAATATATATTTTAATGAAAATTTCCTGTGTGGCACGTGTGCCCAATAAAGGTTATTGTTGTGTTGTTGTGATTTTAATGGAAATGATGATTTATTGATCATTTTAGCGCTTATTTCTACTTGCTCACTCACGATTACAATGCAATTACTTTGAGCCCTTTTTATTTGGTTACATTTAGAAATAGAATAACGAAGACTTATTTGATTTTTTTAAATCTATAAGTATTTGATATAAATACGAGAACTCAATTAAAAACAATTAATGCTAATTTTTTAAATATCAATATATATAAAACCTGATATAATTATATCGCGATAAGATATAAGAAAATATAAATAGGAAATTTATTATGAATATAATAAATTCTTTGAAGTAATTATTTATTTTGTATATTGTGACTTAAAATATACAGCAGGAGATTTTGTTAAATTATTTTAAATTATAAGTGTTAATAAAATATATATATATACTTTTTGGAATTATAAAAAAGGTTTGCAATGATATTTAAACATCTATATAATTTAAATGAATACATAGCAATAACGCGTCATCTATATAATACAAGTGAAAACACCAAAACACGAATGTTTCTTTTCACAAATAAATCAAACTTCTACTGTCCTTACTGCGATGAAAAATATTGGGAGGACTTGGCCAGTGGTGAACCCTCCCAGCGGTTTCGTCAATTTAATCTACCAGACTGCTTCTTTAGAGCTCTAATACTGTATTGGATCATTCTGCCCTTATATGCAACACTGAAGGGTGAAATCTCAGAAATAGTATTTTAAGTAAGTAAACTTTTAAGAGCTTTGATGAGCCAAGCCCTCCCAATATAATTTTCATCGCAGTAAGGATAGCAGAAGTTTGATTTATTTGTGAAAAGAAACATTCGCGTTTTGGTGTTTTCATTTGTATAATTTAAATGAATTAATTAAGTTTAAGAAATGTGCAAAAAAATGTTATTTATGAGATATTTAAATATATATATTTAAACACATTTAAAATAATAAAATAAAAAGATAAAATAGTGTTAAATTAAACGAAAATTAACCTAATAAATTATTACAGCTTTTGCCTACAAGTGAAAGAGATTAAGAAAAGTGACACAGCGACTAGGTTATTAAAAAGAGTTAAATAAATTATGAAATCATGAGAATTAATTAGAAGTGATAAAAACAAAATGTGTGAGGTAGTCTTTTTTTTTAACAAGAAGTGGTTAAACCCTAAACAATCATTTAATAGAATATTTCACGAATAATTTTTAGTATAATATAGTATAAATTTTTTTCAAAATTTTGTTTTTCAAACAAAAATAATGTAATATAATTTCTTCCAATATATAATAAGTATTTAATATATATATTATAATATATGAAAAAAAAACAATAGAAAAAAATAAAAGATAAGTGGGTCAGGTGTTGATATTAAAAATAAAGAAGGCATCTCCTGACCACGAGCACATGTGCTTTTTAGATGGCAGAGCGCCATTTAGTGGAGCAAAAATAAATTAAACGTTTGTTAAGCTTGCTCCGAGATATTTGGCCAACCCAATTTCTTGATAAATCAAGAAAAGCCATCCACGAACGAACGCGTTTCGCGCTGTTGGCGCTCGTCAGCGTTCATTATATTCTTGTATAAACAAACCCAGCGCCGCATAGTGTTATAATGAGTTTATTTATACAAAAATGTAATGCCTTGATTAAGGTTGGCGTTCAGCCAATCGGAATATTGGCAAATAAATATTTAATTCAATTCAATATATGCATTTTTTATTATTCAATGATTTAAATATGGATTACTTTATTTTCTAAACGATATATGTATATATAACATGATATTTTGGCACATATTTGCATATAGCTAGTTTTATTATAAACTAAACGGGTGACTCGGGCTTCGCCCCGGGATTGACCCGTATGCATATCTACCCGAGTGATATATATTTAGATAAAAAAAATTTTATAATTGTTTGTTATTAGCATTATATATTTGTTTGCATCAGCATAATTTAATCTAATCTTTGATAGAGGGCTCTGTTCGTGAGCTAAGTAGAATAATTTGAAAATATAGTTTTAATAATTGATTTATATATTTTTTAAAATAGCCTATCGTCTTCCCCGTATTTTTTTACCTATGTATGGAAATTTTGGTTTGAATTAGTGAACTACTGCGAATTTGTATACCGGACACACAAACAAACAAACCTACAAACAAACAAACATACAAACATTGATTTTTATATATATAATAGATATATATATATATATAGTGTGCCAGAACCTATTTGATTAATTTCATTTTCTTGTAGAGTTTGATAATTGCAAAATCGGGAAAATGTGTTAGGAAGGTTTATCTTCAGAAAAAAAACCCAATGCGGGATTCGATCCCTTGACATGGTTATCGATATTCGACAGATTATAGACCTCCTCCAGCAACTCTCTTACATGTCATATATATATAGTTTGGTAGTTATAAAAGTATAAAGTTTTGTCTAGAAGTCTGAATAAAATCACAACAAAGAGTTAAAATTATAATGGTTACTTTTAACTGTTTGTGGTGAATTTCTTTAGACTTCTGGATAAAATTTGAGGAAGTGGAAATTCTTTGATAATCGCCAGTATTCTGTTATTTTGAAAATGATAGAGGTAAATTTGTCCACCTTTGGTTATCTCCTGTGTCTTAAATAAAGGTTACTATAATAACTTACAAGATTATTTTCTGAAAACCGATATACATGTTAAAAGGTACAATTTTCTTACGTTTTGTACATGAATGTATATAGTCAACTTCTAACTATATCCATTCTAATTGAACAACTATTCATACATTCAGCACAATATGATATTTATGACTATAAAAAAGTATATATGAATAATACTTAGACAAATTATATAATTCCGCAAAACATGTGTTAAAACAAAGATTACCCGCGTACATTGATTAAGGAAAAAGAAGTTCCCGTGGGAGACATAAAAGTTGTTTTCCTCTCGTAAAGGATCAAAAACAAAGTAGGTTTAAAGAAGAGACACAGCTCCTTGTCTGGGAGACGTAATTCTCTTGAATTTTCCCTCGGTCATCTCTACTTACATAGTACGTTTAAAAGTTTATAACTTTGCACATTCTCTCTTTCTGAGTTACCTGGATTCCTCATTAATTTAAATAGAAAAAAAAACATTGTTTATATAAATTCTATAAGACCGCAGTCACCGTTCGGAGGAGATTAATAGAATGCCGAATGCCGTGGTCCATTTGGATGAGGAAGGCGAAGACTAGAACGCGGCTGATTCCACACTCGCCTTTTCAGTGATACGCTAACCTATGCATGGTGGATTCTGTAGTCACTGGACATGTGTCGGACCTGGAGGCTGTTGTTGGGTTATGTGCTGCCTGGAGTATAGTAGCTCCATCTATGACTCCCTCCTGTGGTGAATCTGTATAAGACCTGTTGTCTTAATAAAACTGTGTGTGTGAATATAAAAATAAACTATTCTATAACTACATTTTTCTTCTTTTTCGGAAATTGCATAGTGTCTCCTTAGTGTGGTAAAATATTAGAAGAGCCTGGCTAATCAATTGTAAACCCTTCAAGCGGTTTCAGCAGTTTAATATACCATACTCTTCTCTAATATTGTATTGGGCTTTTCTGATTATATTACTGAGACTTACGAGGAATTATAAGATAATATATTAAAGAAAACAATGACATTTGTGGAATATAGAGAAAAATATACACTAATGGATAAAATTTAGGGAGTTAGTACTTTTTAGCATGTATATCGGGATTCAGAAAATAACTCTGTAAGATATTACAGTGACTTTGATTGGAGACACACGAGATGACGAAGTGTAAACAAACATGCTTCTTTCTCCTTCAAAAAAACTCACGACCGGCGACATTAAATACTTTCAAATTTCTTAATTTTTTTATGAGTGTATATATTTTTTCTTTTCAAGAGGTGGATATATAATCTGAAAAGCCTAAAACAATAAAACGGTAAGATAGACTAAACTGGCGAAACTGCTGTGGAGTTCACCATTGATGAGCTAGGATCTCACAATAATTTTCTTCTCAGTAATAACAGTAGAAAGATGTTAAATTTTGAAAATACTTGACCTAATTTTGTCACACATTTTGTTCAACTTAATTTTGTGATCAACTTAGCTTGACTTAATATTGTGACACATTTTATGACACAAAGGTCACCTCTTCAATTTAAATAGATGTCAAAGCTTAAAGTCATCTATTGACCGTCACCGCAAACTAAACACCTCTTTGGCAGATTGTGAAGATTCCATTTCCCCTTTTAATCTCATGGAATAAAGTCCGCTTCTAAGCTGACTAGGGCCATTAGCCAGAAACCATGATATCTAGGTGGACTCTTCTCAGTTTCCCAAATCTGGTGTTGTGGCTTTGTCACCGACTCGAGGCCGCTAAATTGCGGAGACGTTCATTAGATGGCGTCTAGTTCTGACGTCTATTTTGACGATAGAGGCGACCTTTGTCTCTGTAGATAAATATCTTCTCTTCAAAATTTCCATTTATATTTTGAAATAGTATATAGAAATCTATTTCTTATATTATTTAATCACAAAAACATGATTCATGCTGAAATAAAATTGATTTATTATAAAAGGAAGTTCCAAAAATGCAATATAACAGCGGTATGGTAGATTAAACTGGCGAAACCGCTGGGAGGGTTCACCACTGATGAGCCAGGCCCTCTCTTTAATTTTTCCATCGCAGTAAGGACAGTAGAAATTGTTTTATTTTAAAAAGAATATTACGCCTCTAAAATAGTTTTATAATTTAATATATATATATGTTTTTTTCATGTGTAAAGCGTATTTACGCAAGTTTGGCCTTAAATACTCATTTCTTGGTTTTTCAGGAAGCCACTGGAACCAAAAATATTTTTGGTTGCAGTGGTACAGCCTACTCCACGCTGACGAGCGCCAACAGCGCGAAACGCGTTCGTGAATGGATTTCCTTGATTTATCAAGAAATTGGGTTAGCCAAATATTAGGGAACAGGTTAAATCAATGAATAGTTGATTTCTGTTCCACCAGATGGCGCTCTGCCTTCTGAAAAGCACATGTGCTCCTGATCAGGATATGCCATTTTATTTTTAATAAATATGACTACGCCTTGCAAGAACAAAAATATATGATTATATAATATATAATAATTAAAGTATTTATCATAAAGATAGAGGCTGCCTGGCCGGCATTCATAGTTCTTCAAAATAAAGATACTTCGGCCAGTAAATCTTTTTTATTGTCTTTTGTCCTCGTCAGGAGCGAACAAAAATAATTTTAACGCTTTGCCAAATGTTTTAATTTCTGTTCGCTCTTAACGAGGACAAAATATTTTGTCGAAACGTCGAGGTAATAAAAAGATTTACAGGCCGAAGTATCTTTATTTGAAGATTTAAAATATTAATTAATGAGTTCAATCATCATATCTATTGATGCATATCATAAATATAAACAGAACAATAAAATAAACAACTTCAAAAATATACCATTTAATGCCACCCAAAAAATAAAAAAAAATCTCAATTTGCTCTTTAAATGAAATTCAGGTTAATGATACCCAAACAAACCTTTTAACCTCTAATAACTTAACTAAACTATTTAAGTTAAAAATCCAAAGGTAATTCTTTTGTTAATTTAATAGATAGAGATCTTTAATGGGGAAAAAACTAAAAAATGGTAATTTTTAAAACCCTTTCTTTGTTTTTCCCATGAGAAAAAGAATTCAAGTGTTTCTCTTGCGTATCCCAATATTTGGATTTAAAATTTTAACCCTTTGGGAGTTTATTATTAAATAAAAGTCTCTAATTATGAAAATGTTTTTATTGCATACTAATGGAAAATTTAATTTTAAAATCTACTTATTTGAATAAATATCAATTAAGAGTGCAATAATAGGCTTCCTAAAAATTAGAATTGAGAGAGCATACATAAGAAATTCTCAAGGGATTGTGCTAATTTTAATGGCATTTTTACCTAATGAATATTGTGATACACTGAATATTTTTTCTTATATATGATTTTAAGTTAATTTAAAAATTGTTTTTAATTACCCTGTTAGTTTTAAACAGATGATTATATATGTATAGTTAGAAAATGTAATTATTTTAACTATAATGTTGGCATATGTTTCCCGAGAGAAGAATTTGAAAATATTATTTTCTATAATTAAAAAGGCATATATTGGATCAAAATATCATTTATTTTACAAACATTTCAGTTGGCTGAACGCCAACCTTTATCAAGGTATTATAACATATTTAATATGTGTTAACAACCTGTGTCAACAAATAATATTTTGATCCAATATATGCCTTTTTATTTGAAGATTTATTTATGAATTGCTCTATTTTTCAAATTATTTTTCTATATGTTGGATTTTTAAATTTGTGAATATAAACACGTTTATCATCAAACATGTTCCGAACATGAACTCCCCAAATGGCAGGGATCTGTCTAGATTCAAGGCGGCTTTAAGATCCTGATCCGGACGTGCCCTCGGAGAGGGCTACGCCGATTGTATATATCTCTCTTCATTCCTACCATTATTATTACCTTATAACTCCCTTTGAGTGTAAAGATTGACGAGATGTCAATAAAGTTGTTTAATTGTCAATGGTCACGCTTATCTCCTGACTTATAAATTAATAAACTAAAAATATTCCTGCTAACTTAGTTTCTTGTATAGTATTTATTTCTCTAACCTTCGGGATAAAATGCCTTTAACAGCAGAAATAACTAAAAGTATAACTTCCATCTAACTAGAAGTTATATTACTGGTTGATCTTGTTGATGGGCATTTTAGGCCGAAAACTAAAGCAATAAAAACTATACAAGAAACTCAGTCCTGAATTATTTCCGAAATTATTGAATTTGTAAATAAATATATTGCACCATACTGACAAGGGCCAACAGCTCGAAGCGCGTACGTGGTTAATTCTTTCTTGATTTATCAAAAAATGGGTTAACCAATAATTATGGAATAAACCTGAAAATTCAACATTTATTTGATAATTTTGCACTAGATGGCGTTCTGCCATTTATAAAGCTTATTTGAGCGGTCAGCATATGTCTTGATTAAAAGATAATTACTTGATCTTTTAAACGTTTTTTTTTTACTTATATTTTATACCGACGGCATCTCTTATACACTCATAGACAAAACTTGAAAAAGGTGTACCTTTCACTATGTATATCGGGATTCAGACAATAACTCTGAAAAATATTACAGTGTATTTATTGAAGACATACGAGATAACCCTTAAACACTCATAGACAAAACTTAAGGAAGTTGTACCTTTTAACATGTATATCGGTATTCAGACAATAACTCTGGAAGATATTACAGTGAACTTTATTGAAGACAAACGAGATAACCAAGTGTGTATACACTCATGGACATAACTTAAGGAAGTTGTACTAATTGCCATGGATATCGGGATTGAGACAATAACTCTGAAAGATATTACAGTGACCTTTACTGAAGACAAACGAGATAACCAATATACACTCATAGACAAAACTTAAGGAAGTTATACCTTTTAACATATATATAGGTATTCAGACAATAACTCTGGAAGATATTACTGTGAACTTTATTGAAGACAAACGAGATAACAAATATACATTCATAGACATAACTCAAGGAAGTTGTATCTTTTACCATGGATATCGGGATTGAGACAATAACTCTGAAAGATATTACAGTGACCTTTATTGAAGACACACGTAATAACCAAGTGTAAAAGAAATTTTGTCTCCAAAAATATATATATAAAAATACGACGGAGACATTAAATACGTTAAACTTCAATAAGGTTTGTCAATTCTTACCTGATATGTTAAATGATTGATTACACTGATAGACAAAACTTAAGGAAGTTGTACCTTATAGCATATATATATATCGGGATTCAGAAAATATCTCTGAGAGATATTTTCTGAATCCCGATATATATATATGCTATAAGGTACAACTTCCTTAAGTTTTGTCTATCAGTGTTATTTGAAGGGATTTGTGTATAATAAATGGATTTGTTTACTTATTCTTCAATGTATTTCTAAAATATATTATGATAACTCATATGATTTATCTTTATCACAACAATATATTTTAATTACACACACAAATACATTATAAACTAAAAAATGTATAGTTCAAATGGCTAATATAGAAGTTGTTCTTATAGAAATCTGATTTGATAATTCAACAAAACCTTTGATGGGTTTATCAAAAATGATCCAAACCATTCAAAATTAGACGTTTTCCCCATTGCACTATTAGTTTTCCTTATTAAAGAAAAATTAGCCTTAAATATAAATCTTATATTTAAATAAATTTCACATTTTTATAAAACAAAATATATAATTTACCTATTATATATTTCTCACCTGAACAAATAAATGATGTCATACCATCTTTATTCCAATTTTTTAAAATATTAAACCTTTCCCTATCAAATTGTAATTAATTCAAAAAAATTCGAGATAACCACTTTTAATATATCATTTAAAATTGCAAATGGGGTAATTCATCATGCACGAATAAAATTTAATAAAACGAATTTTTAGCTTCTTTTAGAAAGAGATGATTTATATTATCAAAAATTTCAGGTTTAAAATAGATTGTATTAAATTGAAATCATCAATGATAGAAATAAATTATAATGTATTTTTTATATATAAAATTGCGATTTAAAGTTCAATTTTTCATTTATCTTTTTACCTAGTACTGTACCTAGTACTGTATAGAGTTAAATTGGGGATAATAATCGATGTTATATGGTTATAAAGTGATTTCAATGGGAAGTTATTGTTCATATAAATCATTACTGCTCACGGATGCTTCAATATATGTTAATTTTATATCAATATCTACGAGACATCTACTTCTGGAGTGCCCAATTTTCCGGGATTTTAGGGAAAATAGATTTGGTCGTATTGGACAGCTTGATGAATTTGTAGACAAAAAAGAAAAGTAGAAATATTTTGATCAATTTTGTAAATACATATACAACTTTCTTTTGAATTGAAAAAAAAGAGAAGGAATCTTAGAAAAAAAAAGAACTGCGATGCTTGCTTTGTGTGTTTTGCTTTGTTGTTTATTTTTCTCTTTAGACAATTTTCTATAGTTAAATTATGTAAAACAATGAAATGAACAGGATTGTAAATAGCCGAATTGCTGGGATACAGTGAAAGGTATTGACGCAAATATCCCTGAGTTTAGGATATCGCGTTTCATGATGTTAAAAAAGTTATTTAATATTATAATTGATATACAATATTTAATATCCTATTGAGATATACCATTTAAATATTCTAAAATATAAAAAAAAACATTTTATTAATCATTTGACTACATTTTAATTGAATTTTCATCTAAATGCGCATTATAATATTAATTTTTTACTCTCCTTCTTTTGAAATTTATTATATCAACTTTAATTAAAAGGGCATATATTTAATCAAAATATAATTTATTTTACCGATTTTAGTTGGCTGAACGCCAACCTTTATCAAGGTGTTATAACATATTAATGTGTGTCAACAACAAACTCAGCGAGAGATAATGTCAACATATATGTTTATTAAATATGTTATAATACCTTGATAAAGGTTGGCGTTCAGCCAACTGATATATTGGTAAAATAAATTATATTTTGATCCAATATATGACTTTTTAATTAAAGATTTATTTATGGATTGTTCTATTATCAAAATGAATATCAACTATGAATTAAAAAACTTGAAGTATAATTCTTACAAACAACAGAAATAAAATAATCAAATAAAAAGAAAACCAAATAAAAAAAGTCGGTTTTATAAATTTAATGCATATACGCTTAATATATGCAAATTAAAATATAATTCATATAAGGTATCATATAGCACACCTTAGATATTTTCCCCGTCGGGAACGAATTTAAATTTCACAGACACTATGATGGGTTCACAGGGTGACCAAATCAATATCCAATAAATGCAGCGGTGCCAGTTGCGTCACTGTCAGTCTGTGAAAAAAAAAAAGAAAAGAAAGAAACTATCAAATATACCTTCATATACTGTCATATATTTGAGCCCTATATATCCTTTCATATAGAATATATATGCAGTAGTGAATATATATAATATTTTACATTTTATATATATTTCAGTATTTGGATTATTTTAGATTCATTTAATATAATTTACTGATTTAATTCCTATTTCGGATTATTTAATAAATAATGTAAACTGTGGTGTTTTGAAAATAACCTGTTAACATATTAGGTTGATATCGTTTGAACTCAAATTTTCAATTGTCATTTTTGTATTTGGATTTCAAAAAGAGATTTTCCTTTTAAATAGTTGATTCTTTATATTTATTCAATTATGTAAATATCTTTAAGATATTTTTATACTCTATTATATTTATTCAATTTTGTAAATTTCTTTAAGATATTTTTGTACTATATTTACATAGATTCCACCTTAAAAACGATATATAATCTCTCTCTCTCGATTGTGCCTTGTTTGTACACTTATAGTTAGCTGAAGAAGGGCTTGCCCGAAAGCTTCCTTAATCGCGTTAATAAAAAGAGTTGCGGCGATATATGATTCCCTCTTTCTAAATTGTCGAAATCCGCAATCCGTTTACCATGAATACTTTAGGACATGTCTCGGTTCTTTTGTCTTTCTCTCTCTCTCTCTCTCTTTCTCTTTATATATATATGTAGTAATCCCGATGTGGAATGTACTGGGCAGTCGTGGTAGTGGGTGCGTGATGGTATTCCCGCACCGGGACAGCAAGAGACAGAGGCAGGTCTAGATGGTAACTCCAAGAAGGTAGAGGTAGACCACGGACGAAGGCAGTCGAACCACGGGCGCCGCGGATGCCTACATCGCGGATAGGGGTGAGAGACCCGACCGGCCGTATAAACGTCACTCTGAAAACAACTCTCTTTTGTCCCATTTCTGGGGGCTTTTATATACTGGACTCCCGCAGATGGCGGAGAGTCCTGATTGGCTCCTGTAAAATCACGCCACCTGTCAGGCGCCGGGTTGTTTATCACGTCTGGCCACCTGTTGACGGGGTAATTGATCTCATTATCATAAACACCTGTTCGTCTGGGTTATGGCGTCGTCTGATCTACCTTTACCTCTTTTGTTTTATTTGTCACTTCCATTGTTCGATACATATTTTATATAGATATGGGTTTATAATAAATATTAGGAGAAGGTTGTGATCTATCTAATTCAAAATATACTACATATATATATTAAAAAGGCATTTCCTGACCACGAGCACATCTGCTTTTTTTTTCTAATGTTTTTTCATATATATAATATATAAAATATATTCATTAAAAAGCATTTAAATATGATGAAATTTTGAAGATAGAAATGATTTTTGAAAATTTATTCGAATCAATAAAAAGAGACTACATCAATAGAACGCAAAGTTGCATATTTATAGATGAATATTATCAATTTTGTTGATTCATTTTAAATATATAGCATATAGCATATATTATATATATATAATACAAATTAAATTCAATCAAAAGTTATCATAAATAATTTGAGAATAATCATACACATGGTCAAAACTTTAAAAGGTTTCATATTTTGATATCGCTGTCGTTCGTTTTTTAAAGGAGACAGAAGCCATTTTGTTCACACTTGGTTTTCTCGTGTGTCTTCAATCAAGGTCACTGTAATATCTTTCAGAGTTATTGTCTTAATCTCGATATACATGCTTTAAAAGTACAACCTTCTTAAGTTTTGCTCACACTTGGTTATCTCGTTTGTCTTCAATCAAGGTCACTGTAATATCTTTCAGAGTTATTGTCTGAATCCCGATATACATGCTTTAAAAGTACAACTTCCTTAAGTTTTGTTCACACTTGGTTATCTCGTGTGTCTTCAATAAAGATCAATGTAATATCTTTCAAAGTTATTGTCTGAATCCCTATATACATGCCAAAAAGTACAACTTTTTTAAGTTTTGTTCACACTTGGTTATCTCGTGTGCCTTCAATCAAGGTCATTGTAATATCTTTGTGAGTAATTGTCTGAATCCCGGTATACATACTTGAAAGGTACAAAACGTTATGTTGTCGATTAAAAAAAAAGAGTAACAACATCATTTGAGGAATATTAAGACAAAATCCAAACTGTCTACTCTGGTTAAAGCCTTTGGACTTTTATCAATACATTAAATACAATTTAATCCATTTAATTCATACCAAACCTCCATCAGTGGGTTTCCTTTGATGAAAATAATATTTAATTTTACATTTTTTTCTCCTAATAACCCTATATAATATTATATGTACGATTAATAATGGTATATTCAATCTCAATCTCTTTCTCTCTTATTTTTATCTATTTATATCTATTTATTAATATATTTATCATTAATATATCATATTTATTCATATTTATATTGTATTCAACCTTATATAATCTTATATGTACATTGAAATAAAGTAGTTTCAATCTCAATCTCTCTCTCTATCTTCATAGAAAATCTGCTTTACTATTTTGAACACCTGTATGATAAATTCGACCTATTCCATAACCTCTCTCGTAGGATGTTATTGAAGCCTTCCCTGTACTGATGAGGGTCATAGCCTGAAACCATGGTATACAGGTTGTTGGCTTTTTATGTGGATTCTCCAAAACTGGCATTGTGGCTCATTTTATATCACCAATTGTAAAACGACATTTGAAAATTATTCCGCATGTGTTTCTTTTGAACGAAAAATCGAAATTATTTTAATGAGAAATAACGATTATTTCTAACCTTAGGGATGAAGTATGAAAGGATGAATTATGAAGAGTAATGATAAACGGAAAAATAAAGTGTCCAGGGATAGGAAACTAACCCACAGTGTTCCGCTTACCGGGCAGATTACCGGTATTCATCCTTTCATACCTCATCTCTAAGGTTAGAAATAATCGTTATTTCTCCTTAAAAAATATTTTCGATTTTTCTTTCAAAAGAAACACAAGGGGAAATTTTTCAAATGTCGTTTTACAATCATAAGCCGCATTATATTGTATTATAAATATAATCAATTCTACGTTTTATACTGGAGTTACAACATAAAACTCTTTGACTCAATATTTTAATGCATTTTAAAAGAGAGAGATGCCTACATCAGTATAAAATCAAAAACAGCCTAATGCAATATTACAACGATGTGGAAAATCAAATTGGCGAAACTACTGAAAGGGGGTTCTCCACTGATGACCCAGGCCCTTCTATTAATTTATCATTGTAAAACGGAAAAATAAAGTGTCCAGGGATGGGAATCGAACCCGCAGTGTTCCGCTTACCGGGCAGATGCCATGTCCACTAGGCTACCCTATCATTGTAGTAAAGGTAATTGAAAATGATTTTATTTCAAAAAGAATCATACGTTATAAAAAATAGTTTACATTTCTGATAATAAATGTTGTTCTAATGTGTATGTGTGTACATAATATTATAAATATATATATTTAAAAATAAATTTGAATATTATATGTATATAGGTTAGGTGATACCGTTTACTTCTATAATATTGACGCTTATCAAAAATTTCATATTTTTAATAATAAAACTCTATATATCGAAATATCCCTTAGTAAATTGTATTAACTATATATATGTTATGAATATTTTGGTTGTTGTGGTTAGATTAGGCTTGATAAGACAAAGGATCGATGAGATAAAGGGTTGAGGGTGCAGTCGTGATAAAAAAAAGATAATTATTTACCGTCAAGTAGCTTTTATTTTCAATAACTTGAAGAAATATTACACATTAGTTAGAATTTATAAAGTTAATCCTATATTATTGATTTAAAAGGATAGATATGTTAACTACGCATATTTACAACAAAACTGAAAGTCTTTCTAAAAACGATGATAACAAAAAATAAAATTATCAATGAATAAAATAAAATATATATTTTTAAAATATAGAAATATTTGAGGTTTTAGATTATATAATATATATATAGGTAAAAAATATTCGATAATATAGAATAATATTTGTCCATTCATATTAAATAAATAAACAGATTCATATTAACAAATGAATATACCTAAACTTTATAAGAAAATAATTCTATAATAAAATAATATAGAAGTGTTTAAACTGACGAAACCGATAGAAGGGTTCTCCAATGATGAGCCATGCCTTTTCTAAAAATGTTATTCATTGAAGTACAAGGTCTGTAGATATAGATTTCAATATATTTGTATTCAATAAAATTTATCGTTAAAATTACTACAAATTTTTCCAAACTTTAGAGCCAGCATCCAATAAATTAAATTGTTTTAATTAAAACAAACCACTTAGAAAAGATAAAAAAAAACTATAGAAAACTAAAATATAAGAAAAAGGGTTTTAATAAGTTTTATTTTTTACCAATATAAAAGTGTTAGATATATGGGGCAATTAATTATACTTGGAGAAAGGTAAAAAGAAAGGTGGAGACTTGAGAATCAATATAGTTAATCCAATGTAGCCTAATCAATATTTCTTTTTTAAACCTCTCAATGAAAATGCCAATAATATAGATTAGAAAAAAAAAGATTTTCTATTAAAAAATAATATTTTGTATTTTGTGTGAAAAAAAAAGGTTTGAAAAGGAGAGAGTTAAAAATTTTAAAATTTAATTTGTCAATTATTTTATTGGCATATATATATTTTTTTATTATTTTTTTGTAAAATTAATTTTAATATATTTATTTAGAATTTTAATCCTTTTGTTTTTTATGTGAATATTTTGAATATGATGGATTGTTAAATTTCCTTTGAAAGATAATGTACAAAAACATAGAATTGGATGTTCGTTCCTTTAGTTGGTCTCTTATTAGAGTTTGAATTTGATCAGATCACGTGATTTCTGTATTTTTTAGCAATATACTCAAACAGCGTTGATAAAGTACGATTTATATTATAAACACAAAGTAATAAAAAGATAAGAGACCAAATATAAATACATTGATATTTATTTATTTGGATTTGGTCTTAATACCTTGTATTTAAATGGCATTTATTAATATAATCAATGGCTTTCAAAATTCCCTAAAGGCCAATACCTTTATTGTGAACGAAAACAAAACAAGCTAAGCTTTCGGAGTTTTCTTCATCTGAATGAAACAAAGATGGAATGTCACTGAATAGATAATTATCGTAGCTTGTATAAATATATATATGTTATGATTATAATGTATTGATGTTGGAATGATAAAGAATTGAAGGTTCAGTCGTGAAAAAGGAAATATAGTTATTTACTTATCAAGTAGTTTTTATTTTCAATTAATTGAAGCAGATTATACGTTAAATATTTATCACAGTAATTTAGAATTTATGAAGTAAATCCTATATTCGTGAATTAAAAAATAGGTAGGTCAACTATACATATTTACAACAATAATAAAAAGAAATATTCTAAAACTATGATCAAAAAATAAAAGATTAGTCAATGACAAAAATAAAATACATGTTTCTAAAAAATAAAATATTTGCATTTTAGATTATATAATATGTATATATATATAATATACTTAAATATTGGCTGTTTTCAATAAGGTCACTGTAATAACTTTCAGAGTTATTGTCTAAATACCGATATACATGCTATAAGGCACAACTTCCTTAAGTTTTTTCCATGAGTGTAGATAGGCCATGTGCTAAGACAAAATCTCTATTTGAAAGATCGATTGAAGGGGTAAGTGAATCTTCCAGATCTAGAAGACGTACTACATCTGTGAACCAACTGACAACAGAAACCAAGATAACTAAGAACAAAAAAAGGCATCTACATATCCTGCAACTAAATTTAATGTCCATAAAGTTATTTATTAACGAACCTGAAGTAATACGCAATAATAATGTAATAACAGAATAAACCAGCTGTTAGCACGTTTTCTTTGAACTTTCTTCTAGAAAGAACGATCTGACTCACTTCGATTCAATTCGATTTATTTCAAACAACAAAAAAGAATTACAATAAGATTTAATGCGATTTAGTGTATTTATTACATAAAAGAAAAAAAAACTATTATTAACACATAAAAAAACAACAACAACAAAAAGAATGAGGATAAGTAACAATAAAATTCTATGTGATATATAGCTAGCAATAAATATGTATATATATATATGTTTCTATGAAAATGTTAATCTGCAAGACGCAGGTTATCATCATCTTTGTTTTGTTGTTGTCACTTTTTTGGCGTTTCGCAAAACAACAAAAATGCTGTATCAGACTTTACTAAGACAATAAAGATTTGCTACAAAATAAAAGTGTACTAAGATGCTGCATTTGGCGACGAGGATATAAGAGTAAGTACCCTCGAATTTTGAAGTAAATATTTTTAGAAATTATCTTTGATTTTGCATATAATTGAAAGTTATTTTTAAAAGACTAAAATTGCAAAGTTTTAGGATGCAAATTAAAAAAAAAAGTGGAATAAAATGGCTAGTTACCAATTTAAGGAATATAATGAAGAAACTGAAACTTTTGAAACGTTTTATGAACGATTGGAACAGTTTCTCATATTGGAGGAGGCAGGGGATGAGAAGAAAAAGGCTTATCTCCTAACCCTCATGGGAAGTAAAACCTATGGTGTTTTGAAGAATTTGTGCAGTCCTATTCTACCTAAAAATAAAACTTTTGATGACCTAATAGATATCTTGAAAAGGCACTTCTCTCCAAAGCGCTCAATTGTAGTAGAGAGGTTCATTTTTTTTAAAAGAATGCAATTAAAGGAAGAAAGCATCTCGGACTACTTGGTGGAAATTAAGCGTTTGGCTTCCTCATGCAACTTTGGAAATTTTCTGGAGGATTCTTTACGTGATAAAATGGTTTGTGGGTTATATAATGCCAAAATACAAAATAGAATTTTGTCGGAGGGTGACATTTCTTTAGCTAAAGTAATTGAGATAGCATTATCTATGGAAGCGGCTGAGAAAAATACAAAATTATTCCATTTGGAGCAGGGTGAAGATTGTGTAGATAAGTTGAGGATTGAACGCAAGGTTGAATCAAATTTCCAGAATGGCAAATGTAAACATTGTGGTAAACCGCACAAAGAACCATGTAGATTTAAGGAGGCGATATGCTTTAAGTGTAATAAAAAAGGACACATTGCCTCAATATGTTGGAGCAGTAGAAGAAATCTAAGGCAACATCAGAATCAGCCGGGAAATATACATCAGATAGGAGACCAAGAAGAGGAGGAAGAGTATGTCCAGAAAATTATAAGCGTGACGATACCTGAGTATAAAATTAATTTTGCCTCAAGTGACCCTCCCTATCTGATGGAGTTAAAAGTAGAAGGAAACTTTATTAAATTTGAAATGGATACGGGTAGTGGTCTAACACTGATATCAGAAAAGGATTTTAAAAATAGTCTTCAACACTTGAAATTGGAAAAAGCGAGTATTATTGTAAGAACTTATGATGGTACCGTGGTACCCATTCTGGGTAAAATCAATGTCAAAGTGGAGTGTCAAGATATTACTTACAAACTTAGAGCGTTGGTGGTGAAAGGAGAAAAGAGGGCGTTGATGGGAAGAGAATGGATAAATAGATTGAAATTGGGCTGTTTCGCGGTAAAACATATGCCTGTGGAAATTACCATTGAGGAAATTTTGAAGGAAAATCAAGCCTTATTTGTGGAGACAACTGAACCAATAAAAGGTTTCACATTTTCAGTAAACATGTGTGATGTGAATCCAATTTTCCATAAGGCTCGTCCGGTGCCTTTCGCCATTAGGCCAGCAGTTACTGAAGCATTAGACAAAATGGTGGCTAAGGGTTATCTATGTGAGGTGGCGAGCAGTAAATGGGCCACTCCAGTGGTTGTAGTGCCGAAGAAAAATGAAGAGATCAGAATTTGCTGCGACTTCAAGGTAACTCTAAATAAATATTTGGACACTGCGGCCTATCCCCTTCCCACACAGCAAGATTTATTCTCCACATTGGCCAAGGGAAAATACTTTTCTAAATTGGACTTGAGGAACGCTTATCTGCAATTAGAGGTGGACCCAGGCACCCGACCGTTACTAACGATAAATACTCATAAAGGGCTGTTCAGGTTTAAGAGAATGCCATTTGGATTGGCAAATGCGCCCAGTTATTTTCAATCTGTAATGGATAGGGTTTTGTCGGGTATAGGAGGCGTAATTTGTTATATTGATGATGTCCTTATAGCCACAGCATCAATTGAAGAACATCTGGCGTTGTTGAAGACTATATTTGCTCGCTTGGCGAAGTATAATATCAAACTAAAGAAAGAAAAATGCCTATTTTTGCAAAAAGAAATTGAATATTTAGGACATCTTGTCACGGGAGAGGGCATCAGACCTTTAGATCATAAGGTACAAGCAATACAGAAGGCCAAAATGCCTACGAATATCTCTGAATTAAGGTCATTTCTGGGTTTAGTTAACTTTTATGGGAAGTTCATACCCAATTTGCCAGAGCTTTTGAAGCCTCTTCATGAGCTTCTTCACAAAAAAAGTCCTTGGGTTTGGACAAAGGAATGTGGAGAGGCCATTGACAAGTGCAAGAACAGCATTACCTCTGAGAGGGTGCTAGTCCCATATGATACGACTTTGCCATTGTGTTTGGCCACTGATGCATCGCAGATTGGAGTGGGCGCTGTGTTGTCACATATTATAGAAGGCCAGGAGAGACCGATTATGTTTGCCTCACGGACTTTATCGGAAGCAGAACAAAATTATTCTCAGATTGAGAAGGAGGCTCTAGCCATTATATATGGAGTTACCAAGTTTCATCAATTTATTTATGGAAGAAAATTTATTCTTATTACAGACCATAAGCCATTGGTGACCATTTTGGGCCCAAGATCAGGAATCCCCACCTTATCTACTTCAAGATTGCAGCGTTGGGCGCTTATTTTGTCAGCTTATACTTACGATATTAAATTTCGAAGAACTCAAGACCATGGGAATGCAGATCTTCTGTCACGTTTTCCTGTGGGCTGTGAAGAAATTCCAAGATTGAATAATGTCTATGCTTTATCCTTTGTGGAAGAATTGCCGATCACAGCAGAGGAAATTGCCACGGAAACTGAAAAAGACGAAGTGCTCTCATTGGCCAAATTTTATACTCAGCAAGGCTGGCCTGAAAAGGTGGCTGATCACCTCAGACCTTATTTTCAAAGGAAACTTGAGCTAACTGTAGATGGGGAGTGTTTGGTTTGGGGAATGAGAGTTGTCATTCCACCATCTCTCAGAATAAAAATGTTGAACTGTCTTCATGAGACTCATTCCGGTATGAACAAAATGAAGGCTGTAGCAAGATCACATTTTTGGTGGCCTAATCTAGATACCCAAATCGAGTTTTTGGTAAATAAGTGCAGAAGCTGTCAGCAATCCCAGGATGGGCCAAATAAAGGAAAATGGCAACCCTGGAAATGGTCAACCAGACCTTGGCAAAGAATTCACATTGATTTTGCAAATAAGGAAAACATTAATTTATTAATAGTAGTAGATAGTCATTCAAAGTGGATCGAAGCCATCCCAATGAGAGAGACCACCACACGCAAAACCATTGAGCAACTACGGCGACTTTTTTCTTCCTATGGGTTACCGGAGGAACTTGTATCTGATAATGGACCTCAGTTTACTGGGAGTGAAATGAAAGGTTTTCTGGAAGGAAATGGAATTAAACAAACATTGATCCCGGCGTACCACCCGCAAAGTAATGGCTTGGCTGAAAGAGCGGTTAGAACAATTAAGACTGCCCTGGATAAAAATAAAAGGAAAATTGGGGACACCATTCAAGACACCTTGTCAAAAGTTCTTCTGGCATATCGAAGCACCCCGCATGTGACAACGGGAAAGACTCCATCAGAGCTCTTTATTGGGCGTGCGCTTCGAACCAGAGTGTCGTTGATACATCCCAGCTTGGCATCTAGAGTTAGGGACCAGCAAGCCAGGCAAATGAAGTATGATCGGCGAACCCATTTGGAAGAATTCCAGATAGATGATTTAGTGTGGTGTAAAAACTTTAGAGGTGGTGATAAATGGATCCCAGGAAAAATTGTGGGCAAGAAGGGAACTAGAGTCTACACCATTTTGATCCACGGACAGGTAAAGGCCTATCACAGGGATCAAATTAGAAAAAGGTGGAGGAATGGTGAGGAAGATGAGAGTGGAGATGGAGAGCGTCAACCCGAGCACTCAAGAGGAGCAGGTCCCAATGCCATAATCTCGGAGGTTGTACGAGACAGAGGTTATGTGGAGTCGATGTCGCCAGGACTAACTAGCCAGCGGTCGGATCAAGATTCAGAGGTTCAGAGTGATACAGACGATGGAAAGTCATTGGAGCCTCTTCCCTCGCTGGACCCCGAGGCCTTGAAAGAGGAGGGTCCTGTCCTAAGGCGGAACCCACCTCGAGCGAGGAGACTTCCTGTGAGATTTGAAGAGAGAAGATGGTGATATATAGCTAGCAATAAATATGTATATATATATATGTTTCTATGAAAATGTTAATCTGCAAGACGCAGGTTATCATCATCTTTGTTTTGTTGTTGTCACTTTTTTGGCGTTTCGCAAAACAACAAAAATGCTGTATCAGACTTTACTAAGACAATAAAGATTTGCTACAAAATAAAAGTGTACTAAGATGCTGCACTATGAATATGAATTATAATTAATTAATAAATACAATAATAATAACTAACACCAGCAATATAGCAAACCTTGGCTCTAATGAACTAAAGGGTATTCCAATATAGGGTTTTCTATAACAGAATTTCTCTAAGTGTCATATCTATTTTTTGATTAAAGAGAATGGTTTATTCAGCCAAATATTATGTCAGTTCAACAATTCTGATTGTCCCATATATAACCATTCAATAATCTCAATATTCAATATAATTTATTGCTTTATTTTGATAAAATTATAAAATTATAACGTATAAAATTAACGAATACCTCCTATATAAATTCAGATCATTTTTACATTCCGAGTAAAATGATAAGAATGATTTGTATGTAGAAATAGAAGAAAAATACTAATGGTATGAAATTCTTTTTACTCTTGCAAAATTTTGAAAGAATTCCAATAATAATAAAATATAATGCGGCTTATTATTGTAAAACGACATTGGAAAATATCCCGCATGAGTTTCTTTTAAATGAAAAATCGAAATTTATTTTTAAGAAGAAATAACGACCATTTCTAACATTAGAGATGAGGCATGAAAGTATGAATTCTGAAAAGTAATGATAATCGGAAAAATAAAAATGTCCAGGGATGGGAATGAATACCTCCTATAAAATTTCTGATCGTATTTACATTCCGAGAAAAATGATAAGAATGATTTGTAGGAAGAAGTAAAACATATAAGGCGAATGGTATGACACTATTTTTACTCTGGCAGAATTAAAAGAATATCAATAATTAAATTTTATTTTAATGAAATATCTCACGAGATAATGCTTCTATTAAAACATAGAGATATGTAGATAAGGAAGCCCACTTTAAGGCGTACTTTAACACCATTGATCTATTTCAACAATTTGTTTACAATAATGAATGATCACATTATTATACGGAGAATGGATTTATGAAGAGGTAAAAAGTAAGGATTGGAGTTTAATTAAAGTATCGTAAAGTATGAAAGGAAGCGTTCAACCATGGATAGAGGGCAATTAGCTCTAGAAGATGGATTAGGTTGGTGAGGCATCCAGATTGGAGGTTTGCTGGCTTTATCCGCCATTAAGGTCTGTTTCGCTTTGTGAGAAATCCCGCATTTATAATTAGTTAATTCCAATCTCACCTATTCGTATGAATAAACGAATCTCAATTATACCAACAAATATTCAACCACAGCTGATCTTCAAATCCTTATTAAATTTTTATCTTGAAAAAAAAAATTGTTATATAAAGTTGTCCCAAAAGTTCGTGTATTTCTTAAAACTTTGTTTTTCATTTTACTTGGCGAATAATATTATTACGGCGAATACATAATAATAGATAATACAATTGCTTTATACATTAACAAAGGACAATATGCATAACAGCGAATATTATTATTGCGAATAATATTGGTATTTCAATTTTTTGCAAGTGTTTACGAACTTTTGAGGCAACCTTGTAATAAGTTGTACCTTTTTAGCATGTATATCAGGATTAAGATAATAACACTGAAATATATTTGATGCACAGTGGTCTTTATTGAAGACGAAAGAGATAAACAAGTGCGAACAAAATTGCCTCTTTCTCCTATAATAATACAGACCACGAGCGACAACAAAAAATGTCCTCTTCCTTAAGTTTTGTTCATGAGAGAATATATAATTATACCCTAATATAATTTTATATAAAGGCAAATTTCGAGCCTGTTTGGGCATTTTAAATAAACCATTATATAGGTTTCATTGAGAAATGTTTCAACATTGTTTTCTGACATATTTAAAGTATGACTTTTTATATTTTGAATATATTATTATTTTCATTGCTATTTTTATTTTGTAAAGTATCAAAGACAATTAATCTTCATAAAATATCGGTTACGTAAAAATATATAAGTATAGATGGAAAATTTGCCGGGAGGAAATTGATCCATAGGAGCATAGGGCGCCTTTCCCACCAAATATTGCGTCAAGATTTGACGTTTATTTTGACATGAGAGGTGCCCTGTGCTTCTATCTATAAATAAGTATAAATTAGGATTCAAAATAATAATTTTTCTAAGGAGAGTGACACAGCGAGTCATTGAAACGTCGAGTTAAATAAGAAATTGTTAAATGTGACTATATATTCTTACAATATTTCTACAATTAATGTTATGAAAATCAAAGGTGAATTAGGAATGCTTGGCTGTAGTAAACCTTCCAAACGATAGCGCTATTGTTGTTGTCGTGTCCAATGAAGAGCCTCAGATGTCTCCATACATCTCTATCACAGCAGTCGTTCTCTATCTTGGGTGTGTAAAACTTCTGTTCTGGGTCCATGTCAATTTTCTGTTGTTGTTGTCGTGTCCAATGAAGAGCTTCAGATGTCTCCGTGCATCTTTATCACAGCAACAGGAATGTCCACTATCTTGGGTGTGTAAAGCTTCTGTTCTGGGTCCATGTCAATTTTCTGTTGTTGTTGTCATGTCCAATAAAGAGCTTCAGATGTTTCCATACATCTCTATCACAGCAGTCGTTCTCTATCTTGGGTGTGTAAAGCTACTGTTCTGGGTCCATGTCAATTTTCTGTTGTTGTTGTCGTGTCCAATGAAGAGCCTCAGATGTCTCCATACATCTCTATCACAGCAGTCGCAATGTCCACTATCTTGGGTGTGTAAAGCTTCTGTTCTGGGTCCATGTCAATTTTATGTTGTTGTTGTCATGTCCAATAAAGAGCTTCAGATGTTTCCATACATCTCTATCACAGCAGTCGTTCTCTATCTTGGGTGTGTAAAGCTTCTGTTCTGGGTCCATGTCAATTTTCTGTTGTTGTTGTCGTGTCCAATGAAGAGCCTCAGATGTCTCCATACATCTCTATCACAGCAGTCGTTCTCTATCCTGGGTGTGTAAAGCTGCTGTTCTGGGTCCATGTCAATTTTTGTTGTTGTTGTTGTGTCCAATGAAGAGCTTCAGATGTCTCCGTACATCTCTATCACAACAGTCGTTCTCTTTTTTTGGGTGTGTAAAGCTGCTGTTCTGGGTCCATGTCAATTTTCTGTTGTTGTTGTCGTATCCAATGAAGAGCTTCAGATGTCTCCGTATATCTCTATCACAGCAGTCGTTCTCTATCTTGGGTGTGTAAAGCTGCTGTTCTGGGTCCATGTCAATTTTCTGTTGTTGTTGTCGTGTCCAAAGAAGAGTCTCAGATGTCTCCATACATCTCTATCACAGCAGTCGCAATATCCACTATCTTGGGTGTGTAAAGCTGCTGTTCTGGTTCATTAGAAAAATGGGTGCCGTTGCCACGTTAGTCACCTTGGAAACAAACCAGAATATGTTCAAATATTCCAAGGTTCCAGGGGGGGACCGCAGGGAGGTGTGGTTGGACTTCTTCCTCCCATATTGCCAATATAATCCGACAGATATAATCTACAACTATTGTAATGTCCATTCTACATATATAATTTGTATTTGGACATTGTATTCTTGATGTTTGACCAATTAATGGAAACATACTTGTGTAAATTTACCGAAATATTTGAATAATTTGACATAACTCAGTGAATATCTGTTTATTTTTTATCCATTATACAATACGCGCGCGCGCGATAAAGTTTGGCAATACTTCCAATTGAAATATTGGTGTTAATATATTATTTTGAATCCTAAATATACTCATGAACAAAGCTTAAGGAAGTAAAGTCTTTGATATAACCGTAAGAAGACAGAAGAATTTTTTTTCACACTTGATTAGCCCGTATTTCTTCAATAAAGGTCACTGTAATATCTTTCAGAGTTATTGTCTGAATCCTGATATACATGCTGAAAGGTACAACTTCCTTAAGTTTTTTCAATTAGTGTATATGTATATTTATATATTGATTTATCAATGGATTTCTCTATTTACATAATTATATATTGATATAATGGTTAAAAGAAAATTTTATATTTTAGGAATTTTTGTTTGTATCAATCGATATTATATTGACTGATTTTGACAATATCTACTGCGAAATATAATATTAAATATAAAAAAAATCAAAATATAATTAAATCTAGAAACTATCTAACAACCGACAGAAGTATTATTGCCAAGAAAAGAGTTGGTATGAGTTAGAAAAACGATAATTTGATAAATCCAAATAAAAATGTACCTTTTCAACTTCGAGAGAAAATCCGCAAAAATGAATTAAAGACTTTTTCTCTCTTTCTTATTTTTTTTCTAAGAAAAGAGAGTTCCTGAACAAAAATCTAAGTTTTATTTGAACGAAATACACTTCAAATATATCAAATAATTCATAATAAATATTATTAACAATCATTTTTATATAGGATTAATAAATTTTATCAGTGGAATATAAATATTTTATATTATGGAAAATAGTAATATTTATACCTTTTCCTTTTTTATTATTATCCCTAGTACACGTGGTACAGGCCATGATAATCATGGTGGGTAGTTAGCGACTACTTTTACTGTAGGTGCACCACATGTCTACACAATTGAAAATCAGTTCGACTTTTGCTCTTACAAATGTACCAGAGCCCTGTTTGGTTACTTTCACTCGCTGGTGGGGTTGGACTCTTGCAAGAATCGGGGGGGCCATTGGAGTATTTTTTATATTAGAAAAAAAAGTGTCTAATGTGGGATTTGAACGCAGGTCGTAGCGGTCGAAAACCAACAGTTTAGACCCCCCTTCCACCGAGCCCCTTACCATTTATTGAATAAAGGGTATATATTACAATACCCTTTCTGAATTATATAGAAATTGAGCAAAAGAAAAGCAAGAAATATATTCATATGTATAAAAGACACCTCTCTCTTTAAAAATGCATAAAACACACACAATTCATATTTTGAAAGCCTATCTTTATAAAACGGAGATAATCATTGTTCAGTAAATAGGTTTATGGATTAGAACAATCCAGACAAATGTGCTAACAATCTGTATCTACCAAAGACACGTCTCCTTGCAAAAATGCATAAACAATATATATTTTGATGTTTTTTTAATGTGCATATTCCTTATCATTGCCTAATATTTATAATACACACGCCAATATGATAAATGTAAGCACAATAAACATTTGATAGCAAATTTAAAACATATGAGGTTTAATATTTAATAAATACACTCATGGAAAAAAAAATTAATGAAGTGTAAAGTCTTTGATTACGCTGTTGTTCTGGTTTTTTAAAGTAGCAGCAGCAATTTTGTTCACACTCGATTATCTGGTGTGTCTTCAATAAAGGTCACTGCAATATCTTTCAGAGATATTGTCTGAATCCCGATATACACATGGTAAAAGGTATTAATTTCATAAATTTGTATATTAATGTATATATTAAAGTGGTAATAAAAGTACCAATGCCAAAGTTTCACAACACGCATAATATAATTTCCATAAATACAATCTATCATACTTTGACCGGCAAAATATACATTTGTAGAACGAGATTTGAAAATTATTCCGCATGTGTTCCTTTTGAACGAAAAATCAAAATTTATTTTAAGAAGAAATGACGATTATTTCTAACCTTAGGGATTAAGTATGAAAGGATGAATTGTGAAGAGTAATGATAAACGGAAAACTAAAGTGTCCAGGGATGGGAAACGAACCCACAGTGTTCCGCTTCCCGGGCAGATGCCATGTCCACTGGGCTACCCTGGACATATTTTTCCGTTCGTATATAATACATAAAGTAATTTATAATACAATATAACGCGGCTTATAATTGTAGAACGACATTTGAAAATTATCCCGAATGTGTTTCTTTAGAACGAAAAATGAAATTTATTTTAAGGAGAAATAACGATTATTTCTAACCTTAGGGATGAAGTATGATATTTTGATATATGAATTATTTTTCAAATGTCGTTCTACAATTATAAGCCGCATTATGTTGCATTATAAAATATACATTTATTAATGCATCTCAAAATCTAAAATTCAATAAATGAAGATTATATATATTCTCTGAATAATTTTTTTTTTTTCAACGAAAAATCAAAAATTATTTTAAGGAGAAATAACGATTATTTCTAACCTTAGGGATGAGGTATGAAGGGATGAATTGTGAAGAGTAATGATAAACGAAAAAATAAAAGTGTCCAGGGATGGGAAAAAGCGGAACAATGTGGGTTCGGTTCCCATCCCTGGACACTTTTATTTTTCCGTTTATCATTACTCTTCACAATTCATCCTTTCATACCTCATCCCTAAGGTTATAAATAATCTTTATTTCTCATTAAATTAAATTTTGATTTTTCGTTGAAAAGAAACTCATGCGGGATAATTTTCAAATGCCGTTTTACAATCACAAGCCGCATTATATTGTATTATATATATTTTTAAATCATAATATTATTTTTGTATTTAATAAGAATAATACTCCAGAATATTTGCATATACAATTACAATTAGTATATTGATATATATTCTATTACCTATTTTTGTCTATATAAACACTAACATAACCATTTACTACACAACGAAAATTCTTCCTTGTCATAAAAAGAAAATCTAAGAAAAGCTGGCTTTTTGAAGAATATTTCCCTAGGCCTAACTTCAGTGTAATCCATCAAATATTTTGGCTTTAAAACGGCTATAAATATTCCACAAGGACCAAAAGAGAATTTATAGGTGTCCTATAAATATATATAACATTATATTGATGCCAGCACTTTACATTAAACGGGAACCTATCTCTGATCTAGAAATTTATATTTTCATCTATTTCTTATCTCTCAATTCATATCATCATTCATATCAGTCTTGTCTTATCAACACTACTATAACCTTTCTATTCATGATTAAAAAAAAATACATTTAGAACAAATTTCAACGGTTACTATTAGAATCTCGCGTTTCCAATGAATATAACAGCATAAACAGAAAAATAGATTTACCATCACAATACCGATATCTCAAAAGAAATCAATAGATCAATTTTATAGGTTTTGGATGCCCTAAAAATTAAAATAGATATATTCCATAAAATAGTTAATTTACAAACCAATTCAAAATTCTCAGTTAGGAATATCCACGCTGCGCGCGTTTGTTTTTTGTAAATATTTCTGAAGGGATCAAGTCGATATTATTGTAATCCCGTTGAAGAGCAATTAACACTTGAAAGCTAGCGTTTTTTTAAATAAAAAAGATACTCATTGTGAGAATATATTTGTAATTTTAATACTACTATAACATTTATATAATGTATTCATGGACTATATATAGAAATTTGTATTATGTTTTATGTATAGACTTATAATGTAGGAATATAATTTGAATAAATGGCTATTACAATGATCAAAAAGGCCTTAGATATTGGTTAATTAAAACAATATTTTTCTAGATATGGTGGTTATAGGATGTTTAACTTGTGTTTTAAGTTTTCGTTTTGGTTTATGATAAAACAATAGTTTCTTTAAGTGAATATCTATTGTTTTTTATAAAATGGCTTGATATATTTGATAGATACAATACCTCTATATTGAAGATGGGCTATTTATAATGGAGGATTGAGATGAATTCTGATCATATATATTACGTACATGGTTATGGTTTGGAATGATCAATTTTTCAATTGGTGTCATGTATGGAATGCATATAGATATATAGGCCTTGGATACTCGAATTATTTTATCCTCATAGACTAAACTGTATTTCTATTGATATTTTTGAAGGTATGGATGTATATATTCTATATAACTATCTGAGATTTATAGGTTTTTTATATTTGTAAATATATTTTTGTGTGGAGAGAATGGGGCATTATACATACATTGATGGACAAAACTTAAGAAAGTGTTTACCTTTTAACATGTATATCGGGATTCAGACAATAATTATGAAAGTTATTTGATACAGTGTCTTTCATTGAAGACACCCGAAATAACCAAGTGTGTATACACTTATAGACAAAACATAAAGAAGTTGCATCTTTCAACATGTATATATCGGGATTCAGACAATAACCTTTAAGGATATTACAGTGACCTTTATTGAAGACATACGAGATAACCAAGTGTATATACACTCATGGACAAAACTTAACGAAATTATACCTTTTAGCATGTTTATCAGGATTAAGACAATAAGTCTGAAAGATATTACAGTGACTTTTATTGAAGACACACGAGATAACCAAAAGTGAACTATATTGCCTCTGTCTGCTTCAAAAAATAAAATAAAAAACAGACGACCGGGGACATATAAACATTTTTGACCCGTATGATACTTTTTGAACTAAAACAATTCCCTACTGTCCTAATATTGCTGTTGTTTTATTTCAAAATAAAATAATTCTTATGAACAAATTACATGCTATTGTATCATATTAAACCAAATATAACCTAAACAATTTTATTAACCATTCAAAACCTATTTACATATTTTCCACAAAAAGGGGATCTCAAATTGTGTGAATAACTTGATATCCTTATATTACACACGAAGGAGAGTCATAACATTACATTTTGCGAAGTGATGGTTAGGTTAACTTCCATATATGGTAGGTCATATGGAGGCCGGCCAAGTGAAGCTTGGAGTGTGGCCAGATATTTTCCTGGGGACAATTTATTAATTTTATCCTCGGACCATTTTTCTTACAAATGCGATTATGCTTGGCTATCTGTCTTCAGCTAGAGATGATTAACTATTATCTTTAGTTAAAACCTTCTGATAGATTAGTTAGCTATAATGATTATATATTGTTGATAAGCTAGTTATATGGAGGACTTGATATTGATTTTTGGTGTTATAGACTTGATGGGTTATTTTTCCGTATATCTTCATTACAAGACAATAGTTTTTTTTCTAGATAAATGGTCATGATTTAGATGAGAAAAACTTATATATTGGTTAGCTATAACAATTCTATAATGTAGTTAGGTTAGATATACAGGTTTGAATTATGTTTTCTGTATAGATTTATAACATAAATATATTTATTTCAGATAAATATGGTTATGACTTATGGTAAAACAAACGTATATATTAGTTAGCTATAACAATTCTATAATTTAGTTAGGTTAGATATAATGGTTTGAATTATGTTTTCTGTATAGATTTATAATATAAATATATATTTATTTTCGATAAATATGGCTATGACTCACAATAATACCAACTTATATATTAGTTAGCTATAACAATTCTATAATGTAGTTAGGCTAGATATAAAGGTAGTTAGGCTATATATAGAGGTTTGAATTATGTTTTCTGTATAGATTTATAACATAAATATATTTATTTTAGATAAATATGGTTATGACCTATGTGATAAGACAAACTTATATATTGGTTAGCTATAACAATTCTATAATGTAGTTAGGTTAGATATACAGGTTTGAATTATGTTTTCTGTATAGATTTAAAAGATAAATATATTTATTTCAGATAAATATGGTTATGACTTATAATAAGACAAACTTATATATTAGTTAGCTATAACAATTCTATAATGTAGTTAGGCTATATATAAAGGTTTGAATTATGTTTTCTGTATAGATTTATAACATAAATATATATATATATATATATTTATTTATTTATTTTAGATAAATATGGTTATGACCTATGATAAGACAAACTTATATATTAGTTAGCTATAACAATTCTATAATGTAGTTAGGCTAGATATAGAGGCTTGAATTATATTTTCGTATAGGTTTATAATATATAAATATTATATTTAAAAAAAAAGAGATTTTATGTTTGGTTTTTGTTATCTTGAGGATTATGCTATGGAATTATTTGCTGGTTCTTTTTAGGACTAAATGGTATTGATAATGCAGTCGTAGTTAAATCTTGAAAGTATGATAATAAAAATAATTTTGATCAGTAATTTAATTGAACTAAAGGAATATATAAAATAACATAATTTGATAAAAGTAATGCCTGGCTTAAGGCGAGTAGAATAAGGAAAACAAAATGTTATTTACATAATGTACAAAAGATTTGAGCCGGCCATTGCGATAAAACAACAATGAGTTTTATAGGGGAAGAGTGACCTCTGGCGGTCGATTTAACAGAGTATCTGAATCTATAAAATTATAAATCAAAATAAAATAACATCTTTATATAACATAAATATATATATTTTAGATAAATATGGCTATGACCTACAATGAAACTGTCTGATACATTGGATAGCTATAACAATTCTATAATGTATATTGGCTATATATAGAGGTTTGAATTGTGTTTTCCTGTGTATACTTCTAATCTAAATAGATAAATATATATTTATCTTTATAAATGTCTATGACCTACAATAAGCCTAATTGATATAGTGGTTAGCTATTAAATTTCTACAAAATATTTAGACAATATATAGAGATTTATCATTTATGTGTTTTCCGTATATATATATATTATATTATTTAAAAAAAAAAGATATTATTTCTGTTGTTTTGGATCATCTTGATGATTATGTTATGGTGGTGCAGTCATGGCTAAAATCTTGTGAAAGTATAATAACAAAAATGGTTTTGATCAGTTATTGTTTTAATTGAGCTTAAGGAATATATAAAAACATAATTTGGTAAAAAGTAATGCCTGGCTTAAGGCGAGTGAACAAAGAAAACAAAAGATTATTTACATAATGTACAAAGTTTTGAGTCGGCCACGTGAAACAACAACAATCGGTTTTATATAGGATAAGCGTGACCTCTGGCGGTCGATTTAACAGAATATTTGTATCTATGAAATATATATATATTTTTAAATAAAATAATATTTTAATATAACATTTTAAATAATACCTTTATATAACATATATATATATATATGAAAAAACAATAGAAAAAATAAAAGAGTCAAGTGTTGATATTTTAAATAATAAAAGCATATCCTGACCAGGAACATATGTGCTTTTTAGATGGTAGAGCGTCATCTGGTGGAACAGAAATCAACTAAACATTGATTTAACCTGTTCCCTGATATTTGACCAAACCAATTTCTTGATAAATCAAGAAAAGCCATCTACGAATGCGCTTCGCGCTGTTGGCGCTCGTCAGAGTGGTGCAGGCTGTACCACTGCGACCAAAACTCTGCCATTTAAAAAGCACATGTGCTACTGTTCAGGATATGCTTCCATTATTTTTAATATATATATATGAAAAAACAATAGAAAAAAATAGATAAGTGGGTCAAGTGTTGATATTAAAAATAAGGAGATGCCTTCTTTATTTTTAATATATATATATATATATTTATAATATAACTATATTTATTTTTGATATATATATATGACCTACAATAAGATTAATTGATATATTCGTTATCTATAACAAGCATATAAGGTAGTTATGCTAGATATCGAGGTTTGAATTATATTTTCCGTATAGATTTATAATTTAATGTTACCTGAAACAAATAAAGCCTAATATATTAGTTATTTATAACAATTAATTCAGTATAAAGTCTCGTTAGAGGCGGTTTGACAAGCAATTTATTGTTGTACGAGTTTATATGATGGAAAAATGGTTATATATATTCAACGAAGGGCTATGATTTATAATAAAACTTCCAGATATATTATCTATAAAATGTATATAATGTATTAATGGGCTAATATAGAGATTTGGTTTATATTTTATGTATAGATTTATAATGAAGGAATAGATTTTGAATTCATGGCTATTACAATGATTAAAAAGGCCTTATATACTGGTTAATTAAGACAACTCTTTTTAAGATATGGTGGTTATAGGATGTTTAACTTGTGTTTTAAGTTTTCGTTTTGGTTTATGATAAAACAATAGTTTTTTTCTGTGAATATCTATTGATTTTTATAAAACGGCTTGGTATATTGGATAGCTAGAACACCTCTAAATTGTATATGGGCTATTTATAATGGAAGATTGAGATGGATTCTGAACCTTTTGATTTCGTATATGGGTATAATGTGGATAGATCAATTTTCCAATTGGTGTCAATATCTAATTGCTTAAATATAATGATATATAACGAATGAAGGCATTAAGACGCGAATTTTTTTCACAAATAAATCAAACTACTACTGTCCTTACTGCGATGAAAAATTATGGGAGGGGCTTGGCTCATCAGTGGTGAACCCTCCCAGAGGTTTCGCCAATTTAATCTAACAGACCGCTTCTTTTATGCTCCAATACTGTAGTAGATCATTCTTATTCTATATGGGAATGTTCACCATTGATGAACCAAGCCCTCCCAATATTTTTTTAATCGTAGTAAGGACAGTAGAAGTTTGATTTATTTGTGAAAAGAAACATTCGCGTCTTAATGTCTTAATTCGTTATATATAGATGGCGTATATTTCCCACTTTCATAGGTTTCTCCGTCTTGTAATCCCAAGGAGAATCCTCTGTAAGACCTGTGTGTTTTAATAAAGGCTTTTGTTGTGTGTGTATATATAGATGTCGTGTTATTGCTTTATATGTAATATATGTTACATAATAGAAATATTGTACTACATATATTGTAGATAATTTAGAGCATATTTATAGAATTTTAGTCAATGTTTATATAAAACACAGTAATATTTACATATGCATTTATTGATAACTAGCCGAATGACCCGGGCAACGCCCGGGTTTTACCCGATTAAATGTTTTTATTCAAATACTATTCGTTACAATTATAAATTGGCACCGTGGATGTCACTTCTGTGAAACGTCCCGCTCCAAACTTTGTGTCTGAGAAGCGATAATTTTATAGAAAGATGATCTGGCTTTTGTTTTCTGATCGAATGAATGTTTTTCTGTTAGAATTTTGTTCCTGTGTACAAAATAATGAACTGGTTTCACCCGTGGTCCCTGCTTTTTGGATTTTTACCCGATATAATTTTGTATCTGATAATCAAACATGATGCAACAATATCGTCATCATCATTTTCTGACTAAAAATATATAGTTTTAATAATTGATTTATATATATTTTTTAAAATAGCCTATCGTCTTCCCTGTATTCTTTTACCTATGTATGGAAATTTTGGTTTGAATTAGTGAACTTCTGCGAATTTGTATACCGGACATACAAACCAACATACAAACATTCATTTTTATATATATAGATGTCGATCGTATATTGTAGATGCTAGATGTATATTTTTGCTTCATGTAGATTAGGGAAGTGGAAAGTCTTTAATATAACCCGTCGTCTGTTTATTTGAAGGAAAATATGCAATTTTGTTCACACTTAGTTATCTGGTATCTTCAATGAGGGCACTGTGAACCAAATATCTTTATGAGCTATTTTCTGAATCTCGATAAACATGCTAAAAGGTACAAATACCCTAAATTTTGTCTATAATTGTTTACGATATATATGTAGAAAAAAAATTAAAAATTTGAATTTGTACTGGGATTAGATTGATAAGATAATAGAAGCATATCTTGATGGCTTGCTTGTGCCATCGTAAGAAATAACAATGAATCATTGATATTTTCCAGGAATTATAGATACCTTTCTCAAATCAAGAATGAATGTTCTGAGAAACGAAGCAAATAATACTTTCTTAAGCTTTTTTCCCCAAGAAATCCCTAAATACTTTCGTCCAAATATTAATAATCCTCAATTTGTTACAAACCACGGAAATTTCAAAAGTTTTTTAAATAGAATAAAGGTAGGAGAGGATTCAAGTTGCTTTTGTGGTATTGAGGAACAAACCTCAAGACATCTAATGATCAATTGCCCAGCATTTCAAGATTATAGAATGAAGAATGAACTAGTTGTTTGTGAACTTAACGATTTGATTTCCGATAAAAAAATCATATTTAAAGTTCAATTCATTTTGTAAATACATTCTAAACTTTCTACAAAATCTGGATCTCTAGTGTTTTCATGCGTTGAATAATGTAAATAACTTATGTAAATAAACTTTTCTCCTTGTTTGGCGCAAGTATCCCTTGCGGGATATAGCGCTTTGGAAATAAAATTTGGAATTGATATTTAATTCTTACATATAGAGTCTTTGTGATCAATTCTGGAATAATTAAATATCAAAGAATAGTTGATTTTTATTCCGACAGATGGCGTAAGCCATCAAAAGTTTTTATTTGCACCATAATGAAATGCCTTTCTCCTATATATAATAGAAACGTCTTAGCTGATAATCTGCCTTGTCATCTTGTTGAACAAATTTTGTGAAATAGAAAATGAACTGAGAGATCCAACTTACAAAAAACGATCCCCTCCAGAAGTGACAGCGAGTATATTAAGGTTTTCAGGCGGCTTTTTATAGAAAGGTTACTGTATATACCTTTATATCGATATACAACCAATAATCTCCATTTATATATCGTTATATACATTATAACAGATAACCTACAAATATAGAATAAAACTCGGATTTTTTTTTATATTCACTCTTTTTTTCTTATAAACCATCGGTCTCTATAATTTCTTTTTATCATAATGGATATTGACTGTTCTATATAAAAACACGATCTACCTATATATTATATGTCTTCAATATATATTACATAATCTAAAATGCAAATATTTTATTTTTGTAAAAACATATATTTTATTTTCGTTTATTGACTGTTCTACATTTTTTTGTACCATAGATTTAGAAGATACCACTTTTTGATAATTGTTGTAAATATGTATAGTTAACCCTATCTATTATTTAAATCACGAATATAGAATTCATTTTATAAATTCTATATTACTGTGAAAAATAATTTTGTTTAATTTAATTCAAAATAAAAGAACTACTTGATGTGGTTAAATAATTTATTTCCTATTTTCACGACTGCACCTTAAATTCTCTATCTTTTTCAACAACAAAACAAAATAATTCATAACATATATGATATAATTGTAAAAGAATAATGTTGTATTGATCATTCATCAATATCATTTTCCATTTTTGGAAGGTTGTCAAAAGTACATTGTTACACACCAATGCTATGACATTATGTTCACCAATAAAAAACAAAAAGGTTATCTCGAACTATTATATAGTGATCAATCATAATATAATATCTTTATAGCCTCGTTTATCATCATAGTCAGGCCATTAAATATCATATATTTTATATAAAATGGCGCGATATAATATCAAAAGACATTTTAATCAATATTCTGATGGATATATATGTCTTTTTATTATATAAATATTTAAAAATGAATTGAAGGAGAGAGCCCTATTTTCAATACAATATATATAATATATTTTAACATTGTATTGACGAGTAGGGTACAGTAGAAATATGTTATAATATGTTAATATGTTATTATACCTTGGAAAAAGTTGGCGTTCAGCCAATTGAAATATTGGTAAAATAAATGATATTTTGATCCCATATATGCCTTTTTAATTAATTATGTATATGTTATATTAAAATATTATTTTATTTATAAAATATATTTCTTATATTCAAATATTCTGCTTTAATCTACCACCAGATGTCGGGACTTTCCCTATAAAAACTCATTTATGTTGTTTCCCGATGGCCGGCTCAAATCTTTTATACATTATGTAAATAATATTTTGTTTTCCTTGTTCTACTCGCCTTAAGACAGGCAGTTCTTTTATCAAATTTTGTTTTTGTATATTCCGCAAATCCAATTAAAGCAATTACTGATCAAAACTAGTTTTATTTATTATAGTTTCGATTTTAACCACGACTGCATTAACATAGCATAATCTTCAAGATAACCAAAATCAAGTAGAAAATCTCTTTTTTTAATATACCATATATATATCAAATAAAGTAAAACATGAAGGAAGATGAGAGTTCTATCGCTTACATACATATATATATATATATTCAATTAAAATGGCATATATGGATATATTATATATATATGTATATATATATATCTAAAAAGAAAATATGCATTCGTTCTGAAGTATTTTTGCATTTCTAAAATACCTAGAAACAAAAATATATTAAACATTTGTTCAATAAATTTAAATTAATTTATGTATCACAACTAATATATAAAAATATTAAGTGCATATTATTAATAATATATTTTGAGATATTTTCTATACAAAAACACGTTCTATTTATAAAGGTGATATAGAAAGAAACGACATTACAAATTGAGTTTATCAAATCTAACCACCAATAAACCTAAGGATCTTAGATAAGTGCAGTTTCATATTACCTAGTCAATTTCCACCTATCTTATTACAATTTAGTATTTCCTCCTGTATAAATATTATTTTAGGCTTAAAATTCTCGTCGTTATTGGGTGTTAAGTCAACACTTCCTTCCGAAGATTGTCATTTAAATAGGCTTTTTATAGTGACTTTGATAAAATATTTGTTATATTACATTTAAAATAGGTATATATTGTATATTTAATATGAAAAAATAAATATTGAAAAATGATTGGATGTATTTTTCTTTTTGTTAATATATTTTGTAGTTTAGATGTTGTATAAAATATATTTTCTATTATTAGAAATGTTCTATTTTATATTTATTTCATGTTATATTTCGTCTGTTGATTTGAAAAAATAAAGTTTGAAATAGATATCGATCTTTGTGTTTATGTGTGTTGTGATAAAAACAAAATAATATTTTATTGATATTCAAACTAAAATAATAAATTTTGAATATTAGTTATTGAAATGTGTAATTTATTTATTGATGTATCAGTGTTTGACGAATATCAATATAAATATGGTTACAAAATATTGTTTATTCCATTAATAGATTCTTAATTATGAAAAAAGCAACTCTCCTTATCGTGCAACTGAAAGTTGCTGATGGCTTGCGCCATCTATCGGAATAAATATCAACTATTCTTGTTGATTTCTAATTATTCCAGAATTGGCCAAATACCCATTCTTGATTAATCAAGAAAAGCTAACCACGTACGCGTTTCGGGCAAGAATGGGTAATTGGCTAATTCTGGAATAATTAGAAATCAACGAGAATAGTTGATATTTATTCCGATAGATGGCGCAACCCATCAGCAACTTTCAGTTGCACGATAAGGAGATGTCTTTTTCATAATTTATGAATCTTATTCCAGTACAATATCACATTTGTACTAGTTTTTCATATTAATTATGTTTTTTCTATATTTTTTCTATAAATTTCCTTTATTTCCTATCTCAAATTATATAAATATTAATTTTGTTTTGGCATTATATAAATGGCCATGCCATTTTGGGGTTTGAATTTCTTATATTTTTACTTTACAATACAGTAGAACTTGGATAATTCGAACTTCTTTAATTCGAAAACCTCTTTAATTCGAATATTTATTTTGGTCCCTAGAATTTCCTATAAATAGATTTTCCGTTTTTAATTCGAATTTTTGGATAATTCGAATTTTTTTTATGGTCCCTTAGGGTTCGAATTATCCAAGTTCTACTGTATTACATTATTTAATATCGATTTAAAATATATTAATTACTTTTAAAATATTGGTATATACTATAATTATTTTTGTTGTTCTTGTCGTGTCCAAGTTGTTCATTGAAAAATGAGTACCATTGCCACGTTAGTCACCTTGGATCAGAATTTGGTCAAATATTCCAAGGGTTCAGGGTGAAAGCAGAATATTTTTATTATATTTATAATAAAACGGTATGGTAGATTAAACTGGCCAAACCGCTGGAAGAGTTCTCCACTGATGATCCAGGCCCTCCTATTAATATTTCATTGCAGTAAGGGCAGTAGAAATTGTTTAATTTTAAAAAGAATCATACGCGTCTATAATAGTTTCGAAATTTGATAACAGATGGCGCGCTAATGCATCATAATATAATTATTATTATAATTATTTCGTATTGATATTTATTTAGTATTCATTTTAACACAAAGCATTTTTCATCGCAGTAAGGACAGTAGAAGTTCGTTTTATGTATAAAGGAAACATTCGCGCTTTTAAATCCTTTTAAATCCTTTTATTTTATAAGTATTCATTTTATGAAAATTAATCTAATTCTATTTCAATTTCTTTTTATATTTAAATATAGATATATATATATATTATAAATTACTAATAATATTAATTCTTCGTATTTTTTATTAGTATTTTCCATTGCTTTCATAAAAATTAATCTTACATTCTATTTTATTTTATATAAATAATTAAATAAAATATGTATATATAATTCCAGTTATTTTATAAATAATATTCAACAAAGATAATCCTAAATAAGCTAATCAAAATTAATTAGGTCGATGGAGAATAATTGAAAAGACAGCACTTCCTGCCAACTACATTTCTAGAAGCTTCTCTTACCCATCTCAATTTAATTATCCGAGCTTTCAAAAGGGAAGAGGTGGGGAACAAAATGTTACAAGATTTGGACCAATGAACTTGCTTTATTGCAGACGAATGTGGTCTGATTGGGTAGAGATTAAATCAACTTGGACCACTATAGAAAAACACCTTTATTCATTTCCACAAATGTATTTGTGTTATATTGCGTCAAAATAAAACATTTTTTATATAAATAATATTTTTGGAGAGCGAAAATAAAAGAATATATATATATATTTTGAAGCCTTTTAAAATTTTCGTCTGCTACGAGATTGGATGGCTTAGTAAATTGCGCGGGAAAATGTAATTCTCGCGACATTTTACTCTCGTCTGTTATTATTATTCATTCAATATAGCTCGTAATACATAAAATAAACAATGTTTCTAACATATTTCATGTTAAGAAATCATATTTTTAAAAGAAATTTCAAAATATAGCTGATATAATAATATTTCTCTTTTATATTGAAAAAATATGTATTATTATCCTCTTCTCTTTACATTTTATTTTAAATTTATTACTTCATTTTTTGTCGTAAATAAACATCGTAAAAATGAAAATCTTTCACGTTTTTAACAAATATTATTATATCTTTGTATCATAGCAAGCCTATCACCCTCCTCCCATTTGAAAATTCAAATATAATTTTGATAATTTTATAATTCAAAGGTTTTTTTCTATAAAACAATTAGAATATATTTTGAAAAAAGTATGTTAAATGAATAGAAATATATCATATATGTAGTCTCTTTATCACGGAGAGAGAGAGAGATTGAATATACTTTTATTAATCGTACATATAGGAGATGTATACAAGTAAATATATAATTTATATGATAGTAAGTCAATATACACTAGAATTTTATATGTACCATAATTATATATAGTGTAACAGCCCCAAAATATAGATATAATTCAACACGCCAGCTTGACCATCATGTAATCACAAACAAACAATAAAGTTTTATTGAGAGTCCTCCGCACCCAAGACAGGGCGAGGTCCGGGGAATCAAATTCCATCAAAGATTATTCATTTCCTCTAAAAAAACTTCCAATAAATTTTACGATCTCCACTGATAACAGACGGACAACAACAGTCAACTCTCATGCAGATCACATCATCCTGGACCTTGTCTTCAGCGCTGGCTTCTCTCTCAGATGACATCCAACCTGCCTCATCCCCTGTGTTACCCATTGACGCCTGAAACCACTTTAGGCCACATGACTGCATAGTACCACATATATATCTAGTTTCATGTATTTTTATAATATTTTTATCAACAAAGCCCATGCAATTGCAATAATTTTCTAATAATTATTCAATATAAATTATTTCTTCATTGTTTTCCTACAATTTTAGTCTAATTAAGAGATTATACAAAATATAGAGTAGATTCCTACGAAGTAATCTGAGAGTATATGAAAAGTTCACGATAAAATTTGTGGAGGCGTGGTACGAATTTTCTAAACCGTTCGACCGCTACGACCCGGTATAGAATACCGCATTGGTTACTTTTCTATAATTATATAATTAAAGGATTTAAAAGCACGAATGTTTCTTTTATACATAATACAAACTTCTACTGCCTTACTGCGATGAAACAATATATTGGGAGGGCTTGGCTCATCAGTGGTGAACCCTCTTAATATATGTATTTTTCCATCGCAGTAAGGGCAGTTGAAGTTTGTATTATGTATAAAAGAAACATTCGTGCTTTTAAATCCTTTCATTTTATATGTATAGATGGCGCGTTATTGGTTTGTGTTTTCTATAATTAAAAAAAATGTTTCAATGGTCTCCGATTTCTTACAAAATTTCAACTTCAACAGTGATTATAATTAACCAAACGCCGCTCTGATACACTTGTAATTACAAAGGTTCAACTGTTTTCACCTGTTTAGACATGTGGTGCACTTATAGTAAAAATAGTCGTTCACTACCCCATACCATAATTATCATGGTCTCTGTATCATGTTTACTATAGATTATTAAAAAGACAAAAAATGTAGACAAGATATACAAGACAACAGACATTAAAAAAAGCTGTTTAATTAGTTTAAACTAATTTAAAACCAACTTCCAATAAAAGGCCACCTTCAAGAGAAACCAGCAATATTCATATTTTAACCTCTACCTTTCATGAAAGATTGTTTTCTCCGAACAAAGAATAAAATACATATTTTTACCAAACACTTCCAGAAAATGATTTCATTCTTAATTTACTTAAGTTGATTATTAGTTTTTCTGGAGAAGAAATCATTGCTCTGGTAATAAGAATTAATTGGAATAATAACAGATTCTAATTTATTGTGTGTGCCCAGGAAATAGATTTCAATTAAGGTTAATAAATTATTGAACCCTAAAGAAATAAATGATCATTCATTTTATCTAATGAATGAGTCTTATGCGATTGTTCGAATAAATTTGAGAATAATGAAATAAATTAATTCTAGGAATAAAATATCTTTTAATTCATATATATATTATATATATACAGGGTGTACCAGGTAAATTGGGAATTTCAACAATGGTATTTTAACTGAAATTTTTTGCAAGTAAAAATTAAAATATCCGAATGAAATTTGACACAGTAGTAGATAAAAGGATATAGTTTTTATTTATTCAATGTAGTTTCCATTATTAGCTACAACAGTCTCGAGGCGAGTGCGGAATGAAGCACAGGCCTTGGCGACGATGACCTTGTCCATTTGGGTCATCACCGTGTGAACTGCTTTCTTGACAGACTGGATGGTGGTATGAGGAGCTTTGTTGACATCTCTCTCAACAACGCCCCATACATAGTAGTCGAGGGGATTGCAATCTGGAGAATTAGGGGGCCAAATATCAGGACCCCAGTGACTAGGGACGTTAAGTGTCAGCCACGATTGTGTCTTTTTTGCCTTATGGGCTGGAGCTGAGTCCTGTTGGAAGACATACTTCCTTCCTGCGGCCACCATGTCCATCCAAGGCTTCACAACGGTCTCCAGAACATTGATGTAGGTGTCAGCGTTCATCCTAAGGCCCTTCTCAAAGAAATGGGGAGGCATGACATCACCTTCACTGCTGATAACGCCAAGGACCATTACGGAGGCAGGAAATTTCGTGTGCATCACGACAGGTATCTCTGAGGGGTCTTTACAGATCCAGCGATCATTCCTGGGATTTACCTTTTGGTCCACGTCAAAGTTCTTTTCGTCAGAGAAGAACCTTAGCATGCCAAAAGAGTCGTGTTTCAGGTTGTTGAGGAGGGCAGCAGCCTTTCCTTTTCTGTTATTCTTCATATTCTCAGTCAGCAACTGACCTTTCCGAAGAGCATAAGACTTGAGACCAAGGTCCTCATGGATAGTTCTGACAATTGTCATAGAGCCAACGTCCATTTCCTTGGTTATGGCCCTCATGCTCTTCCCAGGGTTTCCATCAATCTTCTCCTTGACATTTTTGACAAATTCTTCGCCTCTTACCCTGTCCGATCGACGCGAGTGCTTTTTCCTTGTAGCTATCCCCTCTTTGTTACTGTCGGCCTCATCAAACTGCTTCTTGACACGATAAATAGTGGTTTTGGGCAACTTAAGAAAATCCACTATCTCTTTGGGGCTCCTTCCGGCGCGCAGAGCAACGATGATGGCAGCTCGATTTTCAAATTCTCGGTTACTCTTCATCACTACACTGCGCACACATGTACTGTTGCATTTAACATGAATATGGCTCCGTAATGAAAAAAAAAACAAGTTTTTAATCTCAAGTAGTTTTTGTTTTATGGACTGTCAAAGTTAGTCCCAATTTACCTGGTACACCCTGTATATTATATAATCTAAAAATTCAAATATTTCTATATTTTAAAAAATATATATTTTATTTTTATTCATTGATAATTTTACTTTTGTTTTCATCGTTTTAGAATAACTTTCAGTTTTGTTGTAAATATGCGTAGTTAACATATCTTTTTAAATCACTAATATAGGATTAACTTTATAAATTCTATATAATGTGAAAATAACCAATGTGTAATATTTACTCAAGTAATTAAAAATAAAAGCTACTAGATGGTAAATAATTATCTTTTTCTTATAACGACTGCACCTTTAACCCTTTATCTTATCGATCCTTTGTCTTATCAACCCTTTATCTAACAAAAACAAACAAATTATTCATAACATATATATATATATATATATATATATATATATATATTCATCATAGATTCAAATACTCTGTTAAATCGACCGCCAGAGGTCACTCTTCCCCTATAAAAACTCGTTGTTGTTTTATCCCAATGGCCGGCTCAAAACTTTTGTACATTATGTAAATAATATTTTGTTTTTCCTTATTCTACTCGCCTTAAGCCAGGCAGTACTTTTATCAAATTATGTCTTTTTTATATATCCCTTTAACTGGATTAAACTACTGATCAAAACTATTTTTCATTATCATACTTTAAAGATTTAAACCACGACTGCATTTCCATATCATAATCTTCAACATGATCTAATTTCAAGCAGAAAATCTCCTTCATATTTGTTTTTATAACATATATATATATATTTGAATATACAATAATATAATACTACCACTAATGAGCCAGTTCTTCTCGAATACTTTCCGATTGCAATAAAAGAATATAAAATAATATAGAAATTATTTAAGCGAGTTTGTCCTTTTTAAATAAACATGTTCTTTTGCTACGCTTACTGCAAAGCTAGATTGAACTGGCGAAAACGCTAGGAGGCTATACGATTGATAAACCAGTCAATACTCTATCTTTTCACTCATAGCAGTAGGAAATTGTTTATAAAAAGAAAGATGGAACAATCGCGCGAAAAGGTTAATAAATTGCAAATATATAGATGCGCACAGAATGAATATAAATGTTTATCATCAAGAGATCGTGCCATTGGATTTAAAGAGGCTGGTTGATCAAATAGACTAATCTCGCGACATCTGTGCTGAAGTGATGCGGCTATTAGACGATGTTGACAAGAATGGGTCAACAACGGAAATATGCAACAACATGACGGCAGCGGTCGACCAAGGGACACAACAGAACGGGAGGACAGAGCGATTATCAGAACGGCTGTCACAGCACCGGATTCAACGTTATCTAACATCAACATGTGACCGTCACAGAGTGTCCAAAATGACCATCAACGGAAGACAGAGAGAGGGGAATCTAAGAGCTAGCCGACCGTTTCGATGTCTACCCCTCACACCTGTACACCGACAAGTCCAGATACCGTGGTGTTGGGAGAGATCAACTTGGAACTGCGCTGACTGAGGACGTATAGTCTTTAGTGACGATATCAATTACTGTTGTTGTTTATTCCTCAAGTCGTTTAAACAATCTCCATTAACATAGATATAGAGGCTGCCTGGCCGGTATTCATATTTCTCCACGAGAAAAAAAAACTCCAACTGGCCGAAGTGTCTATTTTCAAATAAATCTCCATTAAGTTCCATCGTCTCGTCTTTTCCATTATAGTCCTGGGGTTTTTCCAGAAGTCTTTTTGGAGGATTTGATTCATTTTAATAGATGTTCAGGACTGGTAGGCTGGAAATTAGTTCAATTACTTACAATGTCTTGACAACCGTCTGTTTTTTATAAGGAGACAAGAGTAAAATTTGTTCACACTTGGTTACCTCGCGTGTCTTCAATAAAGGTCACTGTAATATCTTTCAGAGTTATGTTCTGAATACCAATATACATTCTAAAAGGTGAAATTACTTTAAGTTTTGTACATAAGTGTATGTACTATAAATATTTGAGTAGGTGAATTGCATTCCTCTGAATGCGGTGTGTTTGTGACAGTGGGCAGAGAGCCAGTGAGACTTCCAGTCCTGGTGTTCATCCACGGGGAGTCTTACAACTGGAACTCGGGTTACCCTTACGACGGCAGCGTTCTGGCTGGCTTCGGCAACATCATTGTGGTCACTCTTAACTACCGCCTGGGGATACTGGGTAGGTAGTTCTTGATCATTGTGGTCACTCTCAACTACCGCCTGGGGATACTGGGTATGTAGTTCTTGATTATTGTGGTCACTTTCAACTACCGCCTGGGGATACTGGGTAGGTAGTTCTTGATCATTGTGGTCACTCTCAACTACCGCCTGGGGATACTGGGTAGGTAGTTCTTTATCATTGTGGTCACTCTCAACTACCGCCTGGGGATACTGGGTAGGTAGTTCTTTATCATTGTGGTCACTCTCAACTACCGCCTGGGGATATTGGGTATGTGGTTCTTTATCATTGTGGTCACTCTCAACTACCGCCTGGGAATGCTGGGTAGGTAGTTCTTTATAACATGATCTATGTGCAAATCCCTCATCGAACATTTTTTTCTCAATCATTAGCTCCCGATTTTCCCACAAGTCTAACCACACAATGAATCAGACCTTGTGTTAACCAAAGTGTTAAACCTTGTATTTTCAAAAATGTTAAACTACATTCAAGAAACATGGTTTAATTATGAAGATTACTTACATTAAAAAGCAGTCGCTAACTACAAAATAAGAATATCAATACACAAATATACATTGTTTTTCTAACTGAATAAATGGAAAAAACTATTATAAAATCAGTATGCTCGAAATCTTGACATATATCATTCGATAAAAGACACTCTTCACTTTACATACTATTTTCTTTATTTGAGAAATAAGTTCTCACAATTATTCTTTGCACATTTAATGTATTTAACAACAAAGCACGTGGCCATAGTTTCTGGTCAAAATTAATTTTCGAAAATCTGTGATTTTTTTTTAATTATAAAATTTTATTTCACAATAGAATTTTCTAAAAATTTTAAATAAAGTTTTTCAAATGAGAATAATTCCCTTCACAACAGACTTATTCCAAATAAATTTTTGTTAAAAAGGTTATTCATTTTAAACAAATTTGCATGTAAATTTAATACGTTTTGGTAACAGCATTGTTAACATCATCAGACAAATATAATTCCTTTATCTGATAATTTTAATATCTTTCACAAAAGATAATCCTATATATCTGTGATTTCAAAAATAATTATATTTGAAAAAAAGTCAAAGTTTTCTTGAAACAGCCTTTATTATCATTTATTAACGTGGATTGTGTTGAAGAATATAGATAACGAAAGCTTACTCTATCTAGATAAAAATGTCCATATATCCCCAGATATTTGATTATTCCTTACTATTAAATTACTGGGATTGTAACGAAGCGAACCAATAGCATCCAGTCTAGTTTACCGATAACCCCATTGGTTCTGATTGCAGAAAGGGGACAGCCAATGACCGACTTTCCCGCCATTTTTATAATCGTCTGCGACGTAAAGATTCTCATTGTCTTTCCAAACTGCGCTTGCATTATTGGATTCTTTTGGCGTTAATGACATGAAGTCCTTATACCATTTCTATCTCACTTGTAATTTGATGCTCTGAATTTCTCTTTCTATATTTTTTATTATTCCCTAACTATATATATTCCTTATATTTAGAAAAACCTATAGGTTTTTTATACTTTACAGCCTAACAATTTATGTTTTAATGCATTTATATTAAAATATTTTTCCAATCTATATTAATTTTTTTTTTCGAATAAAAAGGCATATTTTTGGATCAAAATATCATTTATTTTACCAATATTCTAGTAGCCTGAGCGCCAACCATTATAAAGGTATTATAACATTTTAATATGTGTCAACAACAAACTCAGCGCCACATAACGTCAATAGAATTAAGTTATGTAGCGCTCAGTTTGTTGTTGACACACTTTTAAAATGTTATAATACCTTGATAAAGGTTGGCGTTCAGCCAACTGAAATATTGTCAAAATAAATGATAAATATGCCTTTTTATTTAAAGATTTATTTATGGATTGCTCTATTCTCAAAACACTATTAAAAATTGAAAAAAATTACGAATAAACGAATCAAATGATTTAAAATATACTTATGAGTAATAGTTTCCTAGAATTTATTTGAAAAAGAAATAATAAATGATATTAAGGTGAAGAATTTACATACATAGAAATTTTAAAAAAAGGCATCTCCTTATCGTGCAACTGATAGTTGCTGATGACTTGCGCCATCTATCGGAATAAATATCAACTATTCTCGTTTATTTTTAATTATTCCAGAATTGGCCAAATACCCATTCTTGATTAATCAAGAAAAAGCTAACCATGGAGGCGTTTCGGGGTGTTGGCATACAATATTACATTTGTACTATTTTTTCATATATAGAAATATATGCCCGTTGAAGACAGAAATTTTGCTCTGAAACTTGCAAAATCAGAATTAAAAGAAATTCTTCACCTTAATATTATTTTTTTCTTTCTTTTATAAACATACTTCTTTAATAGATTAATGGAATAATCTTTTATTTAAAAATACGTGAATACTCACATGAAATAGATCAATATTATGTTAATCAAGAATATTTTTCGAAACTATTTCTACAAATCATTTCACATTGTTTGATTCATAATTATAAATTCTTCGTCAAGAGACCGGCTATAATAGCAATTCGCCTTATGTTTTAATGGCAAAAGTCGTAAAATCCAGACCCTTTGCATTCGCTTTTTATAAATACTGGAAATCAGCTCAATCAAAATATTTAGCACAGACACCGGATCCAACTCGATAATTGGTCGAGGCCAATACCCAATGTTTGTATATAACTACGATGCTAATTTGTTATTTATTTATTTTGTTCTATAGAGAGAATCCTGTATGGCACGTGTGCCCAATAAAGGCTATTGTTGTTTGTGTGTTGTTGATTCATAATTATATGGTCTTGAAAATATAACTCAATAAACCTACAAAATTAGAGATATTAAGGTAATAGTTGATTATACTCTATATTTAACATAATATTTATCATATTCATTAATAAACATATTCTATTCATAAATATAAATAGATAAAACAGTGAAAATATAGAAATACATCATAAATTGAAATTAAATAAAAAGGTAGACTTTGATTAATCAATTGTGTATTAAATAAAGTAAAGCTCCATCTAGAGAAATAAAAATTAACTAAACGTCGATTTAAATTTATTATCGACTCTTAGCCCATTTTGATATTATTCATCAGAAAGATGTATTTATCCAATAGACAATAATAAAAGTGAAACACAACGTTTATGAATACTTTATCCGATAAATGGAGCTATGCTATCTTTGAGGTTAAATTCAGCCGTCATGGTATGCTTTTTTTTTTTGATGATATGAATTATTAAAACCATTTAAAACATGAAAAGAAACATTTACATTTATATATATTTTAAAAAGTTGCATATATTGGATTTCTAATTATTTTATTGTTCCAATATTTCGAGGGGCAACTCGCCTCTCTTTATCGAGGATGTTTGTGTTTTTCACTAGAACATGCGCGCGCGCGCGTACACCACTCTCGTTCTACAAGGCCAATGAAAGAATTCTATCTTTGGTTTAACTATTGTATTCAGTTTATATACAGCAAATAATTATATTTAATATTATAGATTATTAATTTATCTATGAAAGATAGAGAGATTTATATACAACAGTGTAATTGTAAATAATTGTGTTTATACATATTTATTTTATATTATATATATATCTAACACGCCAATATGCAGAAGATATTGTTTTGCGTAAAGAAAGAGAGAACAATCAACCGTCTGACTAAATTTATTTCAATCACGCGCCTTTTATATAGTTACAAATATTTGCATAATTCCTAACGGCGTAAAAATGTACATCTACTAATAATTTATAAGCAGAATGTGACATATATATATAACAAAATTAAGCATATCCTGACCACTAATATGAGCGGGTTTTTTAGATGGTATAACGCCATCTAGTGGAAAAGAAATCAACTAAACGTTGATTTATCCTATTTCCAGATATCTAGCCAATACCTTTTCATATATATATATGTATGTATGTACCAAAAGAGGCACCTCTCCCTTTAAATATGCATCAGAACGATGCACTTGTTCATCACCTTGGTGAAAAACCTTACTAGTGTTGATGAAGAATTAGCCATAACACTATGGTATACATGTTGGCTATTTGTCTGAATCTGTCAAAACTGGTGTTTTAGAGAACCTTTTCAGCGTTTATATCGGGATTCAGACATTAACCCTGAAAGATATTACAGTGACCTTTATTGAAGATATACGAGATAACCAAGTATATACACTCAGGGACAAAACTTAAGGAAGTTGTACCTTTCAGAATGTATATCGGGATTCAGACAATAACTCTGAAAGATATTACAGTCACCTTTATTGAAGACACACGAGATAACCAAGTATATACACTCAGGGACAAAACTTAAGGAAGTTGTACCTTTCAGCATGTATATCAGGATTCAGATAATAACTCTGAAAGATATTACAGTGACCTTTATTGAAGACACGAGATAACCAAGTATATACACTCATGGACAAAACTTAAGGAAGTTGTACCTTTTATCATGTATATCGGGATTCAGATAATAACTATGAAAGATATTACAGTAACCTTTATTGAAGACACACGAGATAACCAAATATATACACTCATGGACAAAACCTAAGGAAGTTGTACCTTTCAGAATGTATATCGGGATTCAGACAATAACTCTGAAAAGTATTACAGTGACCTTTATTGAAGACACAAGATATAACCAAGTATATACACTTATAGACAAAACTTAAGGAAGTTGAACCTTTTATCATGTATATCAGGATTCAGATAAGAACTCTGAAAGATATTACAGTGACCTTTATTGAAGACACACGAGATAACCAAGTGTGAACAACTTCTGTCTCCATAAAACAAAATCAATGGCCGGCGACATTAATTTTAATTATGGATATTAATTATTTATAGAGCTAAGTGAAATATCATATTTTATAAATATTGAAGTACTTTTTATCTTGAAGATAGATGTTGTGTGCCTTGCAGGGTTTCATTGTTCTTAGAATTAAGATAAACTTCGGCCAGAAAAGAATTTTATTCTCTCTACGTTTCGACAAAGACACATCGATATCCCAGAGATGATAGGCTGATGCATAAACTAAAATAGAATAATTTGTTTTCTCTACATTGCAACATTTCATAGTTTTGCATTTAATAATATTATCAGATAGATTAATTTACATTACTCAAACTATAGGTTACTTTATGATTCATTCTTTCCAGAACATTATTTTTCATGCAATTTGTCCTCAGCTTTAGTGAGTTTTATTGCACAGATCAGATTAATGTCAACATTGATCAAAGAAAATCATATTTACGCAATTAAGAAAGAAGATTTGTACTGTAGGTTATGTGGTAGTCAGATAACTGATGAAATATACCATTTTATTGCTGAGTGCGGGGATCTGGAATGAGAGAGAAAAAAGATCCTGAAAAGTCTTCCTAGACCGCATTTGAACTCAATAAAGCTAATAAAAACTGTTTCAGATAAGAAAGGTTGGGCAATTGAACTGTTCAACTATCAAAAAGCGGTTGGAAATAAAATTGGACTCATGGAAGAGAGAAGAACAGGGGCACAATAAAAGGTCACCCTGTTCACCATACCTTAACTGTAAATACTCCATCTTCCCCTTTTCTCTTGTGTTTAATATTGTCTGTAATGCCACGGCGAATCGGTACAGGGCAAGATGCCCTAATAAAGTTGTTTTGTTGTTGTTGTTGTAGATTAATTTACATAGCAATAGTTATTACTTAATAAAAATTTTATAAATAATCCTAGGTATGCAAAATATTTAGCTCATATAGATGTATATATACATGTCTGATTCACTTGTTTCCTTTTAATTCTGAAGAAGGGCTGCTTGCGCCCGAAAGCTCGAAACGGTTATTACCAATAAAGAAACTTATAATTTTATTCGTGTTATAAAGATATTTTGTCCTTGCAAGGAAAAAAGGAAATTAAAGCATATAGAAAGATTCCTTATAATTTATAAGCATAAAAAACTTTTCTGACTGAAATATCTCTTATTTTCAAAAACAAATTTTCTATTATATTGTAGCATAAGCCGACTTCATGGAACAGGACGCTCGTGTCAACGCCGGGTTGTTCCACACGAGCTGGCGCTAGTATTTTTCTTTCTTTGGTTTCATATAAAACTATCTTTGTTTGTAGAGATTGAGTTTGTTAAACTTATCTCGCTTATTAAATTGTTCTTAATTACCATACGAATTGCTAATTATTTCATCACTAAAATATAAAAACGTATACAAATAGTATAATTGTTATCTATTTAAACCAAAAGGTTCTATACAATTCTATATACAGTTACGAGCGTCATGCGTCATGCTTCATCTCTGTCACCGTTTGCTTTTTTTTTTTGGAATGGCGCTCTCCTATTGGTTGGCTATGATCACGCCACCACTACGCGAGACACTTTGTTTTTGGCTTCCCCCCCCCCACTCGCTTTTTGGTTTTTGTAACTATTCTGTTGGAGCGGGTCGCTCCTTAAATAAATGCATATATTAGTTAATAACTAAATGGAATCCTCTCTTTCTTTTTCCCAGTAAGAGACACCTACGGAAGCCAACACTACATAGACAGATAAAGCACATAGGCTATAGTTATTAACTAATATATGCATTTATTTGAGGCGCCAATTTATAATTGTAACAAATAGTATTTGAATAAAAACGTTCAATCGGGTAAAACACGGGCGTTGCCCGGGTCATTCGGCTAGTATAATATAATGCGGCCCATGATTGTAAAACGACATTTGAAAACCATCCCGCATGATTCATTGAAAAGAAACTCAAAAGGTTCTATATTTATAAATTCAAATGTCATTGCAAATAAATTTGATTATAACAAATTTTAATCAAAAAGATACAATAATATATGTTCATTAATTATATAAGTTATCATTAAAATATATTTCTAACAAATATGTTAATGCTATTTATTTAAAATAATTTATTATTAAATATTTATCAAGATATCTTTTCATTTAAGCTGAAATTGAAGTTGATATAAATAATTAAATAAAAATCTCACCAAATCCTATTAGAGACCTTACCATTTACATAGTCTAATTGATATTTTATTTAGATTTGCTTTGAAGATTATATTTTGAAGTTTTTTTTTTTCAAATCCATTAAGAGGCCTCTCAAATGTTTTTTTCCTCTTCTGTCTTTCAAAAGGATCATTTTTATTTGCTAAATGATATTTATTGATTTTGTCGCGTTCTTAGAATATTGAAGTATCTCCTCTAAGAATTTTCATTAATTATTATTTGTTTTTTGTTGAAAATCTATTTTTGTGCTAAAAAAACTTTTATATGTATCTATATTTAATAACCAAAAGATATCAGCAGTATAGAATATTTCTTCAGCATAGGTCTAGTACATTCTCATACCTAACATAAGTCTGGCATTTTATTTTCCAGTACTTGTTTATAATTTAGTTTCAAACAGGTTAGTTTTCAATTAACATATATACCTAATATGAAAAAGGCATCTCCTTATCGTGCAACTGAAAGTTGCTGAAGGCTTGCGCCATCTATCGGAATAAATATCAACTATTATCATTGATTTTTAATTATTCCAGAATTGGCCAAATACCCATTCTTGATTAATCAAGAAAAGCTAACCACGGACGCGTTTCGGGTTGTTGGCCCTCATCAGCGTGGTGTAAGCTGTACCTCAACGACCAAAAATTGGCCAATTCCGGAATAATTAAAAATCAATATGAATAGTTGAATTTTATTCTGATAGATGGCGCAAGCCATCAGAAACTTTCAGTTGCACGATAAGGAGATGCCTTTTTTAATAATATATGCACCTTATCCCAATACAATATCACATTTGTACTATTTTTACACATATATACCTATATATCTTTTATTTTTTTATATTTTTTTCTATTGTTTTTTCATGTGTTAAGCGTCTTTACGCAAATTTGGCCTTAAATACCCATTTCTTGATTTTTCAGGAAGCCATTGGGACCATTAAATCTTTTTGGTCGCAGTGGTTACAGCCTTCTCCACGCTGACGAGCACCAACAGCGCGAAACGCGTTCGTGGATGGCTTTTCTTGATTTATCAAGAAATTGGGTTGGCCAAATATCACGCAGCAAGCTAAATAAACGTTTAGTTTATTCTTGCTCCACTAGATGGCGCTCTGCCATCTAAAAAGCACATGTGCTCGTGGTCAGGAGATGCCTTCTTTATTTTTAATATACCTATATTCATAAAATTTCAGGTCTTATATAAATTCGTTTTAAAATAACGTTCCTCTATAATATAATATATTGTGTAGCAATTAAATGAGGAAAAGTAATTGCATTTCAAAGAATCCAATATCGTCGTTAACTGAGCGCCATCTATTGATAAAAAGTGGAACTAAAATTTAACACTACTTCTCATTTTAAATACACTCATGGATAAAACTTAAGGAAGTCGAGAGTAGGAAGGTTTCAACCGATGAGCCAGGCCTCATCACTATTTCCCAGCAGAAAGGAAACTAGAAGTTTGTTTTATGTGTAGAAAAGCATTCGTGCTTTATAAAAATCATATTAACAAAAGGTTTATTTTCTATCAAACATATTAAATATTGACATGAGCTTTCGAGGTAGGATATATCTCTTTTTCATATATTTTAATATTTTACTATCTTCTACAGTGTATACATAATATGTACATAATAGATATTGTAAAACGACATTTGAAAATTATCCCGCATGTGTTTCTTTTCAACGAGAAATCAAAATTTATTTTAAGGGGGGGGGGGGGGAATAACGTTTATTTCTAACCTTATGGATGAGGTATGAAAGGATGAATTCTGAAGAGTAATGGTAAACGGAAAAATAAAAGTGTCCAGGGATGGGAATCGAACCCACAGTGTTCCGCTTACCGGGCAAATACCATGTCCACTAGGCTACCCTGGATATATTTTTCCGTTCGTAAATAATACATAAAGTAATTTATAATACAATATAATATAGTGCGGTTTGTGATTGTAAAACGACATTTGTCCCACAATTTTCAAATGTCGTTTTACAATCACAAGCCGCATTTTTTATATTGTTTAATAAAAGATATTCTACATTCTGGTGGTTGTAACATAAATATATTTCTAAAAATTAACTCATAGCTCGAAATTTACGTTCAACTTTAATACGCGTCGTTATAGATGAAACTGATCGTTGAAAACTATAATATCTCTTTTATTTTATTTTATTTTTTCGTTTATCATTACTCTTCGCAATTCATCCTTTCATACCTCATCCATAGGGTTAGTATTAATCGTTATTTCTCCTTGAGGTAAATTTTGATTTTTCGATCAAAAGAAACACATGCGGGATGGTTTTCAAATGTCGTTTTAAAATCACAGGCCGCATTATATTGTATTGTATTATAATATATTTGCTTTATAATAAATACAAAATAGCTTGATAGTGATAACAGAGTTTAGTGAAAATATCCTTTCATTTGAACAACATACCTAAATGATCTAAGAATTACAAGAAATATGAAGTTGTGAGGTTTATACAGTAGAGTTTCCTATGAGTAACCAGAGTCTGAAATCAAGGAAAAACTTGGCCTCTCCTGGAGGTAGTTTTGTTTCTGTTAAACGACTCCTTATGACTTAGTATGACAGTCTTTAATTTGAGACCATTTGCTGTGAGAACGAGTTGAACTATGTTGCAATTTTTCTCATGGAACTCTACTGTATTTTTGTATAAAGAAGGTTGAAATCCTCTAAAGAATATAAGTGATAGATTTAAAGCGAACGAGGATGCGTTTCTTATAAGTTTTAATAAAGCCAAGCTTTCGGGTCATGATGTCCTGTAGAAGGGTTATTGACCCGAAAGCTTGGCTTTATTAAAACTTATAAGAAACGCATCCTCGTTCGCTTTAAATCTATCACTTGTATTTTTGTATGATGGCTTGTGCAAAATCTGCAAGTTGATGCAAATCAGTGAAGGTGTGATGGCGCAGGGTTCCTGCCGTCGGTGGATTCCACGGCCCGCGGCAACTACGGACTCATGGACCAGGTGGCAGCTCTCCACTGGCTGCAGGAGAACATCCTAGAGTTTGGCGGGGACCCCGATAACGTCACCGTGTTGGGCCATGGTCATGGGGCGGCCTGCGTGCATCTGCTCATGGTCTCTCCCATGGCCAAGGGTGAGTCTTTTTGTCCCTATTCGTCTCTCTCATGGCCAAGTCTCTTTGTCTCTCCCATGGTAAAGGGTGAGTTTCTTTGTCCCCCATGGTCTCTCCCATGGCCAAGGGTAAGTCTCTTTGTCCCTCGTTGTCTCTCCCATGGCCAAGGGTAAGTCTCTTTGTCCCTCGTTTTCTCTCCAATGGCCAATGGTGAGTCTCTTTGTCCCTCGTTTTCTCTCCCATGGCCAAGGGTAAGTCCCTTTGTCCCCCGTTGTCTCTCTCATGGCCAAGTCTCTTTGTCTCTCCCATGGTAAAGGGTGAGTTTCTTTGTCCCCCATGGTCTCTCCCATGGCCAAGAGCGAGTCACGTTGTTCCTCCCATGGTCAAGTATCTTTGTCCCTCGTTTTCTCTCCCATGGCCAAGGGTAAGTCTCTTTGTCCCTCGTTGTCTCTCCCATGGCCAAGAGCGAGTCTATTTGTCCCTCACGCTTTCTAATAAAACCTTAATATCGAAGAAGCGTACCCGAAATCAAAAGCTTTATTGAGCACTGTTAGCACAGTACACACCTTGCGAGAACTACTCATTAAATGCTCTGTTGAAGTGAGTCACGAAAATGGTAAATAAATAAAATTAAACATTTTCTTTCAGAGTTTGAACCTCGAATCTTCTTTAATGGAATCAAATACGTTATCCTTTGCCACATCCCAAATACGTTATAAATTACTTGTATGCAGTTTATTAAAAGTAAACAAGTGGTTACTAAAAGTGATAAAGAGTTATAAAAAGTATTCGAATGGAGTAAAAGGTATATAGCAGTAGAAAAAAATTCCCAGTTAACATAACATGTGTCATGTTTTGATACTTTAAAATGTAGTATGTAAATAGATATAACAGGAATATGTCCAAGGGGCATTCTTACTGCCATGAAATGCAGCTTCTTGCAAGGTGTAATAGAACTCCGTTACCTTATAAGTGAGAATTACACCTTTCCCTGTTATTTGTACACATATGAACACAAAACTCTAACCACCATGATTATCTTTGCTTAATAATTTATATATTCATTGCAATAAGAACAATAGTAAACAGTGTGGAAAAATGTACAAATGTAATATTGTACTGGGATAAGGTGCATAAATTAATAAAAAGGCATCTCCTTATCGTGAAACTTTGGCCAATTCTGTAATAATTAAAAATCAACAAGAATAGTTGATATTTATTCCGATAGATGGCTCAAGCCATCAGCAACTTTCAGTTGCACGATAAGGAGATGCCTTTTTCTTAATTTATGCACCTTATCCCAGTACAATATTACATTTGTACATTTTCCCACATTGTGTAGCGTTCTCACGCAATTCTGGCCTTAACTACCCGTTTCATGATTTTTCAGGATGCCTTAATGACCAAAATATTTGGTCGTTGAGGTACAGCTTGCACCACGCTGATGAGGGCCAACAGCCCGAAACGCGTCCGTGGTTAGCTTTTCTTGATTAATCAAGAATGGGTATTTGGCCAATTCTGGAATAATTAAAAATCAACGAGAATAGTTGATATTTATTCCGATAGATGGCGCAAGCCATCAGCAACTTTCAGTTGCACGATAAGGAGATGCCTTTTTCTTAATAGTAAACAGGTTTTTTTATTAAAAGAATAAGCGCATTAATTAGTTTCTATTTATAAACATAGATGGCACTTTTTTAAGCTTTCAAATTAATTGATAACGTATAAAATAGGGTCGCGAATAAATTTCAGAAGAAATATTGAATATATATATATATATAGGTATAACGACATTTGACGACAATTTTACCGCAAATGTTTCTTTTGAACGAAAATTCTTATTTATTTTAAGGAGAAATAACGATTTTTCGTTCAAAAGAAACATCTGCGGTTAAATTGTCAAATGTCGTTCTACAATCATAAGCCGCATTATATTGTATATTGTTGCACCAAGTTGCAGCTTTGAAGGGTCGTCGACCTTGGTTTCTTCCTTCTTGGTGTTATACACATTTCCCGAGCGGGTTTCCATACTAAAAGCAAAAAATAAAAGTAAATATATAGAGGTAAATAAAATAAATTTCCTTTTAAAGTTATTGAGTTTATTTATTCGTTGTCTTCCTTGTAGGTCGTGATCCTGAGTCTTAGTCTAGGTCCTCTCTCGCTCCAATAACCAATCAAGATATATGTACTATAACAATATTACAAAAGGAATGAAACTATAAAAATGAATGATGATAATCTAAATAATCTGTTTTAAATAAATATTAAATATCATAGATTATTTTGAATAAATGTAGGGCGCATTAAAATTGATGCAACAATATATATCGGTACACAGAGAGTGTAGAACAAAAAGATATCAGAAAGATCAATTTAGACGTCAAGAAAGAAGATCCTCGGAGTTTCCGCTATTTGTAAAGGATCATTAAGTTGAGTGTTGCTCCCGGTGTCATTTCACCATCTAATCGCTGCAGACATTCTTATACCTTAGGTTTATAGGCACTTTCTTATATAGCCATAATATACGCCATAATATAGGCCATAAGGTTCACACTCATGGACAAAACTTAAAAAGTTTGAACCTTTTAGTATATATATCGGGATTCAGACAATAACTTAAAAAGATTTTACAGTGACCTTTATTGAAGACTAACGAGATAACCAAGTGTGTATACACTCATGTACAAAACTTAAGAAAGTTGTGCCATTTAGCATGTATATTCGAATTTCAGACAATAACTCTGAAAGAATTTACAGTGACCTTTATTGACGCTACACGAGATAACCAAGTGTGTATAAATTCATGGACAAAACTTAAGAAAGTTGTGCCATTTAGTATGTATATCGGTATTCAGACAATAACTCTGAAAGATATTACAGTGACCTTTATTGACGCTAAACGAGATAACCAAGTGTGTATAAATTCATGGACAAAACTTAAGAAAGTTGTGCCATTTAGTATGTATATCGGTATTCAGACAATAACTCTGATAGATATTACAGTGACCTTTATTGACGCTACACGAGATAACCAAGTGTGTATAAATTCATGAACAAAACTTAAGGAAGTTGTACCTTTTAGTATATATATATCGGAATTTAGACTATAGGTCTGAAAATTCTAATGGTTCCCACATTTACCTAATAAAATACATATATAAATTTGTATTATCCCCGAGATACGTGGTATAGACCATGATGATCATAAAAGGTAGAATTTGGCAACTGCTTTCACTTAAAGTGCATAATATATCTACAAATTTGTAAAGCAGTTTGACTTTTACACTTACAACTGTTCCAGAGCACTGTTTTGTTACTTACACTCGCTGGTGAGGTTGGAATTTTGTAAAAATCGGGGGCCATTGAAGCATTTCTTTTTAATTAGGAGAAAAGTACCCAATACGGGATTTGATCCTGAGTTGTAGCGGACGAAAACCAACGGCTTAGATCATCTGTCTAACGATTCCCTTTCTTTAGTGCCAGGAGAGAGTGTGGATACGGAAAATTCTCGCTCTACGCAGAAAACTTTCGCCTTTAAGGCTCTGTAGTCGTGCTCTTCATTTTTTTTTTTTTTTTTTTTTTTTTTTGACTTGTAATATTTTAAAAGTGTTTAAAAACTATATTTTTATTAAATAATGAATATGCAAAATAATAATACTTCACGATGTTTTATTTTAAAAAGAATAATAATTTGTATTTTTTTTCTTGATAACTCTGTGACCTGAAAATAATAGAAGTTCTATCTACTTATATAATTGCCTTATTCTGTCTGTGTGAAGTTCACGGATAGATTTTGGTCAGAATGGATAAATCTCTATCGATTTAGTAGGTGAAATGCAAAAATAAATCGACATGATGAAATCTTTATGAAAATTCACATTTTTATTTTTATATTTTCAAGACACACACAGTTTGGGGCGGGACGTTTCACAAGAGAGACATCCACGGCGCCAATTTATAATTGTAACGAATAGTATTTTAATTAAAACATTTTAAAAACACACAGTTTGGAACGGGACGTTTCACAAGAGTGACATCCATGGCGCCAATTTATAATTGTAACGAATAGTATTTAAATTGAAACGTTTTTAAAATATATATGCACTCGGGTAAAACCCGGGCGTTGTCCGGGCCAAACGTCTAGTATATATATAATGAGTTCGTTTGGTAGATGTAAATATTAGCCACCATTTTAATTTTCCAGTTTGAATTTAAATAAAAAATAATTAATTTGATGAAAAGAAGGCTAACGTTATTTCTTCAAAACATCTACCACAGCTCCACCCAAACGACAGCGAATCTCCAGTACTTCTCGTTAGACCTAACGACCTTCCAACACTCCAAGAAGGTCAAACGCAGGCCTCCCTCCACACTCTGGAGAAGTATAATGCTCTAGGCACCTCTTCCTTATAATATAAAAAAATACGTAAAGTAAAAAAAATAACACATTTATAAAAATATAAAAGAATTTAACACCAGTTGAACGTAAATGTTTGTAAAAAAATACAAAAATATTTTCTCACAATGAGTTTCTGTTTTTTATTTTAAAATGTAAGTTTTCAAGTGATAATCGCTCTTCAACGGGCTTAATTAAAACATAGATTGTTTCTTACCAGAAATATTTACAAATACATACATATTTATCATGAATATAAATGTTTTCGCATGACCCTCGCAATATTTTAAATAATTCTATTTTTTAGAAGACATAGCATGGTATAAATTGAAATAGATGATAAAATGGAACTTTTTTCTTTGAAATTCGGTTTAAAAATCTGTAAATCAGTCATTTAAAGATTTGAATCATTCTCGTATCTAATTCAGTTTAACTCCACCTTTTTACCATCTTTTCAATATAATTTCATCCATTTCATATTTAAAGGTTTGGTTTATAATGTTTTTGCTTGTCTTTCAGTTTTTTGTTTATTTTTTATATATTCTAAACAAAAGATGATGTGTAAATATGAAAAAACAACAACAAATCAACTGATAAAACATAACTATAGCTGGTAAATTTATTATTGATCTTCAATTTCACAAATTCCATAGATTGCAAAACGGTAAATATTTTTCAATAAGAACATCCACATTTTAAAACAAAAAAAAGCCAAAATGATTCTCTTTTTTCAATTTTTTACCGCGGGCACACAAAAATAAAGTTTTATCTAAAGTAGAAGACATTTAAAAAAATCTATAAAATATTTTTAGGAAACAAAAACAAAGCTAAATGATGGCGCTTGCTCATTAAACTACCAATTTGTTTTTCAGGAAATTTTTCCTTAGTTTTAATGAACACCAAACTAATCGGTGTTATCAGGTGAATCCCAACAAATCTATCGCTATATCCTGTCTGGAATAATGCTATAAACTTCGTTTATTACACCTATAATATAGTTATTAGTCGTTAAGGTTAATTAATATTATAAAATACACTCTATGGCGCATTAACGTATCACTCTTTCCTACATACAAAGTACAAAAGGTTAAGAATAATTAACTCTTAAATTATTATAAGTTGGATAAAACCGCCTGGGGCAGTAATTTTTAAAAATTACAACATCGTGAAACAAAGAAAATGTCAATTAAAAATATTTCAAGAAACTCTTCTCATACTTTTTTTATTCGCATATACAGACTAAAAATAACACACGTGTCAAATCCCTATAATATATGTACAAAGAATAAAAAATTAAATATTAATATGAATCATGAATACACAACTTCAAGAAATAATGTTTCATTTTAAGTAAAAATACACTCATGGACAAAACTTAAGGAAGTTGTACATCACAGCATGTATATCAGGATTCAGACAATAACTCTGAAAGATATTACAGTTACTTTTATTGAAGATATATGAGATAACCAATATACACTCATGGACAAAACTTAAGGAAGTTGTACCTTTCAGCATGTATATCGGGATTCAGACAATAACTCTGAAAGATATTACAGTGACCTTTATTGAAGACACACGAGATAATCAATATACACTCATGGACAAAAATTAAGGAAGTTGTACCTTTCAGTATGTATATCGGGATTCAGACAATAACTCTGAAAGATATTACAGTTACTTTTATTGATGATATATGAGATAACCAATATACACTCATGGACAAAAATTAAGGAAGTTGTACCTTTCAGCATGTATATCGGGATTCAGACAATAACTCTGAAATATATTACAGTAACCTTTATTGATGGCACACGAGATAATCAAGATTCGACAAAATAGCCTCAGTTTTCTTTAAAAATAAATTATACAACCGGCAACATCAAACACTTTCCACTTCCTTAGGTTTTATCCATGAGTGTGAATTGAATAAAAAAAATTGATAAATAACTTTAAAAACCTTCTTTATATAAAACTCACGATCTTATGTTTAAAATAGAATCTCATTGTTCGATACAATCGCTAAGTTGAATTTTAAAAAACGCTGTACACTGATTGACTAATGAACTCAACGTTAATTGGCTGGTACAGGTCATATGATAGTAGGGAGCCAATCAGAGAGAGCAAATAAAGTTGCTACCATATATATATATGAACAGACACTACACCTGGGAGGGTTCACCACATTAAGCCAGGTCTTCCCATTTATTGATTATTTTAGCAAGGTCAGTATATAAAATCTTTCTAAACATAATTATACGCATAAAAAGTAGTTTAAAATTTTCATAACAGAGGGCGCGCTAATGCATAATAGATATTAAACGCCATCTATCGAGAAGAATTTAAACTAATTTTGCTCTTTTTCTAATCAGAACTATTTCTGTATACCTCAAAACATTCAGAAAATGATTAGTTAAGAAGGCTCGACACATTAGTTGAGAACAATCTCTCTGTATTTTTGCCAATTTAATCTTTATTCGTCTAAATTCAAATTGTTTTTATTTTCCTTTTCTTATGAATTATACTTAAGATTTGTTCCTTTTTTTAATCAGGATCGTCCAAAATGATCAATCCATAGCCATAGCCTGGTGGTAAGACATTGATGTATTGGGTCAGTTGGATCATTCATTGAGGATTTTAGTGGGAGAAATAATGTGGTAGCTTCACCTTTCACGCCATATACCACAGTTGACCTTGCAGTAGTTTCATCTGTCTATAGAAATCGTTTCCAACTTCAAGGCCAAGTAAATGTTCTCTTTCATATCAAGATGGAGACTTATCCCAGTCTCCTTGCGTGGCCTTAGCTCTAAGACCTTGTCTACAATCCGCAATGTCGATGCGCCAAAATAGGAATTTCCTTTCCTACAAGATAGGACATTTTATTTCAAATACAATTCTCAGAATGATCTATCAATTAAAAAAAAGGGAGCGCAGTTTTATTCTTTAGAATATATTATATCAAAGAAAATTCATAGTATAAATATTTATGAAATATATTTTAGATCAGATTCTCTAGGATAAAACAATTTAGGACAATGATAGAGAGCTTTGTTTGTAGATTAATTCATTGACACCATTTTAAGGTTTCACCACTGATAAGCCAAGTCCTAAAGGTTTTTTTTTTCTTATTACATTATGATCTGTCGAAAAAGAATTTATTGAGAAAAGAATAAGAATAAAATAGTTCTTAAAATTAAAGGTACTACGGTTATTAATCTTTTTATTATCTCGACCTTTCGACAAAAATATTTTGTTCTCGTCAGGAGCAAATAAAAATTAGAACATTTAGCAAGGCGTTAATTTTTAGAATAATTTTTAACGCCTTGCCAAATGTTTAATTTTTGTTCGCTTTTGAAGAGGACAAAATATTTTTGTCAAAACGTCGAGACAATAAAAAAGATTTACTGGCCGAAGTATCTTTAATTTGAAGAACTATGAATGCCGGCCAGGCAGCCTCTATCTTTACGATAAAAAAAAAGAAATATGTTTATATCGTTCACAAATTTCACAAGTATGCTCATTGACAATATGTAAATAAATATATTATTTACATATAAGTTTAGCATGTAAATGCTAATACGACTATAAAAACCTACAAAGAGGATATAACTGGAAGTGATTAGAAAAAAGCTATACAATGCACGTCTATTTCGAACGCTAGGCTGAAAGTTTTGAGGCAAGTTGTAAAGAATCCGAAACAATTAAGAAGATAAGAATAGAGTTAATCTCAGACGGATTAGCGGAGAGTTCGTTTGGTGTAGAAAGATTAGGAGCTAAAGTGAAGAATTCCCAAATCTCACTAAGCTAAAAAGGTTTTCCAGGTATTTTGTATCAACTTTTTTTTTTAAATAAATATATTCCGATGCAGTATTTATAAGATATTCAAACTATTTTTATTGCATATATTCTTTTCTTAAATGAAACAATTTTATACTGAATTTACTGCAAAGATGAAATATTGGGAGAGCCTTGCTCATTAGTGGTGAAACCTTCTAGCGGTCTCGCCAGTTTAATCTACTGTAACGTTGTAATATTGTATTTGACTGGAAATCTAGTCTTTTTGGCAGATCTACAGCTGAATACATAACTATTCTTTAATTATATAGGCATATATTGGATTAAAAAATCATTTATTTTACCAATATTTCAGTTGGCTGAACGCCAACCTTTATCAAGGTGTTATAACATTTTAAAGTGCGTCAACAACAAACTCAGCGCCACATAACATTAACAGCATTAGGTTTTTAAAAATACTTTGTTATATTCAATGGGGAGTAAAATGTTTGATATATATATTTATATTATATACAAAATAATTATTGTTATTGACACACTTTAAAATCAAAATTCAAAACTATTTTAAAGGCGTAAGATTCTTGTTGATATTAAACAATTTCTACTGCCCTTACTGCAATGGAAAAATTAATGAGAGGGCCTGGCTCATCAGTGGTGAACCCTCTCAGCGGTTTCGCCAGTTTAATCTACCATACCGCTTTAAAATGTTATAACCCCTTTATAAAGGTTGGTGTTCAGCCAACTGAATAAATTGTGTTTTTTTTTATCCAATATATGCCTTTTTAATTAAAGATTTATCTATGGATTGCTCTATTTTCATAACATAAATATTCATGTAATAGAATCAAACCCACTTTGTATCGATAAATCAAGGTTTACAGGCAAGAATTCTTCTAAATTTAACCTATTATTTGTTTTAGCTAATTTATTTCATCGACACCTTTTCGCCTTGAAATAGCGTGATAAAGAAGTGCATTCATCTAATATAATTTTAATGGGAGAGGTGCACCCTTTTAATACAGGAATACTATCCTTCAGAAATTTTGCGTTATACATATAAATAGTTATCCTAAATTTCAAATCTTTTTTACATAGATTGCTATTCTTTTTTATTTTTTTTTTAATATTCTATCTAATATTTTACTAATGGAGTTACAACCCTCTATAGAAAACCCGAATTATACTGATCTCTTAAGTTCATTATAGACCTGTTGTTACACTATAATAATATTTTCCATTATTATAAAATAAAAATTATTTTGAATTCGTTAAAAGGGATAAGAGTATTACTGAATATATAAATGAAATGAATTAATGGGAGGTCTATGGCTATAAATCTACCATACCGCATTTTAGAACTCTATTACTGTAGTGGACGATTCTGCTTATTCATGCTACACTGGAGGGTGGAATCTCAGAAATGGTATTCAAGAAAACTATCTGGACATAAGCTTTTAGGACAATAGAATTACATAAAGATATATTGGTTTGAAAATAGAGAAATCCATACTTATATCATTAGATAATATAAAGGCATATGTTGGCAAATATATATTTCTATTCAATCCAATATATGTATTTTTCATATTTAATATATACATGTAAATATCCTCAATTAAAAAGGTATAATTTGGATCAAAATATAATTTATTTACCAATATATGTCTGAGTGTTTAGATATATTTATGGATTGCTTTATTTTCAAAACATGTAAATATGTAACTATGTAAAATCTAATATGTAAATACATAATGAAATTACGCTCGTGTTATTACGCTTTATATAAAAGAAAGGAAAGTTTTCCCTCAATGGTAATTTATGACAACATTTAGTATAATAAAAGAGATAAGATTTTCTAGGATTGGGTGGAAGAAAAACTTTGAACTTCAACCTGTGAAATATTTGGAAATCCTGTAAAGAAGGCATCCTAACATTGATCCACCAAATTTGTTGGGTGGACTTTGAAAGAGTCCCTAGTCCATTAGAAGGACTCTCTGCAGGTCTAATGACCTAGTCCTAACCAGTAGGACTTCTTTATCTACCATTTGTAATCCTAGGAAGTTCCAAGTATCCTTTGTCATTTCTAGACTGACTTCTCGTTCTTTCTTTAAAAAAAAATCCATTCTTTAATGCTCTCCTTTTCTCTCTGTATAATATTATATGCTTTTTTAAATGGAATTTAAAACAACCGAGATGTTTTTGTATTATAAACTAAAACATTATCTCATCATACATTCAATTGTACAATGTTTTTTTCATATTTAAAAATATTATTTATTAATATTTTTTAAGGGTTATAAACAGAATGCAAAGTTTTAATGCATATTTAAGGAGTAGGTTCTCCTTTAGGTACATGAATATCATTCTACCACAATTTATGTTATCAAATTACGAAACTATTTTAGACGCGTAATATTCTTTTTAAAATAAAACATTTTCTACTGCCCTTACTGCAATGTAAAAATTAAAGGGAGGGCCTGGCTCATCAGTGCTGAACCCTCCTAGCGGTTTCACCAGTTCAATCTACACTACCGCTGTTATATTGAATTTTTGGAACTTCCTTTTATAGTGATACTGATGCTTGACTCTTCGAATGGGTATTTTGGATGAACTATGGACATAAGCTTTTTAGGACAACATAATTACATATAATTATAAATATATATTAATTTTTCCATTGCAGTAAGGGCAGTAGAAATTGTTTTATTTTAAAAAGAATATTACGCGTCTAAAATAGTTTCGTAATTTGATAACAGATGGCGCGCTGTGCATCGTAATTTTATGTTATATTTTGTTTTGTATATCAATATAATGAAAATTTAAAATATTTATAACACGTATGATTCTTATAGAATTAAATCGATATCTATACTCTTTTTACTGTAAATTATAAATATATTGGAAGGCCTGGCTTATCAATGAATAACCCTTCAAGTTTTTAACACTAGTTTATTTTAAAAGAGAGATAAGCGTTATGAATAGTTTAAACTTCCAATAACATATGGCGTGCTAATATAATATATTTTAATATATATGTTATATAAAGGTATTATTTAAAATTTTATATTAAAATATTTTATTTGAAATTGTTATATTAAAGTATTATTTTATTTAAAATTATATTCCATAGATAAAATACTCTGTTAAATCTACCACCAAAGGTCACTCTTACCCTATAAAAACTCGTTGTTGTTTTATCCCAATGGCCGGCTCAAAACCTTTGTACATTATGTAAATAAGCTTTTCTTTTTTTATTATTCTTACGCCTTAAACCAGGCAGTATTTTTTATCAAATTATGTATTTTATATATTCCTTAGGTCAATTAAAGCAACCTCTGATCAAAACCATTCTTATAATTATTCTTTCAAGATTTTAACCACGACTGCATTAACATACTCTAATCCTCAAGATGATCTAAATACAAGCAGAAAATCTCTTTTTTTATATTATATATATATATATTTGCTATTATTATATATTATATAAAATATTGTTTGTGTAATATATACGATCTTTTATTAATATTTACATATATGCTATTAAATATATAAATTTTAAGAGATTCAGAATCTAAATAAGTTTATAAATTCAATAATATTTGTGTTTCCCAAGAGGGAATCTAAAAAAATGAATACTCGTGGTCTTTTAGTGAAGGCGGTCGTTCATCGGAGGTTGTATTAAAGATTAGGTTAGTGAGGTGTGAAGATCCCAAGGCTTGTCGCTGGAGAAGAAAGATTTTGAGGACATTACGACCTGTTATAGTGGAGAACCCACGATGAAATCACATGTGTATTAAGATAATAAATGCAAATTAAAATATTTTGCCGGGTGGATATTGCTTTATGAAGTTAATGGATAGATAACGTCTATCTTTGACCTCTATTTTGACCAGAGAGGTGTCATTTATATTAATATAATTAATTTAATTATATGCCTCTTTTATTGAATAAAAGGTTCACCTACTTGTACATATAATTTTTTAATCGTTATTTACATTTAAAATAAGGACGTTTCCTTATACACTAAATGTACACAGAGAAAGCCTAAATACAGGCTTATGTTAAATAGAAAAAAATCAACTTCCAAACGCGCTAACTTGTGATGTCATTCGTTGCTGATATCATATGAGTATAATTGCTTCAGATATTAAATTTATTTCCAACATATATGAATTATGAAAATTAGAAACTATTATAGACGCGTTTACCACTGATGAGCCAGGCCCTTCCATTCATTTTTCCATTGCAGTAAGTGTAGTAGAAAATGGTTTAATTTGTAAAAGAATCATGCGCGTCTATAATAGTTTATAATTTTCATAACAGATGGCGCACTAATGTATCATAATATATAATTTATGGAAAAAAGAATAAAACGAGAGAGTAATTGATGGCATTGCGAACTGCAGAAATGAAGAATCAACTTTGAAATCATAAGTGTGCTTTAAGGTATGATTATAAATTATAATAAAATAAATAAAGATTCCAAGGTTAAGTTTCTATTACAACTTTTTACTTTCAAGCTTTCAGATTTTTCAGTCCTTCAACAGAAGTATCACTTTAACAACTTAATAATAAATACAATTTTATATACACGTTATTATATACATATTTTAAATACCTACTTTAGCTTATAGCTAATACTAAAGCTTGAAAATAAAATTTTGTACAAGAAACTTAACCCTGAAAGCTTCATTTATTTTATAATATTATAAATCAGGGAATAATATTTATATATGATAATAAATTGTTTATTTTATTTTTCAGTATTATTTCTAATTATTAGTAATATAAAATAGTTTGTATTTAAAAAGAATAATACGTGTCAAAAATAGTTTACAAATCTTAAAACAGATGACGCGATAATTCATCATAAGATATAATAATAATTAAATACAATAAAATAAATCATTGTTTCAATATAAAGGTGAATATATCAGGCTCTTAGGGATATATATTTTTTAAAACAATTCAACTTACAAATATCTATAGCTTTCAGATACGAAACCCCACTACTACAGGATAAATTACGAAACAATATATCCCTAATAGAGAGGATAAAATAGAAATATAATTATTATATTAGGCATATATGCAAATAAGCATAGAAAATACTAAAATAATATACAAATTATAACAGAATAATACACACAAATCGTTGGAATAGTCTAGAATTATCACTTTTAACATATGCAATATTGTTATTTATAATATAGATATCATAGAAATGAACAAACGGCAATTTCATGATTACAAACAGGACATCTTAGAATGTTCAAATTTAATGGAAAAATCAAAACATTCCCGAAATTCCTTTAAATGCGATTTGCAACCAGTCAGTCCTGGACATATGTTGAAAACTGTTGTTCAAAATGTTCAAATCCTTCAAAAAGACCTCCGAGAAAACCTCAGGACTATAATAGAAAAGCTGAGATAATGGGACCTAATAGAGATTGTTTAAACCACTTGAGGAATAAGCAACAACAACATAATATAGAAATAATTACATATAGGTTAAGAGAGATGACTATGATAATATTCAAATTCAAATGTAATAGTTAGGATTAGTATAGATAGGTTACTTAACAAATTACATAACAGATAGAAAGTTTTCACTGGATCTATGTGGGTTGTACAAGGCAGTGAATAAAAAGGCATCGTTACTGTTACCTTTAATTGAGTGTATATGTATATATGTGTATATATATTATTTTTAAAAATTCACTTTTTTTATCTCTTTCTTACTTTGCTTCTTGGATCCTGCAGTAGAGTCTTTTGTAAGACTTTGGGTCTTAATGGGGGCTTTTGTTGTTATATTGTATATATGTCTATGTATGTATATATCATACTTACATAATCTTTCTTTTTCTTCTTCTGTATATTCCCCACTTTCACAGGCCTATCTTTCTTGTAATCTCGGGGAGAATCCTCTATAAGACCAGTGTGTCTTAATAAAGACTTTTGTGTGTTTGTATATAGATAGGTTACAGAAGAGATATGGAAGATCTGTGGAAATATTCCACAATTTTGATTTAGTTTAAACCTTCAGAGCTTTATTCCTCGCTCGCCTCAACATTAATTTAGTCTGTTAGTTAAATCACAATTAACTAGTACTTTCTTAGCCCGTTGATCCCCAGCTAACTAATTAGATTTTAAGAGAAGGGGAAATGATCCGAGTTTTCTAAAATCCCTCCGCTAACTATTATTATTGTGCTAACTATCTTAACCAATATATATTTATGTAATAGTTAAATATAACGAGGAGTCACCCATACAAAGCAAATTGAATCTTTTTTCTTAAGAATGAAAATAGAGTTTAATATCATTGATATTATCCATTATAATTTTTTTTATTAAAAATACAGCTACATACAGCTTTATTAAGGCCACAGGTCTTATACAGATTCATCACAGGAAATAAGCATAGGTAGAGCTCCTATACTCCAGGCAGCACAGAACCCAACAACAGCATCCAGGTCCGACGCATGTCCAAAGTTACTCACCCACACATACAGCTTTATTAAGACCACCGGTTATATACATATTCATCACAGGAAAGAAGCATAGATAAAGACCCTATACTCCAGGTAGCGCAGAGCCCAAAATCCTCCAGGTCCGACGTATATCGAGTGGCCAAATATATATATGTCATATTATATGCTCTTCCAGGAATAATAAAGTAAACCTACAGTCAACGAGAGAGAGACGTCGATAGAAGGCAACTAAGTTACGGCCATTTTGAACCACTGGCCACATGCCGGAGGGGGCTTTTCTTGGAACCCTCAGACCTATTTTTGGACAGTCGGGGGGTGGTGGCGACACAAAACGGTCGTTCAGCGGTGACAGCCCCTCGCGCTACCTCTCTCTCGCTGGTTGCCTGGGTTATTCCTCTACCAACTCGTCGTGTGATTATTTCTCTTTCCCCACCACATTATTATCACTATATTGCCACATATATATATATTGGATTAAAAATTAATTAATTTACCAATATATTTGATTTGTAACTGAACGCTAATCTTCTTCAAGGTATAACAATGTATTTAAATTAATATTACTTGTATTTTTAAAATGTATTCCTTAATAGAGAGGATTTTTATATATTCATTTATTGATCAACGAGGCACGATATTGAAGTATAAGCGCCTATTACAGAGGAAAAAAAAAACAAAACAATAAGCAAATTGAAACTTAGAATTAAATAATAATAATTTACATATATTATTCGACAGAGTTCATAGAATTTATATAGACAAAGTGGCTGATGTAAGAGAGTTAAATGATTGAGATCAGGGAACATTCGATGTCTCACTTCTGTAAAGTTCGGACAGTCATAGATAAGGTGAAGAGCAGTTTGATCAGTTTCTCCGCAGGAGCAATTTGGTGTTTCTGATAGACTTCTTTTATGTAAGTAATGAACCACGGCTATAGTGAACCATGGCTATAGTGAAGCATGGGCATAGTGAACCATTCCTATAGTGAATCATGGCCATAGTGAACCATGGCTAGAGTAAACCATAGTTCTATTGAAACATGACTATAGTAAACCATGGCTATAGTAAACCATGGCTATAGTGAACCATGGCTATAGTAAACCATGACTATAGTGAACCATGGCTAGAGTAAACCATGGCTATAGTTAACTTTTCCTATAATGAACCATGGCTAGAGTGAACCATAGTTCTATTGAACAATGGTTATAGTTAACCAACAACAACAACAACAAAAGCCTTTATTTAGGGCATTCCGCCCCATACAGGATTCGCCGTATTTACACGTCAACAAGAGGAGAGGGAAGAGGAAACATTTACAACAATATAAGGTTTGTCTCACATTCAGTTACCTATTTACAGATAGTTCATCCTCCAGTATCCTTTGCCCTGCATTCTTTCTCATGCGCCCTGCTTCTGTGCAGAACTTAAAGTATCTAACAATCAGTAATTCATCATTCAGAGCTGAAGAGAGAAGTTGACATATGCGATGGTATCTAAATTGACCAGAGGTAGGGCTTGGGAAGATTTCAGTACGTTTTTCTGTTAAGAGAGGGCATTGGAAGAAATAGTGAACCAAATTATCATCCATGAGATCCTTACAAAGTAAACAGTTCCGGCCATTTTCTTTCCAGAAGTCTTTTCTTTCTTCCCTGAAAAATCGCCATAAAACTCTATGTTGTGCAACTAGTCTTTTGTTGGGAAGCGAGATATTTAATCGTAGGTACTCCTCTGTCATGAATGATTCACTCAAATATTTGTAGTGAGCAAAGTGTGTTGAATCAGTGATTTTCATCTGATCGTTTTGAATTAGTTGGTCTGTGGTAGTTCTAATTATGCCTGGCAATTCTTTCTGTATGGCTAAGTAGTCTTCGCAGCCCTTAAGAAAGGAATATCCCTTAGAGTCTAGAATTTTTATTAAATTTTGAGTAAAACTGTTTTCTATTTCCTTTTTCGCGGTGACTTTCCAGAGGTAGTTTAAGCAAGCATGTGGTAATCTACTCGTCTCCATTTTTAAAATCCTGACCCAAAACCTTAATGTGAGTTTTTCAGCATTAAGTTCAGTTGATATTCTTCCACATTCTCTTCTAAGGACATATCCTGGTGTGAAGTTTGGTAAGTCTAAGAGACGACGAAGAAATGCATCTTGGGTCTTATTGACTGTCTTCAGCTGGTTAATTGCCCACATTGGTGCCGCATATAGTAAAGTAGGAAGAACAATAGTGTCAAGAAGTTTAATCACTGAGGTAAAGGACTTTATTCGCGCCTTTGTAAGGATTCTCCAAAGTGCATTAATTGCATTCAGTGCTTTGTTTCTGAAGTATTGGGAAGCATATTGGGTCGAGATTTTTGTAGTCAGAGGGTAACCCAGATATGTATACTTAGCTACTATTGTCAGGGGTTGCTGACCCCAAAACCATGTCTCGGAACGAGCTGTTCTTCCACCGTTTCTAAACACCATTATTTTAGATTTATTTTGGTTTAACGTTAGGCAGTTCTCTTCTAAGTACTTTTTAAGTAAGTTAATCTTCAATTGCAAATTTATTTTCGATTCTCCTAAGATCACTATGTCGTCTGCATACAGTAAAAGGTGTATAGTTCCATAATTCTCAAGATTTATGCCTGGCAATTCTGATTCATCGAACAGGTGTACCAGATCGTTTAGGAAGAGAATGAATGAATAAGGTGACAACGGCTCCCCCTGCAATACTCCCGCTTGTATTTTGATAGCCTCCGTGAAGGAACCCCGCCATCTGACTGTTGCCGTCATTTGGGTATAATAGTTCTTAATTAGTTTAATAAATCGGCAACTCAGACCATTTAATGCTAATTTTTTCCAAAGTAGATGGTGCGGCACGGTATCAAAGGCCTTCCTTAGGTCAATGAAGAAGGCATATAACTTTCCCCTTCTACGGCTAAGGATCATTTGAATTAATGATACGAGCGTGAAAATGTGGTCCTGACAAGAGTAGCCTTTTCTAAAACCAGCCTGATTTTCTGCCAAAATTGACTTTCTCTCCATCCAATCATTCAATCTTGTCTTCAAGATAGATGTAAATAATTTCGATAGGTTAGAAATCAGGGATATTCCTCTGTAATTTGACGGGTTGTCCGGATCTCCATTTTAAAATATTGGGTGGATTATCGTTTTTGTCCATTGTTGAGGAACTTGGGATGTCCCTAAGATTTTATTAAATAAGTTCCTGAGATAAATTGTATGTTCTTCTAATAAATATTTAATCGCTTCGTTAGGAATTTCATCAAGTCATGTAGCCTTATTTTTACCCAATTTGGAAATTTTCGTGGTGACCTCAGTTAGAGATATTTCACAATCAAATTCGGGGTCAATGTCCAATATCTCAAGTGGTAGCTGTACAACTTTTGTTAAATTTGAACCAAGTAACTCCCGATAGAAGACCTGCCAGTCTGCAGTAGAAATTTCACCTTGTAGGTTATTCCTATATTTAAGTGAATTTATAGTCTTCCAAAATTGGGAAGGATCTTTTACATTACTGAGGATAACTTGAATTTTGTCAGAATATTCCCTTTTTTTGAGCTTTAGGATAGCTGAATATTTCTTCTTACTCGACAAGTATGCAATTTTATCGGCCGAGATATTATGTTTTTCGTATAATTTAAGATTTTGTTTCATATTCTTTTTAGCCAAATAACAGTCTTTGTCGAACCATGGCTTAGATTTTATATTTTTTTGTTTTTGTCTCCATCCGCGTACCCGAGCGTAACATTGCTGTTTGAATTAATCCAGTAAAATCCTCAGCCTGAGTATCAATTGTGGAGTCAGCTGGATGTTCGGGAGTTAATTCTTTTAAAGTTTCTATATATGTTGGGATTTTATCTACTGACCAGGAAAATTTAATTTTGGCCCTAGGCTCCATTTAACAATTTTCATTTTTATTATTAGGGCCGATAAACTTTAAGATTATTGGTAAGTGATCCGAATATGGCATACAACCAATTTCAAAATCTGCTATGTGTTCAAGCACCGCAGGGGTTATAGTTAACCATTGCTATAGTGAACCATGGCTATATTGAACCATTACTATAGTGAACCATGGCTAGAGTAAACCATAGTTCTATTGAAACATGACTATAGTAAACCATAAATATAGTTAACCATTAATAAAGTGAACCACAGCTATAGTAAACTGAGGCTATAGTTAACCATTAATAAAGTGAACCACAGCTATAGTAAACTGAGGCTATAGTTAACCATTTCTATAGTTAACCATGCCTATAGTTAACCATTTCTATAGTTAACTATGGCTAGAGAGAAACAAAGGTTCAATCTCATTGGGATCAGTTTCAGCGAAGTTTCAGTCTAATTACCAATTGTTAAAACAATATTCGTTGTACAATCATCTACTCGGGACAAACCTGACTATAGAAACGTTAATCAAATACTACACTATAAAAATAGAGTTAGTAATAGTTAAAATGTAGTTATACACAGATTAAAGAGACTTAATCGTTAGTATACCTTTGAGATATAAACCCATACACAAGGGGTAGAGTTAAAACCTCTTTAAACTCAACAACGCGTCAACAATTATCCACCCACGTTCTATTAATATGACTATAAACACCCTGCTAAATTCCAGTGTTGCCAAGCTCAAAATTTACATCGATCCTTCTCTGATCCATGTACTCTGTTAATGAGGGACTCACACTATAATTAGTCCGTTATCTTTTTAACTATTTTTTAACTATTATATCTCTATAATATACCGTTAAAGTTAATAAGTTAAATTTCGTTGTATAATAAGGTAATCAAATTGGAAATAATTCATTAATATAATTATATATTTAATTTTTATTTTTAAAAAAACGTTTTTTTTTGGTTGAATTTTCACTGATAATTTTAATAATTTCCTTTTTTATGAAATGAATAAATTTTTCTTTTTTTATATTTTTACATTATTTTAATGAAATTTCTCTAATCTTTTTTTAAATATAGTAATGAATGGATTTAAATGAATTATGATTCTTTTTTTTTATTAAATGAATATATTAAAGTAATTATATATAGAATTCCAATTACCTTTTTGAAGATGTAATTGTAATGAATAATTTATATTCATTTAATTAGAAATTGGTTATAAGGGCAAATCATTTCTTTTTAAAATTAATTTCCCTCTTTTTTTTTATTTTGTTCAGTTCAATATGTGAAAAATGGAATTTTTTAAGTTTAATTTTCTTAATCATTCATTAATATTTTCTTTTAAAATGATTAATTGAGCCATTTCAACTTACTAATTCGTTTCCATATCTAAAGGTCTTCAATATATTACTCAAAAATTTAGAAGAAACAACAAACCATTATATATTTTAGCCTTGTATTTCACAATGCCTTTCTTTGACAATAGAAGCAAATATTATCATATGTGTCCAAATTTTTCTCCCGAAATAAAGACACGAAAATATGTCATTATGTTCCAAAAATGTGCCACAAATTTAGATCATATAATTCTTTCACGAAAATATGTCACGAAAACGTATCACGAATTAATATAGCAAAATATGTGTCATAAAGTTGTCACGAAAAATGTGTCATAAAGTTGTCACGAAAAATGTGTCATAAAATTGTGTCGCGAAAAGAGATAGAAAGATTTAATAGGTTTACATATATATATATATATATATATATATATATAATGCCATTTGAAAGGGTTTAAATACACATGTCATCAAGTTAAAAATATATATTAAAAAAGAAAACCCTATTTTTAAAAACAAATAACTATAAACTTTACTATTTTTAAATAATCATTTGCAAACTATTGATGAAGAAGGAAATTACTAACTCTTTTTTTATTTTCATTTATTATCAGCGAATACACAAAACGAGTATTTAAAATGACATTTAAAAGGTATTTTTCAATTGACAAAAGATCCATTTTAATAAATATTTAAAAGTTATTTTTTCCCATCAAAACAGATGACATTTCAAATCATTTACCTTATTCCTTTTTCATATTTTTGATATATCAAATGAAAACATTTTAAAAAGCTTTATGGGGGTTATTGAAATAAATAAATATTTGGTAAAAATGACAGCAATTTAGAGAGAATTCTGTATTTTTAGGTTTTTTTACACCATTACGGCAAAAGCTGGTATTTTCTTTGAAGAATTCATATAAATGTTATAAAATTCCTTTATGATATACACTTTCCACCCTATATTTTGCCATTATTTATAAAATATTATTGTATATATTCATTAGATAATAAATATAAATGGTAAAAGGATTGAAATTTCTTTGGGTTGCAGTCACCAATTCATGATTATAATCAATGTGCTATTCCATTATAAATCAATATTGTTCGTTGATCGTTATATGTAAAGGTTCACTATATCCCAGGTTCGTTTTAGTCAGATTTTACTGTATTATATAATCAATTCAGAGAGAGAACCTTCTATAATATTATATATTTATATAATAAATATTTTTATAAATCCAATATATGCCTTTCATTATCTAATATTATATATATATATATATATTTATATATATTTCAAAAATATTTTGAAGATAAAATATAAATACATATACAAACATACATATATATATATGTTATATGGAAATATTTTATTTAAAAATGTTATATGTTAAAATTTTATTTTATTTAAAGTTATAATTTCATAGATATAAATACTCTTTTAATCGACCGCCAGAGGTCACGCTTCTACTATATAAACTGATTGTTGTTCTTCCCCGCTGGCCGACCCAAACCATATGTAATTATGTAAATATTCTTTTGTTTTTCATATTTTTTATTCTTACGCCTTAAGCCAGGCTGTACTTGTACAAAATTATGTTTTTAATATGAATTCATTTCTCAGCTCAATAAAGCAATATCTGATCAAGACCATTTTATTATTATTCTTTCAAGAAATTTAGCCACGACTGCACCACCATTACAATAATCCTCAACATGATCAAATATCAAGCAGAAACTCACTCAACTTTTTTAAATATATAAATATAATATATATATATATATATTTGCACACACATATATAAATATCTTTATATTATAATGTATTAGCGCGCCATCTGTTATGAAAATTCGAAACTAATATAGACGCGTATGATTCTTTTAAAAATTAAACAATTTTTATGGGAGGGCCTGACGTCACATAATAATATTATAAAACCTTGAAAAAGGTTGGCGTTAAACTGAAATATTGGTGAATATATTATATATTAATCCAATATATACCTTTTTAATTAATGATCTACCTTTGTATTTCCCTATTTTCAAAAAATATATATAATATAAATAATTAAAGCCAGTTAATTAGAGGCTGTAATAAAACAATAGAATGGAAAGACAACCACTCAAACCATAATTACCGACGATGTGGTTGGTTAGAAATTTATCTTGCTGTAATTTTATTGGCTGTTCTCGGGGGAGTGGCTCTCAACAGCCTTGTCAGACCATTTATTTACACATTTGTTTAGATAATGTACTTTATTCTGTACTTTATCACTCTCTACTCTATATACTGCTGTCATAGTATTACTATATGATTTATATTCATAATATATTGCCCTTTTATCAACGTTATTATTGTTTATAAATGACTGAGGCGTATAATTATAAAGCTATACAAACAGTTTAACCGCATAAGTTTCTTTTTTATTTATGAAAAATCATTTTTAATTTCAAAGAGAAATATTTAATATTTCTAACTTTTGGATGACGTATGAAAAGGTTGAATATATATATTCCATTCATATATAGACCATCACTCTTCATATATTCAACCTTTTCATACGTCATCCAAAAGTTAGAAATATTAAATATTTCTCTTTGAAATTAAAAATGATTTTTCATAAATAAAAAAGAAACTTATGCGGTTAAACTGTTTGTTTAGCTTTATTGTTATTATTATTTAGCGATTTAATAAAATGAAAGAAGACAAGTTTCTTTAATCATTTAACGACGCAAGCTTTCGGGCAAAAACCCTTCAACAGGCAAGCTAAAGCATAAATACGACACTATGAACGTAGAAACTAATGGCTGAAGTGAATATACATAAACATATTATTTACATATCTATAGCAAAGTAACATGCAAATGAGTAATTTAACGGTTTGTAAAATAATAATCATAGAGGATAAATTTTCAAAGAGATGCAAATTCATTACTGGAGGCAGGAAATATTAGTGAAGTATATGATATGGCTGATATGGAGTTAAAGTAAATAAATGAGATAATTACATAATTATTATTATTGAATTTTCAAATCATATTTTAGAGGAAGGATTTAACTAGAATCATTAATTAGTGTTTAATTATAGGGTTAACTATATTACTGTTTATTTATCTAGTAAATTATAATATTTCACTGTGTGTCGATTACTTTATAACAAATTAGTGTGTATTTATAAATCTCTTTGAATATTTGTTATAGATAATGTATATGATTATATTTAACCTAATGAGACAATGGAAAGGACAATTCTCCGATATAAATGCTAAAAGGTAAAACTTCTTAATATTTTGACTATGGGTATATATTTTGAAAATAGAGCAATCCAAAAATAAATCTTCAATTAAAAATGCATATATTGGATCAAATTATCATTTATTTTACCAATATTTCAGTTGGCTTAACGCCAACCTTTATCAAGGTGTTATAACACTTTAAAATGTTATAATACCTTGATAAAGCTTGGCGTTAAGCCAACTGAAATATTAGTAAAATAAATGATATTTTGATCCAATATATGTCTTTTTATTTAAATATTTATTTATGGATTGCTCTATTTTCAAAAGGATATATATATAACCTATGATATTTTACAATATGATTGAACTCTATATAACTAAATAAAATATATAAATAAACTAAATCGACTATTACGATGCTTTAGCGCGCCATCTGTTATCAAATTACGAAACTATTTTAGACGCGTAATATTCTTTTTGAAATGAAACAATTTCTATAGTTCATCTAAAATACCCATTCGAAGAGTCAAGCATCAGTATCACTATGAAAGAAAGTTCCGAAATTGCAATATAACAGCGGTTTGGTAGATTAAACTGGCGAAACCGCAGGGAGGGTTAACCACTGATGAGCCAGGCTCTCCCTTTAATTTTTCCATTGCAGTAAGGGCAGTAGAAATTGTTTTATTTTAAAAAGAATATTACGCGTCTAAAATAGTTTCGTAATTTGATAAATATACTATATATAATAACTATATATAAACTAATATATATTGAGATGTTAAAATAATATCATAAATATTTAAAATATGTAAATAATAATTTGGATATAAAAATAGTATTTATTATTCAGTTGTTAACGTGATACTCCTGTTGAAGGACTGATAAGTCCGAAAGCTTGAAAATAAAAAGTTGAACAAGAAACCTAGCCCTGGAAGCTTTATTTATTTTATTTAATTAATTATTGTTTTTCCCTTATTGTATATAGTTTATTTAGTTTATATATACATATATATATATGGTTTATAGAGCTTATTTATATTGTGAAATATATCATAGGCTATATATATAAACATAAGGAAGTTTTATCTTTTAGCATTTAGTAATAGAGGACCTATTTTCCAGGCCTATAACTAACATCGCAAAATTGGAGAGGAGTGGATTTTAGGAATTGGTTTAACCATGGAGATAAGCACCACCACCTACGAGCAATTATAACGGAATATTGTCATTTTCAGCACTATATTATGGATATATATATATCAACTCTGTAATTGTATTCAAAATTAAAATGGTATTTAAAACATTCAAACCCGATTTTGTACTTTAAAATTTTCTCAGTAAATATTTTTAAATAGTTTTAATATGCTCTAATGGACGAATTTTAAGGAAGCTGTACCTTTTAATATGTATATCGGGATTCAGACAAAACTAATTATTATCATTTTAAACACAATGACCTTTTTTAAAGACATAGAATATAACCAAGTGGAAACAATAATGCCTTTGTCTCTTAAAAAAAAAAAGACTATCAGCGACATCAAAATATGTAAATTCATTATGTTTTTTCTATGAGTTTATATATAATTTTCATGAATTTTATTATTTTAGAGGTATTTTGAAAAATATTTATCCATCATTAATCGCCTTTATAGCAATAGAAAAATAATAGGAGCCAAACGATGAGCAAAAACCTGCCAATATTTTCCGAACTCTTTCAGTGAAAGGTTGTTTATTTATAAACAAAAATATCGCACTAAAATTGCTTCAATTTTCATTCACAGATGGAACGCTATTTTAACGTAAACATATATTTGTTTTGAAAATAGATCAATCCATAAATTTTTTTTTTATTAAAAAGGCATAGATTGGATCAAAATATCATTTATTTTATCAATATTTCAGTTGGCTGAACGCCAACTTTTATCAAGGTGTTATAACATATTAATGTGTGTCAATAACAATGTGTGGTCACTGAGTTTGTTGTTGACACACATTAATATATTATAACACCTTGATAAATGTTGGCATCCAGCCAACTGATATATTGGTAAAATAAATGATATTTTGATCCAATATATGCCTTTTTAATTAAAATAAACACATATATGATTTTTTAAATATATTATTTTACATTTTATTAATCAATCAGGCGCGATATTGAAATATTTGCGCCTATTACATAGGAAACAAACAAAACAGCAATCAAATTAGAAATTAGAATTAAATATTCACATATTTACGTATATAATTCGACAGAGTTCATAAAATAAACATATATATATATGTTGATAACATACCATAAATTTCATTAACATTTCTTAAAATATATTCTAAAAACTCTCTCAAATGCATACAAATAATTTCTAAAATATCAAAAGATGTTTCTAATTATATTTAAAATATTCTAAATGTGGAATAATAAATATTCTAATTTGATTATAAACTATCCTTTAAAAATATAGTTGTGAAAGGGGGGGGGGGGGGGGTATATAGATATATAATTTTATTATTCTCAATTACTTCTGTTTTATATATAAATGAATTTATATTTATAGGAACTATCTCGTATTCATTTGATTATATCTTTTTTTATTGTTAATATAAATATAATTGAATTGTGAGCTTTGTTTTTGGTATATATTAGCTTTAATTTAAATATTAATTGAATTATAGCCTTTTTGTTTCTGTGTTTGAAATTTGTAATACATTTATTCATATATATTTCATAGAGGTAATAACTTTTATTTAATTATATATCTTATAAATTAAGTATCTCTAAGATTTTTATATTTTTTGTATACCCACATATTTATTATTATTTTGAACGTTAATATTAGTTTTAAATTTCGTTATTAATTAAATATATAAAACCCCTAAAACTATTGTTCTATTTCTAATTTATATTTATTCATATGAGTTTTCCCTCTTAATACAATATTTAACGCTTTAATAAAATTTTACAATTTTCAAACATAGAACATATTTTAAAATATATATAAAAAAAACATATATATTGGTATGAAAAAGGGCTTTATTGTCCAATATATGCCTTTTAACGACTAAAAAATATAATTATATATTGGTTCCTTTTCAAATTTATTATATTTTATTAATAAAAATATTAATATATTTATATTTATATATATATATATATACTATAGCGCTCTATATATATTAATATTGGATACAATATATATAAAATAAAAAATAGTTTTATTCATTAAAAATATATAGATATATAATAATTATTATTTGTAAAAAAAAAGACAAATTAGAATAATTTGATTTTTGCTCAAAATTCATAAAATATTAACCCCTAAACAGAAAATATTTAAAATCAATATCTTCTGCTAATAAATCCAAAATGGCGAGAAAAGGCTTAACGCATTTTTCTGGAATTATCTACGAACCTAATAGCTGTCAGTAGTCACTCGCCATATTTTGACAATACTTCGGCTGTCTAGCTTATCTTCTGAGAAAAATACTATATAGACATATGATTTAGGCACAAAATATATATTATTAACAATATTTATTTATTTATCTATTTTCCATTATGCATAATTATTTAGAAGGGGGTTGTGTGAATTAAATTTTAGATAATTATAATTATGTTTTAATATTATAATATATTAAAATATCTAAATGTATGAATTAATTGATAATTTTAAATTAATTGCACTGAATATATTTGGCAAGTATTTATATATTATTTTAATATTTTTGATAATAAGAGAATGAGTTTATATATTACTAAAATTTAAAATCTAATCATTTTTATTATAAGAATATAAAAAAATGATTTTTAAAAACATATTTGAAAATTAAGAAAGAGTCATATCTTTATCGAACAACTGAAAGTTGCTGATGGCTTGCGCCATTTGTCGGGATAAATATCCACTATTCGTTGAATTTTAATAAATTCCAGAATTGGCCAAATACCTATTCTTGATTAATCAAGAAAAGCTAACCATGTACACGTTTCGGGCTGTTGGCCCTCGTCAGCGTGGTGTAAATAGTTGAAGATGTTTGAAAACAAATTTCTCTCTTGAATAAGTGAATCTTATTTGTATATTTTTATTTACTTTTATACATATTGATATTTTTATCTTTCCTTTTCAATAATTCATGGGGAATCTTTGTATGAAAAATAAGGAAGTTACAATACCTCTTTAACATATTTATAATTATAGATTAAAATGATTATATAACCTTCTCAAGGTACATATTTCTCGTTCAACTTATAAATTTTAATTTAATTCTATCTCTCATTCTTCCCTCTCTGTTTCTATCAGGAGGATCTGTATTTATTGATAATAAAATAAAGGTCACATTTTCATTTAATATTGAATTAGATTATTACATTTTTCTCTATAATTAAAAAGGCATATATTGGATCAATATGAAACATTTTTATTATATTGATCCAATATATGCCTTTTTAATTAAATATCTATTTATGGATTTCTCTATTTTTAATACAAATACTTGTAATTACAAATTATGGGTATATAGGCATATAACACATATAAAATGCAATATCATCACTAATATAACATACTATTTTATGATTATAATAGATATATATAATATTTATATATGGGGTAAAATAAATTATTTTTCTAATATTTCGAGAAAATTTAGTGTCATCTCGATATTATATTCAAAAGGAACAGATTTTTGAATTTTTATTGAATGTTAACTTTCATTTGGATGTTCGCCAAAATCTCTCTGAGTTCAATATTTATAATATGCAAATAGGGAATATAAATAAATTTTGACTTCCCTCTAAATTTATTCCATTATAATTATTTTATTGCTTGCTATGTAAATATATCACGCATATCTAAACATCCAGATGCGAGCTTTGCACTTACTTAATTGAAAAATGATAATTAAAAACATTTTAACGCTACTTTTGTTCTAAAATATATATATAAATAAAATTTATTTTTATAGCCCTTTTATCATGCAATGAATAATAATTGAAAGATGGAAGGTATCGCTCATCGGTAATGAACCCTCCCAGCGGTTTCGCTATTTTAAAATCTAGACTGATTCATTATTGTATTTGATTGAATTTCTTAAATATCCTGTACTTGCTACTTATTACATTAAATTGATATTTTGAACAAATTAATGGACATATGCTTCTAGGAATGTAGAAATATATATCTGAATTAAAGATTAAAATTACGATGTACTAGAGCGCCATCTGTTATCAAATTATAAAACTATTTTAGAATATTATAAAAAAAAATATAAAAAAAAAAAGAATATTACGCCTCTAAAATAGTTTTATAATTTGATAAAGATTAAAATGTTTATAATTTTCAGCGATAGAAGGCGCTAATTTAATGATGATATTTTAAATTGATAAATGTTGTTTACTTACTTGTACTTTCTGGTGGCTTTTTACTTGTTTCACACGTATATTCGGTGAATATTATATAAAATTAATCTTATATATATATATATATGTCATAATATATACTCTTCCAGGAATAATAAAACAAACCTAGAGCCATCCCAGAGAGAGATGGGATGTAAAGTCCGGTCAATTGAGACAGCAGCGACATTCCAAAGGGGCGGCAAATGGGGCCCGTCCGTCAACACCAGGGGACTATTTTTGGACAGTTGCTGGGGGCGTGCAACACAAACGGTCGTTCAGCGGTGGCATCCCCTCACACTACCTCTCTCTCTCTCGGATGGCTTCCAAATTCCTCTACCAATTTGTGGCGTGATTATTTCCCTTTCCCCACCACATTATTACCACTATATTGTCACATATATATATATATGAAAACTTACATTTCACAATATATAGGTTTCCAACCTAGATCTTGGTTGTTTAAAAATGATCTTTTAGTCCAAAAGACCACCATGTAGGGTTATAAAATGGCGGATAACCTGAATACAATTATTTTTTGCATATAAAAAGAGTCGGTGGATGAGTGGGTAACACCTTCGATTCCCGACAGTCATGAACCGGGATCGAATCCCGCGTTAACATTTTGTTTAATATGTAAATAACCTTCACGTATTATTCATTGTTGTAAATATCATAAACTAGGTTGCTCTTGTTGAGCGGTATCTAAAAAAGTGATTTTGGAACCGTGTTTGCATATGGAACACAAAATTAATTGGAATTCGTCAATGATAAATCATACTGATAGAGAGTATCTGTTATGTGTAAAGTAATATGGGGATAGGATGTCACGTCTATTTCTGAGGTCGTCAGTCTTCCTTTAAATCTATTTGTTCCATAGTTACAATAATAATGAGAATAATTAGATTTTCATATCACATATATATATATATATATATATATATATATATTGTATAATCAAAAAAAATTATATATATAATCTAAAAATCTCAAATATTTCTAAATTTAAAAAATATATACTTTATTTTATTCATTGACAATTTTATTTTGGTTATCATCGTTTTTAAAAAGACTTTCAGTTTTAGTTATATATAATTTTGTTGTAAATATGCGTAGTTAACCAATCAATCCTTTTAAATCACTAATATAGGATTAAATTATAAATTCTATATAATGTGAAAACTAACAAATGTGTAATCTTTCCTCAAGTAATTGAAAATAAAAGCTACTTGACGGTAAATAATTTTCTTTTTTTATCACGACTGCACCTCAACCCTTTATCTTATCGATCCTTTGTCTTATCAAGCCTAATCTAACAACAACACAAAATATTCATAACATATATATATATATTGTAATTAAATAGGCATATATTGGATCAAAATATCATTTTTACCAATATTTCAGTTGGCTTAACGCCAACCTTTATCAAGGTGTTATAACATTTTAATGTGTGTCAACAAGTGTAGCGCTGAGTTTATTGTTGACACACATTAAATATGTTATAATACCTTGATGAAGGTTGGCGTTCAGCCAACTGAAATATTGGTAAAATAAATGATTTTTTGATCCAATATATGCCTATTTAATTAAAGATTTATTAATGGATTGTTCTATTTTATACATATATATATATATTGGTGAAAAAAATAATAAATAGGTTAAATAAAATATTTTCGGTCGTCAAGGTACAGCCTGCATCACGCTGACCTGAACCAATAGTCCGAAACGCGTTCGTGGTTGGCTTTTCTTGATTTATCATTTATCAAGAAAAGGGGTTGGAAAATATCAGAGAACAGGTTAAATCAACGTGTATTTGAAATCTCTTTCTCTATATAGAGCTCTGCCATCTAAAACACATCTAACACACATGTTTATCAAACACTAATGTTCAGGATATGCCTTTTGTGTTTTTAATATATATGTATGTTATAAAAAAGATATTTTATTTTGAATTTTGGATCATCTTGATAATTATGCTATGGAGATGCAGTCTTTGCAAAGATCTTGAAAGTATAATACCAAAAATAGTTTTGATAAGAGTGTTTAATTGAGCTATAGGATAAACATAATTTGGTAAAAGTACCGCCTGGCTTAAGGCGTAAGAATAAATAAAACAAAAGCTTATTTACATAATTACAAACATGTTTGAGCCGACCCACGGGGAAGAACAACAACGAGTTTTTATAGGGGAAGCACGACCTCTGGCGGTCGATTTAGCAGTATTTGTATCTATGAAATATATTTCTAAATAAAATAATATTTTAATATAACATATATATACAAATTTACCGGAGGAAGGAAGTATGAATGCATATTTATATGATAAATTTCCATAACAACCTTTCAGAACATTATCGGCATCAAGGGTTCATAGCAGAGAGATAATAAGGTTGAAAAATATAAGTATTCATACAATACTTGTATACATGGTTATAATATGGAAAAATGTTTATATATTTTTATTTATAATTTAATAAATAGTTAAACAATATCAAATTTATAATATTTGAGCAAAACCCTATATTTATAAATGAAAAACAAATGATGTATTACTCATTTACATATATATTCTAACAAAATAATATTTAAAAGTATATATATATAATGTTTAATTTTCGAAAATTACTTTCAAAAATACTTTTAGAGAGCGAAGAAAACATAGAAATTACTCAATATAAACTACAGACAATTTAATACCCATCCAGAAACTACCTTGCAACAAGCTTGGAGTGCAAACGATACTTGAGATTTAGCCCAAGTACCAGGAAATAATCTGAGGATAATTTGTTTCTGTGAGAGGGCAGAAGATTTAATCCCCATCGGCTGCTCTCTAATTCATGCAGGCATCTGCTGCAAATTAATTCCCCACGCACCAAGCCGCCTAATATGCAACTAAGATCCATTTAAATTGCATACTTCTTTGTATAGATAGCTCTTTGTTCATATAGTACCCTTAGAGGTCTGTCTATAGGGAGTTTATAAAGCAAAATCTGACTTTAATTTATAAAATTATCGTTATAATATACGAGGACAATTGGCTTTCAGTTTATATATATGGTGTGTATGTTAGTTAATTGTGGGTGTGGCCACCTCTTGCTTTCCACCTTCAACTATAGCTATTTATAGCTAAACATTCAATCAGAACTGCGCATGCGCGTGAGGTATTCACACTAAGGCGTGGCTTATTTATATATGGTCGTGGTCTTTATCTTTGGGCGGGATTTGCTCCAGAGTGTTTCTTCATATGTTGACGTGAGTCTATTATATTCAGGTGTTAACTACTTATATTTAAGCGTGAACTACTTATATGTGGGCGTGGTTCATTCATATGTAGGCGTGGTCTAGGCATATGTGGGCGTGGTCTACTCATATGTGGGCGTGACTCATTCATATGTGGGTGTGGTCTTCTCATATGTAGGCGTGGCTCATTCATATGTGGGCGTGGTCTATTCATTGTGGGCGTGGCCTTTTCATAATTGGTCGTGGCTCATTCATATATGGGCGTGATTATTGATATATGGGCGTGGTGTATATTTAGGTGTGATCTATTTATATATGGGCATGGTCTACACATATAGGCGTGGCATATTAATATGTTTGAGTGGTCTAAATATTTGGTCGTTTCCTATTCATATGTAAGAGTGGTTTATTCTATGTGATCGTAGTTTAATAAAGGTGGGTCTGTGAGATTTAGTTATAAGTGGGCGTGGTCTAAAATATGTAGGAGCTATCTATTCATATGTGGGCGTGGTGCAGTCATATGTGGACATAAGATAGAAATCGGTTGGGGTGTAGTTTATCCATATGTGGGCGTGGTCTAATATATATAGATGCTATCAATTCATATGTGGACGTGGTGTAGCCATATATGGGCGTGGTCTAATATATGTAGGAGCTATCTATTCATATGTGGACGTGGTGTAGCCATATATGGGCGTGGTCTAATATATGTAGATGCTATCTATTCATATGTGGACGTGGTGTAGCCATATATGGGCGTGGTCTAATATATGTAGGAGCTATCTATTCATATGTGGACGTGGTGTAGCCATTGTGGGCGTGGTCTAATATATGTAGAAGTTATCTATTCATATGTGGACGTGGTGTAGCCATATATGGGCGTGGTCTAATATATGTAGGAGCTATCTATTCATATGTGGGCGTGGTGTAGCCATATGTGGGCGTGGTCTAATATATGTAGACGCTATTCATTCATATGTAGGCGTGGTTTAGCCATATGTGGGCGTGACTAATATATGTAGGAACGTTCCTTTCATATTGGGCCTTGTCTAAGGCGTGGCATGTTTTTGGGTGATATGCTCAAATGGGAAGATGGACTAGTTTATTTAGGCGTTAATAGTGGCAAGGTCATATAGGCAAGGTCTAGTTTTTATGTACCTGGTGTGGTGGAATGTGGAATTCACACGAAGTTTCAATCACACCTGGATGTGTCCAGGGCTGTTCCACCGGGCAGTGCTGCTGGGAGGATCTGCACTGAGCGCCCTGGCGATGGCGAAAGACGCCCGTGCCCAAACAGCCACAGTAGCTCGCCGGTTGGGCTGTCCCGAGCTAGGCAGTAGCGCTGCCCTAGTCGCATGTCTTCGGCAGTTCCCTGTGTCCGAGCTGCTTATCCCCGGTCCTAGTGATGGGGATCTGTTGCCCGAGGAACAGTTCGGACCTACCGTCGATGGACTTCTACTGCATAGAGATCCCGATACTCTAATGAAAGACATCGTACGTCTGGATGTTCGCTTCCCGCTACTCTTCGGTGTTTCTACGCCCACCACAACAGATTATTCAGAAAGGAACGACCGCATCCTCGCTGCAGTAGTGCGACGTCTCTTCACATACCACCGTCAGGAGATTTTCCTGACTGTAGCAAATGAATATACCGATTGGACGAAACCACAAGCACGAGGAGGTGGTCTTGAAGCAGCTGGTGATGCCTTGGTTGTAGCTCCTTTACTAAGGACAGCTGCTATGTTATCTGCCATACAACCAAGGACATATTTTTATGTATTCAGTGCTAGTATGGAGTCTACTCCACAGCCACCGATTGGTCGGCTTCCATCATCTGATCTTCCATACCTCTTCGGTGCACCTCTAGCACCCAGTGGAATCTTAGGACTTCTCTATTCCAATTCTTCAGCGTTGGATGTGTCCATCTCTCAGCATCTGATGATCTACATCTCAAACTTCGCCAAAAGCGGGTAAGTCTAACTCATTTCTTTCTATTACATATACACTCATTTACAAAACCTAAGAAAAAAGACGAAGACATCTTCTGATCATGCAAATAAAGATTTCTGATGGCTCGCCCCATCTGTCGGAATAAATATCAACTATTCATTGATTTTTAATTATTCCAGAATTGGCCAAATACCCATTCTTGATTAATCAAGAAAAGCTAACCACGTACCCATTCTTTCAAGTAACTAACTTTGGCACACGAGTAAGTTTCAAAAGTCGAACTGCCCTTTACATATGTAAACATGTGGTGCACTTACTGTTAAAGCAATCACCAACTAATATCCACCATGATTACCATGGCCTGTACCACATATACTAGGAAAAATAATAAAAAAAGAAAAAAATACACATAATATATATACATCATATATATTTATATTATATATTACAAATTATAAATGATTTTAAAACCTTTCTATATTTATAAATTAAAAATAATAATCTTAATAGATATTATACAATTAAAAAAGAGACAGACGAATATAACAAAAGAAAGCGCGCCAAAAAAAAATGGCGCGCTCCATTGTTTATTTAAATTAAAAAGGAGTATAATTCCTTTTCGGTGGGGAGCTCAGAGGATATAATAATCGTAGTTGCTAAAATGTGCGAACTCACGTTGAGAAGATAAAAGAAAATCTCTCTTGTAGTTTAACTGATATTTCACGGAAAATCATCCCCAATATTTCTTTATGGCATTTCAAATAAATACGTATTTTCTGGATTTTGAAGCGTTTATTCTAGATAATAGAATTTTCTAGACCGAAAATTTTCTACGACTGCTTCGGAAATCTTCCACTGGTATATAATCCTTCAACTAATTTTTTTTATTTATCGAACAGAGTAGAATAGTGTGGATTTTAGATTAAATACATTGTTCTCTTTATCTTTTTTCAATGTTATATTTAATCTTTTGTGTAATACTTTATAGTTTTAACTTCTAATATAATATATATAGATATAATAAATATTAAAATTTTGATATTTTAAACTTTAAGAATATTATTTCGTAGTCATATTCGTTTGATATTTAATCAATAAATATCTTTTTTGAGACTTTTCGTCGTATTTACATATTTTTCTGAGAGATACAATAGAAGATTGGGGGTAAAATGAAAGAAAAAATCGTATTCACAAGGTTATAAGGAAATTAATAACATATAATTATGTTTATATACTATTTTATATATAATATAGGTTATAGTTGAATAAAATATATATATATGTTTTGTTTCTATATCAATTAAAAGGAATAAATTAAGAAAAAAGCATTTCCTGATCGTGAAACTAAGAGTTACTGATGGATTGCGCCATCTATCGGAATAAATATCAAATGATCTCGTAGATTTCTGTATTATTCCAAAATTGACGAAATACTAATTGTTGACCAAAAAAAGCTAACAAGGTACTCGTTCCGGGTGTTTGCCCAGCGTGGTGCATGTTCTACATCAAGTGACCATGGTGCAAGACATCAGAAATTCTTAGTTAAACGATCAGATGCCTTTTACTTCATTTATCAACCAGATCCTAGGTCAGTTTCAATTTTGTACAATCACATTCCGGGGATAAGTTATTTTAAAACATTTCAATTTTCAAAATTCTAGCTATCTGCCATCGAATTCGATAAGCATGTACAGTAGAATCCGTCATCAAATCTGTATTCAAATAACTGTAAAAAAAACTCTGTTTGATTTTATTGTAACTCTAGTCCTATTGGCGATTTGATGGGTGAGGTTTCTTTTTTGTTACAAAAGGATATATGTTGTTGTTGTTGTGTCCAATGAAGAGCCTCAGATGTCTCCGTACATCTCTATCACAGGTCGTTCTCTATATTTGGTGTATAAAGCTGCTGTTCTGGGTGTATGCCAATTTTCTGTTGTTGTTGTCGTGTCCAATGAAGAGCCTCAGTCGCCTCCGTATATCTCTATCACAGCAGTCGTTCTCTTTCTTGGGTGTGTAAAGCTGCTGTTCTGGGTCCATGTCAATTTTCTGTTGTTGTTGTCGTGTCCAATGTAGAGCCTCAGATGTCTCCGTACATCTCTATCACAGCAGTCGTTCTCTATCTTGGGTGTGTAAAGCTGCTGTTCTGGGTCCATGCCAATTTTCTGTTGTTGTTGTTGTCGTGTCCAATGAAGAGCCTCAGTCGCTTCCGTATATCTCTATCACAGCAGTCGTGCTCTTTCTTGGGTGTGCAAAGCTGCTGTTCTGGGTCTATGCCAATTTTCTGTTGTTGTTGTCGTGTCCAATGTAGAGCCTCAGATGTCTCCGTACATCTCTATCACAGCAGTCGTTCTCTTTCTTGGGTGTGTAAAGCTGCTGTTCTGGGTCCATGTCAATTTTCTGTTGTTGTTGTCGTGTCCAATGTAGAGCCTCAGATGTCTCCATACATCTCTATCACAACAACAGCAATGTCCACTATCTTGGGTGTATAAAGCTTCTGCTCTGGGTCTATGTCAATTTTCTGTTGTTATTGTTGTCGTGTCCAATGAAGAGCCTCAGTCGCTTCCGTATATCTCTATCACAGCAGTCGTGCTCTTTCTTGGGTGTGCAAAGCTGCTGTTCTGGGTCTATGCCAATTTTCTGTTGTTGTTGTCGTGTCCAATGAAGAGCCTCAGTCGCCTCCGTATATCTCTATCACAGCAGTCGTTCTCTTTCTTGGGTGTGTAAAGCTGCTGTTCTGGGTCCATGTCAATTTTCTGTTGTTGTTGTCGTGTCCAATGTAGAGCCTCAGATGTCTCCGTACATCTCTATCACAGCAGTCGTACTCTATCTTGGGTGTGTAAATCTGCTGTTCTGGGTCCATGTCAATTTTCTGTAAGGTTGAAGGGTATATGTAAATAATATACATAAATATATGTACCAAATCTCTGCATTAAACCTCTGTATTCTGTTTCATAATTTCCCAGTACAGAGCGTTATGGTGGCGATGAGAAAAAAATGTTCCACAGAATAAATAATATATAAAATATAAATATATCATAATTTGGGAAAGAGAGTGGCAAACGAAGTAGTTCAGAATTCCTCAATGCAAATTTCGTTATGCAACACAAATATGTAAAAAGAACGTAATCAATTGACCTGAATTTGAATTAAGTACCCTCTCTTTTAATGAATTATTAAAACTATTTAAAGATATAACTCTGAGAGAATAAACTATGAAATTAAAAACATAAATTTCTAAAATGCCAGCTTGTTAAAAATAGAGAAAAATAGCGATTCGAGCTAATTAATGAGAAGTATTTAAATTATTCCTTAATTAATGTTAATTAGAGGTCCAATTTAGAAATGTATTGTTCTAATTTATTGATATGTTCCTTTTAGGTAATGAATAGGATGTTTTTTCTTTATAAAGTGAACAATGTATTGCTTTGTTGATAGCGGCATAAATATTTTTATTCATTGACTAAAAATTGGAAAACACTCTACAAACGGAAATAATAGTTTGGATTTAGAATAGGTAATGCTAAATGAATGAACCGGTATATTTGTTGAGTGAATTTTTATCTCAGTATATATAAACTGAAGAAATTTGCGTTTTTTATTCAAAATCAAATTATATTTCATTTTAATTAGAGAAACCTTTAGTAATTATTGGGTGTTGCCTATGTGAAATTTTATCCGAATATATATAAAATTGAATTATATTTTTTGTTGATCAAATTTTTAATTAGGATAATTGAATTTTGAGTTACCCAATATACAATAATGATTACTATTATCTGTGAGATAGGAAGTTTTGCCTGACATAAACAAGTAACTGGAAAGAATCTTGTATATCTTATATATTTCTTATTATTTAAATACTTATTTATGGATTGCTCTATTTTCAAAATACACCTATCCCCCGATTTATACGGTAGATACGTTCCTGAGAAAAGCGTGTAAATCGGGGGATAGGTGTACACAGAAATAAAAATAAAATGCATTGACAGGTTAAAATATGCAGTCAGCACATAAGCTCGGGATTCCTCGTGAGATGTGTACACAGCGCATGTGTTCAATCACAGTAGCATTTAGTATAGTGCGATAAAAACAAAAAAAAACTTATTTGTAAAACCGTGTAAAAGCGAAAACGTGTAAAACAAGTACCGTGTAAATCGGGGGATAGGTGTATATATTTATTAATAAAATATTATGTTGAAATTATAAGGATATAGAATTATTACTTGATAATGCTGATTGTCTTGATTTCGTAAACATTTTGATACTGGTTTGCAGTCGTGATATTTCGAAAATATAATAAAAATAGCTTTGATCACAATTTTCTTTAATTGTACTGATCGAAATAACTAAGGAATAAATACCTGAATAAAGAGGTAAAAAGATAAAGAGAAGTGGAAGGTCTTTGATGTCTGTTTTTTTTTTGTTTGTTTTGTAAGAGACAGAGGCAATTCTGTCCACGCTTGATTATCTCGTGTGTCTCTAATAAAGGTCACTGTAATTTCTTTCAGAGTTATTGTTTGAATCCCGATATACATTCTAAAATATATAACTTTCTTAAGTTTTGTTCACACTTGGTTATCTCGTGTGTCTCTAATAAAGGTCACTGTAATTACTTTCAGAGTTATTGTCTGAATCCCGATATACATTCTAAAAGGTACAACTTCCTTAAGTTTTGTTCACACTTGGTTATCTCGTGTGTCTCCAATAAAGGTCATTGTAATATCTTTCAGAGTTATTGTCTGAATCCCGATACACATGGTAAAAGGAACAACTTTCTTAAGTTTGGTTTACACTTGGTTATCTCGTGTGTCTCCAATAAAGGTCACTGTAATATCTTTCAGAGTTATTGTCTGAATCCCGATATAGATTCTAAAAGGTATAACTTCCTTAAGTTTTATCCATGAGTGTAAATTATAAGAGTTTCAATCGCTTTGATAAAAAATAACCTATATATATAATTCTAAACATTTAAAAATTATTAAATATATATTCTCATATGAATCTGTATTTTATAAAATATACGTATCTCCAATCAGAATTATTCGGTTTTTTTTTTATAATATTTAGAAGATCATTATATTATTTTGTGTGTGTGTGGAAACTTCATTCCAATTTCTAAATATTTTGTATATTTGTAAAGGGAACCCTGTAATTCTATTAAAAATAAAATATAATATATATCTTTTAATTTTGTTTTGAAAATAGATCAATCCATACTTAATTCATTAGATAATAAAAAGGCATATATTGGATTTAATAAAATATTTATTTTGCCAATATTTCGGCTGGCTGAACGCCAACCTTTATCGAGGCATTACATTTTTGTATACACAAACTCATCTTTTATTAAATCCAATATATGTATTTTATTATCTAATATCTTTTAATAGAAAAAAATAATTAGAATATATAAAAATATCTATCATTCTTTTATATTATTGACATATTTTATATTCTATCTATATATAGTTTATATAGAATATGAGAAATCAAATAGGCTTTTTATTTAAAATTCTAAATACCGCAGTTTTTAAATGAACGTTTGGTAATTCAGAGAGTTTCAATAGTCGCCTGCTATTGGAATTCGAGGGTTCGTCTGGAATAATCAATACTTCATTGGCGCCTAAATAAATTGCGTCCAAATTTTATTCCCATTTTCTACCAAATTGGATTTACTAAAACACTCGTAAATGTTTCAAATTATCCGAAACTGATTATCATAAATTTGAATAGTTTATTATTATTAGTTATAATAATAATCTCAAATAATATTTGCATATAACTATTTCGTGTTTTATTTTTCAATTATATCTTCTTTTTTTTTCATTTAATAAAATTTGAATTTTTTTTTTTCATAGATCATATCATTATTTTATAACATTTTCTTAAATATAGGTTTTCAATTTTAAGTGAATTTATATAGAGTATATAGAATATAGTATATTGAATAGTAAATGCCGAGAGAGAGAGAGAGAGTATCTCCAGCAAACCTAAAAATGTTTACAGAGATTAAAATAAAGTGTTCCTAATACAAAAATAATGTTTGATAAAATTAAAGAAAGACATTTTTTTAATAATCTAGGTTTTCAAAATAAAAATAAAGTTATCTAATATAAATAAATATAAAATAAAAGGATTTAAAAGCGCGAATGTTTCTTTTATAATAATAAAAACTTCTACTGTCCTTACTGCGATGAAAAAATATATTGGGAGGGCTTGGCTCATCAGTGGTGAACCCGCCCAGCGGTTTCGCCAATTTAATCCACCAGACCGCTTCTCAGAGCTCTAATACTGTATTGGATCATTCTGCTTTTATATGCTACACTGAAGGATGGAATCTTAGAAATAGTTTTCAAGTAAACTATGGACATAAGCTTATAGGACAGTAGAATTACATTTAAATATTTCTATCGAGCAATGCTCTTCCGCAAACTATAAAGACAAGGCCAGTTAGGAATAAATTAATACAAAGCAATAACGCGCCACCTATACGTGTAGCATTACACATTCAGTGTAGCATATATAAGCAGAATGATCCAATATACAGGGTGATCCAAAAGTCCCGCACAACTTTAAAAATTAATAACTCCGCGAATATTCGCGCTAGAGCAATGCGGTAAACACCATTGTGTTCAGGATGCAATGGGATTTTTTATGGCAAATAATGTAAAATTCGAAATTGATTTTAGTTACAATTTTATTCGCCAGATGGCGCTCTACCAGAATCAGAGATTCAGCGGCCAAATTGTTTGATAAATTGAAAAATATAACTGATCGACACGTATTTTTCCTTTTTGAATACCAGGAAAGAACCCTAATAATATCAAATAACAAATTAATAAAACACCACTTCGCCAAAAGTATGAAGAATTGGTTAACGATTTTCAAATACAATCAGAGATATGTAAAATAGGTAAATGCAAATTAAAACATGTAGCAAAAAAAAAATTATATTTTAGATACGGTTTGTTTCCGAAGATAATAAATTTCTAAAATATTTAATTCAACTCTTACTCAGTATCGATTATATTTATTTTAATTCATTTGAAAAATATGTATCTATCTCTGATAATTTATTTTACTCTGGAATGCCGTTGTTGTTGTTGTCGTGTCCAATAAAGAGCCTCAGATGTCTCCATGCATCTCCATCACATCAGCAGCAATGTCCACTATCTTGGGTGTGTAAAGCTGCTGCTCTGGGTCTATGTCAAATTTCTGCAAGGCTGCGGCCATTGCTGGCTATGAGAATATGTGGGTAGGTGTAAGTTCCACACCAGGACAATTGTTGCATGCCCTATAGGTTCTTGTGCCATCTGCATGTATTGTCATTCCTTTATAGTGTTTTGTTCTAAGTCTTGTTATAGTTTTTGTCATTTTTCTCTCAGAGTTTATTTCGCATTTTGATCTTTTCTTATTTTTTTGTTTAATTATATTATATTCTGACAAAGAATCAGCGTCAAATAATGGCATTTGTTCTTTCCTTTGGCTCAACTTTCTGGCTTCCTTTGCCAATTCAAATGCCATTTCATTACCCCTGATCCCAGCATGGGCAGGGATCCAATGTAGAATGCAGTTATTCTCCAATGGTTCCAGTTGGGTAAGTAACGAGTGTATTTTCTGTGTGATTTTAGTATTGCCCTTCTGAATTGCTTCTAGAGCGGATATGGAGTCGCTGTATATTAAAATTCCTTCTGCTTGATGCAGGGATGGTTGGTTAAGGCATACATCAAGGGCTTTCCAGATAGCTGTCAGTTCACAAGTGAAGTTTGACGAAATCTGTCCTGCTCCTTCTTTGATTTTGATGTTTGTTCCATCTTGCAGTATTATGTTAATTCCGGCCCCTCCATTACTCAGGGTAAGGTCTGAAGATCCATCTGTATATGCTGTTAAAGGGCGTGGCCTAGCATTTTTAATCAATAATTTGTACTATGAGGACATAGCCGTTAATATTCCAAACACATCAGACCTCGAAACCCAAGGTATCAAAGTCTACCTCAATCAAAACAAAGCCATCAACATATACAATATGTATCACCCTCCAAACAATACATTTATTGACGATGGAACAATGGCTAAATTTCTTACAGACAACACTATTATTTTAGGTGACCTTAATGCCAAACATCAACTATGGGGATGTTCTACGCCAAACCCAAGAGGCAAAATACTATCAAACATATTTGACGACAATGCCTTCATGTGCTTAAATGATGGGAATCCTACCCATCATTCCTACAGCTATAATACGGCACAAGCCCTTGATATAAGTTTTTACTATCCTGACATTTTCCACAAATGCAAATAGCAAATATTAAAAGGTTTTGAAAGTGATCATTTGCCTAATTTGATAGAAATTAGCACCAAGACCAAAACTAGCTCAATTAAGAAAAATTATGGAACTTCAAAAAGGCTAATATGATATCTTTCGAAAACACCATTATTAAAGCAGTTAAAGTTTCAATACCAAGAGGTTATATTAAGAAATGGATTCCAAATTATACACACCAGGCAAAAAATATTCAAACACTTATAACTAAAAGAAATGAACTACAAAAAAGTGCACCCAAAACCAAACAAATTGTAGAACTGAACTGAACATTGTGATTGCAAAAATAAAAAGATTATACGTAAATGTGAAAAGGGAAAAATGGAAACAAACTTGTGAAAACCTGAACCCAAGAAACCCAAATACAAAACTTTGGCATTTGGCAAAACAAATTGACAGAGCCCAGCCACAAACTGAAAACACAAATATGATTGAGAATACAGATGGTACACCAGCAACTAATGACAAAATTGCTGCCAATCTTTTAGGTAATTCATATCAAATAAGTAGTAAAATCAAGGTTGAAAAAAGGCCCGAAATATTATTCATGACTGTAAAAATGTCACCAGCACTCATAATATTTTCCATGAAAAAAATCAATATGAAAGAGCTAGCTTATGCATTAGAAAACACTGACCTAAACAAGACTCCTGGGCCAGATGGAATCCATGGCCGAATGATATCAAACTTGGGCAAAATTGGCAAAGAAAGACTTCTTAATATTTTCAATAACTCCTGGAAAACTGGAAAATTGCCTCAAGACTTTAAAAATGCAACAATAATTCCCATTAAAAAACTTGACAAATCTGCTGATGACCCAAAAAACTACCGACCTATCTCCCTCACAAATATTTGCTGCAAATTAATGGAAAAAATTATATTCAGACGACTCACCTACCACCCCGACACAAGAAATCTCTTACCAGAAGAACAATATGGATTTAGGAAAGGACATGGGACAATAGACCAACTCTTATTTTTCACACAAAAGGTAAAAGATGCACAAAACAAAAAGCCAACTAACCACACCATAGCTGCTTTTTAGACCTTACACAAGCTTTTGATAAGGTATGGAAAAACAAGTTAATTACAAAATTATACAAACATTTCAAATTGACGGAAAAGCTATCACTTGGATAAATGATTCCCTTAAAAATATATACATCAGGGTCAAATATAATGGCACTCTATCTAAAACCTTCTAATTATACCAAGGATTACCACAAGGATCAGTCCTTAGCCCAACTCTCTTCACCCTATTTATTGCAGGCATAGAAGAAAAATTTTCACATAAAACCAATATTGGACTTTTCGCTGATGACATTATTCTATGGAGCAGAAACATTAACTGGAAAAAAGCTGAAAGAGATTTGAACAAGACTATTCTCCACCTAGAAAAATTTGCTAATAAACATAAATTAGAATTTAACCCCCAAAAATCTGAAACCTGTCTTTTTACTACCGATAAGAAACTATACAAAATAAGACCAAATATTATTCTGAAAGAACAACAATTGCAATATAATAAACATCCAAAATATCTCGGCTACACCCTGGATCCAGAAATTAACTCCAGTAAACATATTGAAGGAGTTGTTATAAAAGGAAGAGACCGACTAAAAATCTTGAAATATATTTAAGGAAGAGTGGAGAGCTGAAGCAACAACACTAAAATTAACTTACACATCTCTAATGAGACCTATCTTGGAATATGGATATCAAATCTATGGTACAGCATCTGAAACAAATCTAAAAACACTGGAAAGGATACAACTAAATGCACCTAAAATTATTACAGGTCTTCGAAATACCTGCCCTAATAATATTGTACTTTGCGAGGCAGACACTATGCCCTTAAAGGATAGAATAAGCTACAATCTGCCAAAATATATAAACAAAATCAAGAGTTATGAAAATAAACACAGAACTTTCAATTACATACTTATTTGGGAACCAAATATAAGACTCTAAAAAGAAGGCCCTCTCCACCTGGCCAAAAGAAATGGATTTTTAAAATATAAAGTGGAAAAATATTATTTGGCTGAAAAAATATCTACATGCGAACCACTAACAAAATGTTATTTTTAATGCCACTTTAAATGAACCCACCAACAAACAATACCAAAATCCAGAATACTTAAAACAATTATCATTAGAAATAATTAATAAAATTCCTAAAAATGCAATAACTATCTATACCGATGGTAGCAGAGACGAGTTGGGACACACTGGCAGTGGCTCTCTCATTAAAACCACAAATGGCAATGAGAAAATGAACAGAAGAAACCCAGATTTTTGCTCAATCTTCAGATCAGAACTTATAGCCATCTATGAAGTCTTAAAAAAGATGTTGTAATTTATCGCTGTGATGTCTATTTCGGATTCTGTGCCTGTGTGGACTTAGATAGGTGTTCTCTCCGTTATTTAACGGTGTAAGGTCGAGGTCGGTAAGCATGTCCTCAACCTACTGACTTTTGTTATCCTGGACAGGTGATCCCCGAATTGAACTTTTGGCGTTAAATTCGCCGAAGTATGATTGTGATATCCGAAGACGCTTCACTTAATGTCTCTATTGTGTGTACCCATACAAAATTCAAAGATTTCACGAGCTGAAAGTTGGCGATTTTGAGATGCGTCAAGAATTCGCTGCATGGGTTTTCCGGCAAATTGATATAGATGAAAACTGGCTGTCGAATGTTCTGTGGACAGATGATGCTCACTTTTCTCTAAACGGAGAATTTAACATTCAAAACAGCCGCATTTGGGCAACAGAAAACCCTAGGATTTTCACAGAAATGCCACTTTACCAGCCTAGAGTTACAGTTTTGTGTGGGTTCACTTCTTTTATTATTGGGTCATTTTTCTTTGAAAAATCAATGGAAGAACTTTTAAAACCGTTTTTGTAACTGGTGAACGTTATGAGAAAAGGGTATTCCCATATTGCAGGGCAAAAGCACTAAGCGAAATAACATTCATGAAAGATGGAGGACCTCCTCATATCTCCCGAGGTGCCAAACAATTGCTGAAGGATACGTTCGGTGAAAATCGTGTGATAGGTCGCCACTTTATATACCAGTGGCCTCCAAGATCAACAGACTTGACGCCTTGCGATTTTTGTTTATGGGGATACATTAAATCGTGTGTTTATCGATGCTGGCCTACCACATTGGCCATGTTGAAGGCTTCTATCAGATGGCACGCTTTATCAATTTAACAGATATGTTATTTAATGCTGTCCATTCTGTCATTTATCGTCTGCAGGCGGTGATTGAGAATGAAGGGTGCCACATTGAGCAAGGATTGTGACCTAATACAAGAGAGAAGGCAGTTACCTCATGTGTTGTATAAGCCGCCATGTATTATATTATCTATCAATATTTTGCAGCTCTTTGTGCTGGGATATGGGGATAATAAATGCTATCCTCACATCTTGACTCTTTTTTTTTGTGAACAGTAATATTTTGTTTGTCATTTGCTCACATATTATGTCGTGCAAACCAGAGTGTTATAACTTCTCGAATAACACTGGTACACACAATTTTACCCCTTATGTTTAGTTTTTCGCTTTTCGCTCATTAGAAGAAATACATAGATAATAGATAACATAGAAATACATACATAATAAATACGTGTAGCATAAGGAATATTTTCTGTACACCAATAACTTTGAAATTTTGTGAAAAAAAATAATACAAAATGATTTTACTACCACATTTTTCAACGCAAAAGGTCGATTTAATTTTTTTTTTTTTTTGAGCGGACACATTTTTAAAATTGTGTACAGTATAATAAACAATGATAACATTTGACAAGCCCATAGGATATTTGGAATAAAGTACGACAAATATATTTTGTCACTCCCCTCTATATTTCATTTGTTGGATCATGACAAATATCCAGTTAAATAGTCAAGGGTCGCCAATCAGTCAAGAAACTACACATTTCTTATAGCAAGAAATCCTATTAATAGTGCCATCATAATTTTTGGTACTATATTAACATTTCAAAAATTCGTGTATTGATATCAGCAGTGTTTTTCGAACATTCAATCTATTTCACAAAACCTCATATAAAAAATAAATATTTTGCTACATGTTTTAATTTGCATTTACCTATTTTACATATCTCTGATTGTATTTAAAAATCGTTAAACAATTCTTCATACTTTTAGCGAAGTGGTGTTTTATTAATTTGTTATTTGATATTATTAGGGTTCTTTCCTGGTATTCAAAAAGGAAAAATACGTGTCGATCAGTTATATTTTTCAATTTATCAAACAATTTGGCCGCTGAATCTCTGATTCTGGTAGAGCGCCATCTGGCGAATAAAATTGTAACTAAAATCAATTTCGAATTTTTCATTATTTGCCATAAAAAATCCCATTGCATCCTGAATACAATGGTGTTTACCGCATTGCTCTAGCGCAAATATTCGCGGAGTTATTAATTTTTAAAATAGTGCGGGACTTTTGGATCACCCTGTAGTATTAGAACTCTGAGAAGCGGTCTGGTGGATTAAATTGGCGAAACCGCTGGGAGGGTTCACTACTGATGAGCCAAGCCCTCCCAATATATTTTTTCATCGCAGTAAGGACAGTAGAAGTTTGTATTATATATAAAAGAAACATTCGCGCTTTTAAATCCTTTTATTTTATACGCATAGATGGCGCGTTATTGCTTTGTATTAATGAATAAATATATATATAGTCTCCAAAGTTTAAATATATTTCCAAAACTATAAAATAAAAAAAAATAAAAAATTATAAATATTTGCACATTTATATAAAAATAATAATAAACAAGGTGTCTATTAAATATTATTTTCAAATATCTTTTATGAGAGATTATATTGGTTAAATTTTCGTTTATTAAAAATTTTAATTTTTATATCAAAAATATTGAAAATAATATATTTTAGACTAGATAAAAGAAATTCAGAAATTATTCTCAACAACCTATTTAAAGAACTGGTTCTTTGAGACAAGATTTGGGGTATATATAATCTGGAGATATAGGTTGCCTGGCCGGTATTCATATTTCTGTGAAAAAAATATACACTTCGGCCAGTTAGAGTTCCCCTGACGAAGACAAAAGATTTTGCTGAAAATTTGAGAAAATAAAACCTCTAACTGGCCGAAGTGTCTATTTTTCAGAGAAATATATATATATAGCCTCTTTAAATATAAAACAACAACAAAAGGCTTTTATTAGGGCCCATTGCCCTGTATAGATTCTCCATACAACAACAAAAAGGCTTTTATTAGGACCCATTGCCCTGTATGGATTCGCCATACAACAACAAAAAGGCTTTTATTAGGGCCCATTGTCCTGTATGGATTCTCCATACAACAACAAAAAGGCTTTTATTAGGACCCATTGCCCTGTATGGATTCTCCATACAACAACAAAAAGGCTTTTATTAAGGCCCATTGCCCTGTATGGATTTGCCATACAACAACAAAAAGGCTTTTATTAGGGCCCATTGCCTTGTATGGATTCGCCATACAACAACAAAAAGGCTTTTATTAGGGCCCATTGCCCTGTATGGATTCGCCATACAACAACAAAAAGGCTTTTATTAGGGCCCATTGCCCTGTATGGATTCGCCATACAACAACAAAACAATACAGTAATTATTCCTCCCTTTCCCCATGTGCACGTGAGCCTTTGTTTGAAAATGGGATTTATTTACACATCTGTTCTAAAACTTTCCTCACTACTTATTTTGTGTATGAATCTATTTACAATTGATCTGTAGAAATTATAGAGTTCTATTGCTATATTTTTTTTCTGAAATAGTTCTCAGCGTCTTCAGTGGGTTGCTAAATCTCCTGAAGGTGTTTTTAAGAGTTTTTTCTCTCTCTCTTTAAATATATGTAAATTGATTTTCACGAGCTATAATTATCCTTAAATATTAAAATAAGAAAATATTAGGGCAAAGAGTTTATCTTTCTTGAGGTTTTCGAAACCTTTGAGCAAAAAACTGCTTTTAAGCGGGTAAATCCAAAAACAAATGAAGAGGGGTGATATCCGACGCCCGATAAAATCTATCTTCATCCGTTGAAGAACAGGTTTTGCTCGAGAGCTTGCAATACCTAAGAATAGCGAAAATATTTTCCTTAATATTTTCTTATTCGAATAAAGATATTATATATTTATAATTGTATGTAATTCTACTGTCCTCAAAACTTATGTCCATAGTTCTTCTAAAATACCCATTTCAAGAATCTAGCATCAGTATCACTATAAAAGGAAGTTCTAAAGATGTAATATAACGGTGGTATGGTAGATTTAACTGGCGAAACCGCTGGGAGGGTTCACCACTGATGAGCCAGGACCTACCATTAATTTTTCCATTGCAGTAAGGGCAGTAGAAATTGTTAAATTTCAAAAAGAATATTATGCCTTTTCATTTGTTTTTGAATTCATCCGTTGAAGAAAAGGTTTTGCTTGAAAGCTTGCAATACCTAAGAATAGCGGAAATATTTGCCTTAATATTTTCTTATTCGAATAAAGATATTATATATTTATAATTGTATGTAATTCTACTGTCCTCAAAACTTATGTCCATAGTTCTTCTAAAATACCCATTCCAAGAGTCTAGCTACAGTATCACTATAAAAGAAGGTTCCAAAAATGCAATATAACGGTGGTATGGTAGATTAAACTGGCGAAACCGCTGGGAGGGTTCACCACTGATGAGCCAGGACCTACCATTAATTTTTCCATTGCAGTAAGGGCAGTAGAAATTGTTTAATTTCAAAAATAATAAAATAGTTTCGAATTTTTATAAAGATATTTGCTGGCTACATTTTGAATTAAATATAAACCATCACAATATTTGTAATTTGATTCACTAGCTCAATCTGTTATGATAGTGGTATTGAGTGAAATTTAGATGAGTACAAGTAAAAAACAAAATTTATTTTTGTAGGATAAAAATAAATATAGAGAATAGAGAATATATGTAAACTAATATAAACATCTAATATTTTAAACTTTTAAAACTTTTGTTAAACTTTTAGAGCAAAACTTTCATTATATTTTATAATCCTTCTTTTAAACTTATGAAACCTTTCAAATTTAGAAACTTCCTTTATATCTATAAAACCATTAGATAAATATATATATTATAAAATGCGTATGAATAATATTTCAAAATTTATATATAAGAATGAATGAGGGGATATAAAGTCCTCCCTATATACATATATAATAATTCTTCGATAATAAATTTCATAAAATTATCTTTTTATATCTTTTTACACATAGTACAAATAATTAGAAATATAAAATAGGCGTTATTGTTAATTTTCAAATTCTTCCACACACCCATATTTTACAAATTTTATTTTTTGTCAATAATATAAATATTTATATTTTTCTCCCCATCGAATATAACAAAATATTTTTAAAACTTAATTCTGTTGACGTTATGTGGCGCTGAGTTTGTTGTTGACACACATTAAAATGTTATAACACCTTGATAAAGGTTGGCGTTCAGCCAACTGAAATATTGGTAAAATAAATGATATTTTGATCCAATATATGCCTTTTTAATTAAAAATAAAATTATATTTTAAAGTTTTATATAGTTCAAATTTCCATTAAATAATGAAATAAACATTATGAAATAACTATTGATATAATCCTAAAATATATTATAATTCTCAACATCAAAATATATATTTTATATTATAATAATTTGAAAGCATATATATATGTTAGATAATAAAAAGGCATATATTGGATTTAATAAAATATTTATTTTGCCAATATTTCGGCTGGCTGAACGGCAACCTTTATCCAGGCATTACATCTTTGTATATATATATATATATATATATATATTATAATAATAAATAGTTATTTAATTTTATAGTCCAGTTTTGTATTAAAATTATCTTCACTATTATGATCATTTAAATACAAATTATAAAATTTGTAAAATGTTATTAATTTGTAGATAGAGAGAGAGAAAAAAAAAAAAAATCCATTACTTCTTTTACATCCTCAAGTTAATTATATATTTATAATTAATAACAATAAAAAAAATTAACAAAGTAACGTCTATTACATCGGCTTTTACACGTCATTCAGACATACTCTAATCCTATATATAGAATAATCGAAGAGATAATATATATAATAGTTAGAAAAAAGAGAGAAAGACAGAACCATGCACTTTTAATCAAACTAATAATAAGGGAAAAAAAAAAGAGTTTTATAAAGAAGGTAGATAAAATTGTTAGTATATATATATATATTTTTTTATGATTTTATGTTTTATCCTTTTTTTTTTTTTTTAAAGATTTTTAAAGGTTTTTTTATTTTATAATATGATTATAAATAGTTGTATTTAGTAATATATCTATAGTATGAATTAACATTTGTTATAAGTTTGGATATTATGTTTTGAAACCCTAATGGTAGACCAGACATACACAAAAAACTTTAAATTGAAATAAATTGGAAAAAGAGATCTGCTGAAACGGGGATCATCAGATAAAATTTCAGCGACATTTCAACCCCTCCTTTATTATGTCATAGATCTCTTTTAAACCGTATTTTATGTGTTAATATTAAGTTGTTTCAGTGAAATATTTAAATGAACATATAACAGATACCAGTGTTAACAAATTCAAACTGTAAACCTACCTTGACTGCTGCGTCCTCCATTGTGTATATCTATTTCTGGCTTGCACATGTCGCGGGAGGGGAATGTCCCCCCACATTTCAAATTTAGACCATTTCTTCAGAATTTTTTTGAACAACAAGAAAATTAAAGAAGATAGGAAAAATAGTTAAAGGAAGAAAGCTAAGTTTTATAATCTTTACAGATAGTTATATCAAAATAACTGATTTAACACTTAATCATCTTTTAATATTCCTTTAAAAAGGCAAATTATAAGAGTTTAATAAAGCTATTAATTGTGCAAATTCATCTTTATTTAACTTCCATTTTCCTCCCCAGAAATTGGAGATTAAACAAAAATGAAATATATACTTTAAAACTTTAAAAATCTTGTGAAAAAATCTTTTAATCAGTTATTTAATAAAAGTTTAATTAACTGTTAAAGATTATAAATTTGTTTTAGTTAATATTAAGAGAAATTATAGAAAGTTGATTTCATAAATGGATATTTCCATTTATTTTTTTTTAAATATTTTATAATTGATATACTGTTGAAATATTTTACTTGTTTGATACTAAATTTGTTTTTAATAAATTCCATGTTTAAATTTTTAACATCTTCTATGAAATTATCTAATATATTATTTATTCTATAAAATCTTAGAAACTGACCATAATATATACCTTTACAGCAATTTAATGATATATTAGAATTCATATTACAGTATTTTATAATATTGAAATTATAATTACTCTTTTTATTATAAACTCTAATAGCACTATTTGTAAGGTCTATATTCAAGTCTAAAAAGTTAACTTTTTTGTTTCTATAAATTTTTTCATTGTTCTTAAGTTTCAAGTATTTAGGATATATTTCAGGTATTAATTTTTTAAACAGTGGATTATTAAATATTATTAATTATATTAATTAAATAATTATTAATTATATATTAATATTAAAATACTTGAAACTTAAGAACAATGAAAAAATTTATAGAAACAAAAAAGTTAACTTTTTAGACTTGAATATAGACCTTACAAATAGTGCTATTAGAGTTTATAATAAAAAGAGTAATTATAATTTCAATATTATAAAATACTGTAATATGAATTCTAATATATCATTAAATTGCTGTAAAGGTATATATTATGGTCAGTTTCTAAGATTTTATAGAATAAATAATATATTAGATAATTTCATAGAAGATGTTAAAAATTTAAACATGGAATTTATTAAAAACAAATTTAGTATCAAACAAGTAAAATATTTCAACAGTATATCAATTATAAAATATTTAAAAAAAAATAAATGGAAATATCCATTTATGAAATCAACTTTCTATAATTTCTCTTAATATTAACTAAAACAAATTTATAATCTTTAACAGTTAATTAAACTTTTATTAAATAACTGATTAAAAGATTTTTTCACAAGATTTTTAAAGTTTTAAAGTATATATTTCATTTTTGTTTAATCTCCAATTTCTGGGGAGGAAAATGGAAGTTAAATAAAGATGAATTTGCACAATTAATAGCTTTATTAAACTCTTATAATTTGCCTTTTTAAAGGAATATTAAAAGATGATTAAGTGTTAAATCAGTTATTTTGATATAACTATCTGTAAAGATTATAAAACTTAGCTTTCTTCCTTTAACTATTTTTCCTATCTTCTTTAATTTTCTTGTTGTTCAAAAAAAATTCTGAAGAAATGGTCTAAATTTGAAATGTGGGGGGACATTCCCCTCCCGCGACATGTGCAAGCCAGAAATAGATATACACAATGGAGGACGCAGCAGTCAAGGTAGGTTTACAGTTTGAATTTGTTAACACTGGTATCTGTTATATGTTCATTTAAATATTTCACTGAAACAACTTAATATTAACACATAAAATACGGTTTAAAAGAGATCTATGACATAATAAAGGAGGGGTTGAAATGTCGCTGAAATTTTATCTGATGATCCCCGTTTCAGCAGATCTCTTTTTCCAATTTATTTCAATTTAAAGTTTTTTGTGTATGTCTGGTCTACCATTAGGGTTTCAAAACATAATATCCAAACTTATAACAAATGTTAATTCATACTATAGATATATTACTAAATACAACTATTTATAATCATATTATAAAATAAAAAAACCTTTAAAAATCTTTAAAAAAAAAAAAAAAAGGATAAAACATAAAATCATAAAAAAATATATATATATATACTAACAATTTTATCTACCTTCTTTATAAAACTCTTTTTTTTTTTCCCTTATTATTAGTTTGATTAAAAGTGCATGGTTCTGTCTTTCTCTCTTTTTTCTAACTATTATATATATTATCTCTTCGATTATTCTATATATAGGATTAGAGTATGTCTGAATGACGTGTAAAAGCCGATGTAATAGACGTTACTTTGTTAATTTTTTTTATTGTTATTAATTATAAATATATAATTAACTTGAGGATGTAAAAGAAGTAATGGATTTTTTTTTTTTTTCTCTCTCTCTATCTACAAATTAATAACATTTTACAAATTTTATAATTTGTATTTAAATGATCATAATAGTGAAGATAATTTTAATACAAAACTGGACTATAAAATTAAATAACTATTTATTATTATAATTAATTTAGATTTAGCTTGCTAATCTAATCAAATCTAACTGATATAAGTTATCATTATTATCAGTTTGCTCCTTAAATTTTTTAAAATTAGAATCACTGTTATAATTTTGTTATATAGTTTCTACACTATATATATATATATATATATATATATATATATGTACAGAACATAATACAAAATATGAATATAAATATTCTTATGAAAAAAAAAAAGACTTATTTTCAAGCATAAATTCTAATAATAAATTCTATTATATATAACCACTTTCTAAATTAAATATTAATAACAATTAATTTTATAAATTTCTGGCAAAAAAAGAAAATATTTTGGACAAAATCCATCATCTTAATTCTTGGGTTAAATCTTTCATCGTTACATGGGAGGTCGATGAAAGATTGTTATTAACCGTTGGTTTTAGACCTCTACGACTCGGAATCGTATCCGCATTGGACATTTTTTTTCTATTTGAAAAAATGCTCCAATAGCCTCCGATTCTTATAAAAGTCCAACCCCACCAGCGAGTGCAAGTAACCAAAAAGGGCTCTGGCACTTTTGTAAATGCAAAAGTCGTACTGTTCATGGTCTGTACCATGTGCAGGATTAAAAAAAATCGTTACATTACTTTATGACACCTATTTTTTACTTTTTTATAAAAGTAAATATTGAATTCAAGAAAGGCATATCCTGACCACGTTCACATGGAACTTTTTGTAATTATTGATGAAGAAACACAAGTCATGGAGATAAGTTTATTTATAATAATAAAGACCGAGTTGTGTTTATTTTTCTATGGCTCATAGGGAGATTTATAATAAAGATTTTTCCTTGCTTTTACACTTTGACAAAATCTATAGAGAATCTAGGGTTTGGTTTCTTTTTACTCTTTGAATTTATGAACGGAAAAATATGTCCAGGGTAACCTAGTCGACATGGCATCTGCCAGGTAAGCGGAACATTGTGGGTTCGATTCCCATCCCTAGACACTTTTATTTTTCCGTTCATCAATACTCTTCATATTTCACCCTTTCATACCTCATCCAAAAAGGTTAGAAATAGTCAATATTTCACCTTGAAATAAATATTGATTTTTCATTGAAAGGAAATTAATGCGGTGTAACTTCAAGTGTTGTTTTACATTTCTTTTATTTCACGGAAATATCTTTATTAACGGGGATGCTAACCATAATGAAGGATTTTTGAGCCCCGATGGACGGCGGAATATATACAAAGCACAGTTGGAGGGTCTGGGGATGGGTGGCCAGGGGATCATCGCCAAGTGAGGCTAGGAGAGCCGGGATGTAGAGGAGGATCAGGGGAACAGGGGCTTTTAATTCTCGAGCTTTCGGGCTAAAATTGCCCTTTAACACGGATACCTAGAAGTATTATTTATATAACTAATTATAACACGCCGAATTTAAATAAAAGTTTATATATATATATATATATATTAAAAAAGGAAAGAAAAAAAATAAAAGATAAAAAGAATAGGTGTTGAAATCAATATTGAAAATGGCATATCCTGACCAGGAGCACAAGTGCTTTACAGAAGGCAGAGCGCCATCTGGTGGAACAGAAATCAACTAAACATTGATTTAGCCTGTTCCCTGATTGGCCAAATATCAGGGAACAGGCTAAATCAATGTTTAGTTGATTTCTGTTCCACCAGATGACGCTCTGCCTTCTGTAAAGCACATGTGCTCCTGGTCAGGATATGCCATTTTTAATATTGATATATATATATATATATATGTTATATGAAAAATAACTAATTTAAAATTATCATTCCTAGAATAAACTACTCTGTTAAAACGACCACCTGATGTCGCGGCTTTTCCTATATAAACCAATTGTTGTTGTTTCCCGTTGGCCTGCTCAAATTTTTGTAATTATGTAAATAAGTCTTTTGCTTTCTTTATTCCACTCGCCTTAAGTCAAGGCATTAGTTTTTTCGAATTATGTATTTTCCATCAGCACAATAAAAGCAAATTGAGATTAAACCTTTTTTTTATTAATATCTTTCTCACGACTGTGAAACAATATCATGATGATCAAACAACCCACTTATACAAAACCTTATCTCAACAATCCCAAAATCAACATCAGAAATCCTTTTCATATAATATATATATATATTATATTTAATAAAGAATGATAAGATTTCTGTTGATTTTTGATCATTTTGAAGATTATGCTAGGGTAATTCAGTCGTGGTAATAATCTAGAAAGTATGATAATAAAAATAATTTGGATCATTGAAATCTTTATTTGAGCTGAGGAAAATATAAAAGAACATAATTTGATAAAAGGTAATGCCTGGCTTAAGGCGAGTAGAATAAGGAAAACAAAAGATTATTTACATAATGTACAAAAGTTTTGAGCCGGCCATCGGGAAAGAACAACAACGAGTTTTTATATGCAAAGCTTGACCACTGTCAATCGATTTAAAAATATTTGAATCTATGATATATATTTTTTAATGAAATAATATTTAAAATAACATTTTAAATAATACCTTTATACAATATATAAATATATATATATAACGATTAGTTTATATTTATTCTGACAGACGGCACAAACCATCAGGACATTTTAGTTGCACGATCAGAAGATTATATTCTAATAAAAGATCATTTATACGTTGGTTTTGTAAGACGAGAAGAATTCATGTGTTTTAGTTAAAACATCCTCGATAAAAAGAAGTGAATTCCTCCCCGAAATATTGTCTGAATTAATATTATAAAATTCAATATACGCATTTATATAGAACGAATTATTATTTTTAGTTTACATATATTTTGCTAATGAAATATCCGTCATTTCCTATTATTATTTGAATTAATGCATAATGTTATTGTTTTGAATATAAAGAGAAATCCATAAATAGATATTTAATTAAAAAGACATATATTGGATCATTTATTATACCAATTATTTTATTTCCAAAGCGCTATATCCCGCAAGGGATACTTGCGCCAAACAAGGAGAAAAGTTTATTTACATAAGTTATTTACATTATTCAACGCATGAAAACATTAGATTTCCAGATTTTGTAGAAGGTTTAGAATGTATTTACAAAATGAATTGAACTTTAAATATGATTTTTAATCGGAAATCAAATCGTTAAGTTCACAAACAACTAGTTCATTCTTCATTCTATAATCTTGAAATGCCGGGCAATCGATATTGGTATATTGGATCATGGTACTAGTAAATATTGATAAATAAAATATATTTGATCCAATATATGTCTTTATAATTGAATATCAATTTATGGTGTTATATATATGTATAGAAATAAAGTTTTTATCATTGTCATTATATCCATTCATCTATTTATTTATTTATTTATAAACGAATGTAGAAAAAATAATCAAATTCCCATTACTGGACACTATTATTTTTCCGTTTAACATTACTCTTAACAATTCATCCTTTCATACTTCATACCTAAGGTTAGAAATAATCGTTATTTCTTCTTAAAATAAATTTTGATTTTTCGTTGAAAAGAAACACATGCGGGATATTTTTCAAATGTCGTTTTATAAATATTTTATATTTATTTATTTGAAGACTAACTTGTATAGAAAGTGGGAAGAGTCGTCTGGTTAAGATTAAAAAGTAAAGAAGAGTGGTTGGGAAAAGCAGCCAATCAACGTTCAGGTCAATATTTGCTCGCAGACGCTAATATGCGGGCAGAGCAAGGTTTATGAAGGCCAAACGACCAACAACAAATAACAACAACAATTCCCTTTTTCCCAACATTTTATCTTCTGCTTAGATAGACGCCATTTTGTATATTTATTGAACCAAACTAAACTCTTCCTAAATACAGCTATAAATAGTAATTATATATAAAAACAGTATTTATATAATTATTTCACCAATTAACATAAATTTATTTATTTCTTTATTATGAATGTTTTCATAACGATATACGGGAGAATTCTTTTTAAAATATATATATATATATATAATTTATTTATTTATATGAAATTATTATGAGAGAGAGAGAGATGAAATATTTTTTAATTAATCAAATGAATATATCTTAATTATATATTATATTTATATATAATTATTTGATTAAAAAGGCATATATTGGATCAAAATATCATTTATTTTACCAATATTTTAGTTGGCTGAACGCCAACCTTTATCAAGGTGTTATAACATTTTAAAGTTTGTCAACAACAAACTCAGCGCCACATAACGTCAACAGAATTAAGTTTTAAAAAATATTTTTTTTTTATATTCAATGGGGAGAAAAAATTTTATATATATATTTATGTTCATAATATATTTATATTATGGACAAAATAAATTTTGTAAAATATCGGTGTGAATATTTTGAAAAATTAACAATGTCATCTATTTTAAATTTAAAATTATTTGTACTATGTGTGAAAAAATATATAATTATACATATATTTGCAGAATTCATATGATTTTCCCATGTAAGTGTGAACATGTATTTTAACATATTTCTCTTTTATTACTTATATCATAATAAGAGCGGTGAATATTATTCATAACAAATAGTTTTTCACATAAAAATAGTCTATATAGATGGTGTTCCGATTTTAAAAGTACGTTTATAGTGTTTCTTTTCAAATATTTTACAAATGTTTATGCTACATATTGTTTCCTATGTGTAAGTCTCGATGTTGTAAGCCTTCATATCAAATTTTACTTTGTTTTCCTTAATTATTTGACTGGTTATGTACATAGTATATGTAATAACAATACTCATTTCTTCCATTATATCAATATTTGAGTAAACGAGTATTTATCTTCGTCTGAAACATATTATTTTAAAATATTTCATTATGGCATTTGGAATATTTTAAAAATATTTTTTTTGTTGCTGCTGCTGTTGAAAATGAATCAATATTTTTTTTTGAAAACATATTCTTTTAAAATATTACATATTGGCATTTGGAATATTCAAAAAAAAAATTTTCGTTTTAAATATGAATCAATGTTTGTTCTATCGAATAAATGAAACATCACTCGAATCGCTCATTTCTTTCGCGAGTTACAGCTTTAAATAAATCATTCTTTTAAAATCTCGTGATTTAATTGTTTATATTTATTATAGGAAGACACATGTTAATTGTCACTTTGTTGTTGTCTAGGGATCCAAATTATCCTATGGTCCATAGTCCATCGGGGAATGGAGGGAAACTTGTCCCATGGCCGTTCTATGACACTCTCAGCCAGAAATACCTACTCTTTGGTAAGTACAGCTATCCTCATTCTTAATATCATCGAAGTCCTCAACTGACTGCCTTGGTAACCTCTATGTCGATATTTTGGACCTGTCAACAGATACATGTTTACATATATGACGCAAATATTTAGCATATACACAAATATATGAATATTAGAGAGAGAATATGAAATCATTGTACCTTTTGGCATGTATATCGGGATTTATACAATAACTCTGGAAGATATTACAGTGGACCTTTATTGATGACACACGTGATAACTAAGTGTGAACATAACTTAAAGAAGTTGTACCTTTTATCATGTATATCGGGATTCAGGCAATAACTCTGAAAGATATTACAGTGACCTTTATTGAAGACACACGAGGTAACTAAGTGTAAACATAACTTAAAGAAGTTGTACCTTTTATAATGTCTATAGGATTCAGACAATAACTCTGGAAGATATTATAGTGACCTTTATTGAAGACACACGAGATAACTAAGTGTGAACATAACTTAAGGAAGTTGTACCTTTTATCATGTATATCGGGATTCAGACAATGACTCTGGAAGATATTACAGTGACCTTTATTGAAGACATTCGAGATAATAAAGTTTGAACAAAATCGCCTCTGTCTCCTTTAAAAAAAAACAGACAAACAACGATATCAAAGACTCCACTTCCTTATGTTTTGTACATGAGTGTATATTAAAGGTAAAAATGATATTTTGATCTTCTTTTAACAAAATTTCAGTTTATTAACTCATTTGAGTTTGAGCGTTTGCTCAGGAAGCTCGAAAAATGCATTGTTTTATTTTTTATTAAATATAATATGAAGCATTACGGCCTCATCTATTATGAGAAATTTAAACTCTTTTAGACGCGATAATTTTAAAAATTAATCAATTTATGTATATATATCCTATATATCTACTTCTCTTACTGAAATGAAAATTTAATGGGAAATATAATATGCCTTTTTAAATATTTATTAAGGCCTAAATTACCTTATTCACACTTAAATATATTGCGTATAATATATGCATACCAAAGTATAAGCAAACCTTTCCTTTGGCATATATTCAAAACACTTCAAATATATTCAATAGAAGTAAAATGCTGCAATAAAAATATTAATATAAAATTCTATTAAGATATTACTTAAGGTAAAAATCGAGTTCTCCATATCACGTCAAAATCTATATTCCTTTCACCTTTATATTTGCATATTCGCTAGATTAAAATTTGCATTATTAAAAAGGTCTTCACGCTGTATAAAATTCTATTTTATTTTTAATATATACAATAAAATTTAACTTACCACAATATCCCTTTTTACATATTTTATGGAATATAATTAGAGAGGAGGGTTTTAATACATTTGACATTTTATAATCGAAGAATATAATATATATGAATATATATTTTACATATTATACAGGGTGATCCAAAAGTCCCGCACTATTTTAAAAATTAATAACTCCGCGAATATTTGCGCTAGAGCAATGCGGTAAACACCATTGTGTTCAGGATGCAATGGGATTTTTTATGACAAATAATGAAAAATTCGAAATTGATTTTAGTTACAATTTTATTCGCCAGATGGCGCACTACCAAAATCAGAGATTCAGCGGCCAAATTGTTTGATAAATTGAAAAATATAACTGATCGACACGTATTTTTCCTTTTTGAATACCAGGAAAGAACCCTAATAACATCAAATAACAAATTAATAAAACACCACTTCGCCAAAAGTATGAAGAATTGGTTAACAATTTTTAAATACAATCAGAGATATGTAAAATAGGTAAATGCAAATTAAAACATGTAGCAAAAAGAATTGATATTTTAGATACGGTTTGTGTTTCCGAAGATAATAAATTTCTAATATTTTTAATTCAACTCTCTCTCATACTGTACCCAATTTTAAAAAATGGGTCCCCTCAAATAAAAATATTTTTCAAATCGACCTTTTGCGTTGAAAAACGTGGTAGTAAAATCATTTTGTATTATTTTTTTGCACAAGATTTCTAAAGTTATTGGTGTACAGAAAATATTCCTTATGCTATTTCTTCTAATGAGCGAAAAGCGAAAAACTAAACATAGGGGAAAAATTGTGTACACCAGTGTTATTCGAGAAGTTATAACACTCTGGTTTGCACGACATAATATGTGAGCAAATGACAAACAAAATATTACTGTTCACAAAAAAAAAGAGTCAAGATGTGAGGACAGCATTTATTATCCCATATCCCAACACAAAGAGCTGCAAAATATTGGTAGATAATATAATACATGGCAGCTTATATAACACATGAGGTAACTGCCTTCTCTCTTGTATTAGGTCACAATCCTTGCTCAATGTGGCACCCTTCATTCTCAATCACCGCCTGCAGACGATAAATGACAGAATGGACAGCATTAAATAACATATCTGTTGTAATTGATAAAACGTGCCATCTGATAGAAGCCTTTAACATGGCCAATGTGGTAGGCCAGCATCGATAAACACACGATTTAATGTACCGCCATAAACAAAAATCGCAAGGCGTCAAGTCTGGTGATATTGGAGGCAACTGGTATACAAAGTGGCGACTTATCACACTATTTTCACCGAACGTATTCTCAAGCAATTGTTTGGCACCGCGGGAGATATGTGGAGGTCCTCCAACTTTCATGAATGTTATTTCGCTTAGTGCTTTTTCCCTGCAATATGGGAATACCCTTTTCTCTCAAAAGTTGAACATAACGTTCACCAGTTACAAAAACGGTTTTAAAAGTTCTTCGATTGATTTTTCAAAGAAAAATGGCCCAATAATAAAGGAAGAAGTGAACCCACACAGAACTGTAACTCTAGGCTGATAAAGTGGCATTTCTGTAAAAATCCTAGGGTTTTCTGTTGCCCAAAAGCGGCTGTTTTGAATGTTAGATTCTCCGTTCAGAGAAAAGTTAGCATCATCTATCCACAGAACATTCGACAGCCAGTTTTCATCAATATCAATTTTCCGGAAAACCCATGCAGCGAATTCTTGACGCATCTCAAAATCGCCAACTTTCAGCTCGTGAAATCTTTGAATTTTGTATGGGTACACACAATAGAGACATTAAGTGAAGCCTCTTCGGATATCACAATCATACTCGGCGATTTTAACGCCAAAAGTTCAACTTGAGGATCATCTGTTCAGGATAAAAAAGGTCACCGACCTCGACCTTACACCATTAAATAAGGGAGAGAACACCTATCTATCCAAGTCGACAGGCACAGAATCCGCAATAGACATCACAGCGATAAATTTCAACATCGCACCCACAGCACAATGGAAAATCCTGAGAGGTGCAATCAGTGACCACAGACCAATTTTAACAACCCTAAACTTCAAAATTGAGAATGTCCAACAGAATAAAAGAACATGGAACTTTAGGAAAGCCGACTTGAAAAAAATTCACAGAAAAGCTTGAAGAACTGTTCAACGAAAAATTGAATTACAGAACGCTTGACAAAAACTTGGAAAACTTCTCTTCGAATATATAAAAAGCTGCAAAAGCATCGATACCAAGAAGGAGACGTTAGACCTGTGGATACCTTACTGGAAGGACCACAACATCGAGTCAATGATTGCAGAGAGAGACAATATCAATGAACTTCTTTAAAAAAATAAAACAGAAGAAAAGAGAAAGTAACACATTGAAATTAGTCACAAAATAGAACAATAAATTTGGATATGCAAATAAGAGAAAAATGGCAGAGTTCTGCGAAAAAATGGATCCAAGAAAGGACAGCCAATACTGGAATATGATTAGAGTGTTAGACCAACACCAATCCTCCAATACTCTAACCGATATGAATAGAACAGCGAGAACGAGAACAAACAGATGACTAACATAATTGCTGAATATCTTTCAAGCACTTCCATACTCAAATATACGATTGAAGACAGGACTCTAAAAATAATAAAAACCAGTTAATTAAACAAGCAAGAAACTTCCATCAACAAGATATTTTCTCGAGAGACTTCACACTGAATGAGCTAAACTCATCAATAAAAAAATCTAAAGATCACCAAGAGATAATCTAATCTTTGGTCAAATGATTAAACACTTTGAAGACAAAGCTAATAAACAACTCCTACGAATACTGAACATTTCATGGTAAACTGGTGAACTACCAAAGAATTAGAAGATATCAATTACTGTGCCAATACTGACACCAAACAAAGATGCCGAGGAATCCAAGAACTATCGGCCAATTGCTCTCACCAGCATACTTTGTGAAATAACAGAACGAATCATCCACTCTAGGCTCATGGTCTGGCTCACTAACAATAATAAAATAAACTTCTACCAAACTGCCTATAGATCCCAGCACTGTACGACTGATCAACTGTTCTACTTCTGTCAATCAATAATATATTCTTTCCAGGAAAATCCGCCAAAGAAGACCACGGCTATATTCCTTGATATGACCTCAGCTTTTGATCGAGTGTGGAAGGAGAAATTACGTGAAAAGCTGCACAACATCAGAGTAAGAGGAGAAATCTTAACCTGGATTGCAGACTTCTTAAGGGGAAGAAGGTTAGAGGTTTGGGTCAATGGAGAATTTTCCAAGGAAGGAAGAACGTGTGATACTGCAGTCCTGGATCTTTCCAGTTGGTCTCGAGGACCGCGCCATCACCATCTCCTAAGCGGCGAAGTACGCGATCTAGGTATTCATCGTAGATAGCAAAATGCGTGGTGTCGCTGGAGACCGACTGGCGATTCTCCACCAAACTCTGCAGCGCTGGCAGAGGCGCCATATTATTGTACATAATGTATGTGATGATTTAAGACCATGGAATTGTTGTAAAAAATAGTCCAGATATCTACTACCACATGTTCCACAACGTAATTGTATATAACTTCTTATTTACTGCAAATAGAATGCCTCAGCTAACATCAATCTGTACCGCGTAAGAATCTAATAAAGTATGGAAACTGTACAGATAGAAGGAATGGAGACTAACAGGAGAAAATTAAGGTTAAAACTAATCAGGCTTAGGTGAAAATAGGAGAGAAGGCCTAGCAAACCCAGTCCAACTTTTACGAGGTCGTGGCCCTCCTGGATAATAAAACTTCCCCCCCTGTTCACGTCAGAAAAGAGCAGTGACCTGTTCGGACCCAGCTCAGCTATAAAAGGGGGCCCCGATCCTCAGTTAGTCAGTCCTTAGTTAGTCTTTGTTCCAGTCCCTGTCCACCGGACGCTCCGATAAAAGGTAAACCCTTTCCTGCCAGAAATCTCCTCGTCCCATTCCTTTTTGACGTTCAGACGCTTCTAAGTGGAATCTCTATTTGCTTATTTCACCTTTGGCCCAGCTGTGTCGCCTTCCACCACGACTGCACGGTAGAGTTGACATCGAGGTTCGTCTAGCATCAGGTAATACTGGTCCCAGAGGTCCCAAGATATCACATGTATATAATGCATATTATCTTTTTTTGAATAGTGCAATGTATGTATCGACAATATGTCAATAAAATTATTTTAACTGTCATTGATGAGGAATTGTAATTTGAAAGAACAAAATTAGCATCTCAAATAGAGCTACCAGAAAACTAAACATTCTGAGATGGCTATGTGGAACAAATTGGGGAGAAAAACCCAGAATTCTCAGAACAACATATATCACTTTAATAAGGCCGATAATGGAATATGCAACAACGGTCTGGGCTCCCTCAAGCTCATCACTAAAAGTAAGACTAGACAGTGTTCAAGCAAAAGCGGCCAAAATAATCACTGGTGCTGTTTCATCCACCAACAATGAAAAATTCAGAGAGAATGTGTTCTAGACCTACTCGCTCGAAAGCAGAAGATAAAATAAAAACAACTTGGATCGGCACTTCGGAAACGAGGAACCAGAGGACGAGATCTCTCTGACCACTTGTGGTTTGGTGGATCCGCCCTTTTTTGAGAATGAGGTGAAACTGACGGCTTTCAAGTTCGGGAAAAGGAAATCTCCTGGTCCCGAAGGGATCGATAACACGGTCGTGAAAGCCCTGTTAAGAATGCACCCATCACTTCTTGCCAGGTTTTTAATAGGTGCCTGGACACTGGTACTTTTCCTGAGGCATGGAAGGTTGCCCGAGTAGTGCTTCTCGAAAAGTCTGGTAGAAAGGGTAATTCTCCTAATGATTATCGTCCGCTTTCTTTACTAGTGTGTCTAGGTATGGTCCTGGATAGCCTTATAGCTCAGCGACTGAAGCACTGGCTAGAGAGTAATGAGATCCTTTCCTCTTTCCAACATGGTTTTAGGGAAGGGAACTCCACAACGACGGCTCTGAACGAGGTGTTAGAGGGGGTTAAGATGGGCTTAAATAAGGGTGCTTGGGTTCTTCTCGTGGCCCTGTACATTGATGGCGCGTTCAACTCCATGAGCTGGAACAAGCTGATGAAATTTGATGGACATGGGTTGTCCTGATAATTTGTGCAGCTTGGTTCGTGACTTCCTGAGGGATAGACGGATTAGCCTCAGTTTTGGTGGGCGGAAGTTGGAAAGAAACTGTGCTAGGGGTTGCCCCCAGGGCTCTTGCTGCGGACCTATTATGTGGAATATCCTGGTAAACACCGTTTTCCAGGAGGAGCTACCTGAGGGAGCCTGGCTGGTTCTCTATGCTGACGACCAGTTCCTCATCATTGAGGCTGCTTCGAGAGCGAAGGCTGAGAAGTGTGTTGAAGCTTCTCTCCAAATCCTCTCGAACTGGGCCCATGACTCTGGCCTTAAGTTCAATGTCTCCAAAACTAAAGCCCTCAGCTTTAAGCCTAGGGACATAAGAAATAAAAAGAAAGGGATCAAATGGGAGCACAAGCTGGCTATCCGGATGAAAGGACGGAGGGTAGCGTTGGTCAATTGGATGACCATCCTGGGGGTGGTCATTGATGACAAGATGGGTTGGCAATACCAGGCGGAGGAGATGGTGACGAGAGGCAGGGAGGCGTTGTGCAGGCCTGTCCTGGTTGGCTCTCAATTGGGGGGGGAGAAGGAGGGTACTATTTTTAGGAACCTCTGCCTCTCCTGTGTCAAGCCAATCCTGCTATAACAGGGATCAGAAGGTGGCAAAAACTCTAGAGAGCGTGCAGAGGACAGCGGCACTCTGAATCACAGGGGGATATCGCACTACCAGCAGTGAGGATTTTTTGGTCCTCGCTGGGCTTATTCCCCTGGGATTGAAACTAGAGGAGGAGACCATCAGACAGAAGATATGGGAGAACAGGGAAGATGCCCTGGGACTTGAAGCGGGTGCCCTGGAATGGAAGAGTGACCCAAGGAAGCCTCCGCAGTGGTTGCCAAAGTGGAATTGGAGTCCTGGAGGGCCGACAGGGATTGACACGGAGGTTTTCACTGATGGTAGTAAGTCTGGAACCAATACTGGAGCTGGAGTAGATATTTTCACTAATGGAAAGCTGATCTTCCAAGAAAGCTTAACACTCAGAGTGGACGAATTGGTCTTTTAAGCCGAGCTGGTTGCGATCAGGGTAGCCCTCAGAGTGTGTGCCGAGAAGAACTTCAGCCCGGACCGCCTCTATTCAGATTGTATGTCGGCCCTCGTCGCCATCAATCTGGTGAAAGGGCAACTCGCGCATCAAATAATCCAGGAGCTGGAGATGATAACGCGGGCTCCGGAGGGTTAGGGGACACAGCCTTATCGAAGGTAACGAGTTCGCAGACAGGCTCGCTAAGGCAGGATGCTTTAGAGGTAGATCACTGAGGACCCCAGTGACCAAGAAAGAAGTTTATAGGAGGATCAGGGGGCACGTCCAGGACTTATGGTTGGACAGATGGAGGAAAAGTGTGAAGGGAGAGAGGTATTCAATTGGGTAACAACACCCAAGTACCTCTGTAAGGTAATGTCCCACAAATTCATTAGGGTAGTCCGGGACATGGGCTCTTCCCCAAGTCTCCACAGATTTAAAATTAAGAGAAACCCTGATTGCGTCTATGAAGAAAGGGATGTGGATGCACGCCACTACGTCTTGGATTGTCCAAGGGTAGTGGGTGTGCAGGAAGAGAGAAGGAGGGCGAGGGGCGCGATCGAGAGTAAGCTGCTGAGAAACCACAGCAAGCTTCTTGAGAAAGCCCACGACGTGGCATCTGAGCTTTTCCTCAACTGTGAGTGAACAGAGTCGACCGGGAGCCGCCTCCCCGCGGTCCCTGCTGGACACAGTAAATAGTTTCCTCTTTTGCTGTGTTTAAAGGCCACCGGTATAGAAATCCTTCCAGACACGTTGTCTGGGAGGTGGTGTTTCCAGGTACAATGTCCAAGCTCTAGCTTGGATACCGTTACTTGGCTTATGAGTTGAACAGAATAGCAGCGAAGGGCATGCTTCGGATGCCGGCTTGTGGACCGAAAGGTCTGGGTGGCCATCTGCTTCTAGGGTGTACCAACTGTGCTTAGGTGGGATCCTCCAGTTCTTGTTTATTTTTGTTTTGGCTACTGTTTCTATTTCTTTAAAAGTAAGTTTATTTTTCTGTAGTAAGGGTTCTTTGTGCCTTTTATCGCTAGCGCATCAGCAGCTTCATTGCCTCCAATGCTAACATGTAAGGGTATCCATTGAAGGTGAATTTTTGAGGTATTGAGAGTTTTTGGAGATAACCATTTATGTTCCTGCTTACTTTGTCTCTAAGTTCCCTTGTGTGACTCAAGTGTTGTATGGCATTTCTACTATCAGTAAGAATCCATATATCGTGATGTTTAGTGTTTCTGATGGATTTTAAGGCTTCATAGATGGCTATAAGTTCGGATCTGAAGACTGAGCAAAAATCTGGGTTTCTTCTGTTTATTTTCTCATTGCCATTTGTGGTTTTAATGAGAGAGTCACTGTCAGTGTGTCCCAACTCGTCTCTGCTACCATCGGTAGAGATAGTTATTACATTTTTAGGAATTTTATTAATTATTTCTAATGATAATTGTTTTAAGTATTCTGTTTTTTGGTATTGTTTGTTGGTGGGTTCATTTAAAGTGGCATTAAAAATAACATTTTGTTAGTGATTCGCATGGAGATATTTTTTCTGCTAAATAATATTTTTCCACTTTATATTTTAAAAATCCATTTCTTTTGGCCAGGTGGAGAAAGCCTTCTTTTTTGAGTCTTATATTGGATTCCCAATTAAGTATGTAATTGAAAGTTCTGTGTTTGTTTTCATAACTCTTGATTATGTTTATATATTTTGGCAGATTGTAGCTTCTTCTATCCTTTAAGGGCATAATGTCTGCTTCGTAAAGTACAATATTATTAGGGCAGGTATTTCGAAGACCTGTAATAATTCTAGCTGCATTTAGTTGTATCCTTTCCAGTGATTTTAAATTTGTTTCAGATGCTGTACCATAGATTTGATATCCATATTCCAAGATAGGTCTCATTAGAGATGTGTAAGTTAATTTTAGTGTTGTTGCTTCAGCTCCCCACTCTTCCTGAAATACATTTCAAGATTTTTAGTTGGTCTCTTCCTTTTCTAACAACTCCTTCAATATGTTTACTGGAGTTAAATGTCTGGATTCAGGCTGTAGCCGAGATATTTAGGATGTTTATTATATTGCAATTGTTGTTCTTTCAGAATAATATTTGGTCTTATTTTGTAAAGTTTCTTATCGGTAGTAAAAAGACAGATTTCAGATTTTGGGGGGTTAAATTCTAATTTATGTTTATTAGCAAATTTTTCTAGGTGGAGAAGAGTCTTGTTCAAATCTCTTTCAGCTTTTTTCCAGTTAGTGTTGCTGCTCCATAGAATAATGTCATCAGCGAAAAGTCCAATATTGGTTTTATGTGGAAAAATTCTCTTCTATGCCTGCAATAAATAGGGTGAAGAGATTTGGGCTAAGGACTGATCCTTGTGGTAATCCTTGATACAATTTGAAGGTTTTAGATAGAGTGCCATTATATTTGACCCTGATGTATCTATTTTTAAGGGAATCATTTATCCAAGTGATAACTTTTCCATCAATTTTGAAATGTTTGTATAATTTTGTAATTAACTTGTTTTTCCATACCCCTTATCAAAAGCTTGTGTAAGGTCTAAAAAAGCAGCTATTGTGTGGTTAGTTGGTTTTCTGTTTTGTGCATCCTTTACCTTTTGTGTGAAAAATAAGAGTTGGTCTATTGTCCCATGTCCTTTCCTAAATCCATATTGTTCTTCTGGTAAGAGATTTCTTGTGTCGGGGTGGTAGGTGAATCGTCTGAGTATAATTTTTCCATTAATTTTCAGCAAATACTTGTGAGGGAGATAGGTCGGTAGTTTTTGGGGTCATCAGCAGATTTTTCAAGTTTTTAAATGGGAATTATTGTTGCATTTTACAGTCTTGAGGCAATTTTCCAGTTTTCCAGGAATTATTGAAAATATTAAGAATTATTTCTTTGCCAATTTCGCCCAAGTTTGATATCATTCGGCCATGGATTCCATCTGGCCCAGGAGTCTTGTTTAGGTCAGTGTTTTCTAATGCATAAGCTAGCTCTTTCATATTGATTTTTTTCATGGAAAATATTATGAGTGCTGGTGACATTTTTACAGTCATTAATAATCCTTCGGGCCTTTGTTTCAACCTTGATTTTACTACTTATTTGATATGAATTACCTAAAAGATTGGCAGCAATTTTGTCATTAGTTGCTGGTGTACCATCTGTATTCTTAATCATATTAGTTTTTTCGGTTTGTGACTGGGATCTGTCAATTTGTTTTGCCAAATTCCAAAGTTTTGTATTTGGGTTTCTTGGGTTCAGGTTTTCACAAGTTTGTTTCCATTTTTCCCTTTTCACATTTACGTATAATCTTTTTATTTTTGCATTCACAATGTTCAGTTCAGTTCTACAATTTGTTTGGTTTGGGTGCTCTTTTTTTGTAGTTCATTTCCTTTAGTTATAAGTGTTTGAATATTTTTTGCCTGGTGTGTATAATTTGGAATCCATTTCTTAACATTACCTCTTGGTATTGAAACTGTAGCTGCTTTAATAATGGTGTTTTCGAAGGATATCCAATTAGCCTTTATGAAGTTCCAGAATTTTTCTTAATTGAGCTGGTTTTGGTCTTGGTGCTAATTTCTATCAAATTAGGCAAATGATCACTTACAATACTTTTTAATATTTGCTATTTGCATTTGTGGAAAATGTCAGGATAGTAAAAACTTATATCAAGGGCTTGTGCAATATTACAGCTGTATAAATGATGGGTAGGATTCCCATCATTTAAGCACATGATGGCATTGTCGTCAAATATGTTTGAAAGTATTTTGCCTCTTGGGTTTGGCGTGGAACATCCCCATAGTTGATGTTTGGCATTAAGGTCACCTACAATAATAGTGTTGTCTGTAAGAATTTGAGTCATTGTTCCATCGTCAATAAGTGTATTGTTTGGAGAGTGATACATATTGTATATGTGGATGGCTTTGTTTTGATTGAGGTAGACTTTGATACCTTGGGCTTCGAGGTATAATGTGTTTGAAATATTAACGGCTATGTCCTTATAGCACAAATTCTTGATTAAAAATGCTAGGCCACCCCCTTTAACAGCATATACAGATGGATCTTCAGATCAGGGTAAGCCCTGAGTTATGGAGGGGCCGGAATTAACATAATACTGCAAAATGGAACGCACATCAAAATCAAAGAAGGAGCAGGACAGATTTCGTCAAACTTCACTTGTGAACTGACGGCTATCTGGAAAGCCCTTGATGTATGCCTTAACCAACCATCCCTGCATCAAGCAGAAAGAAATTTAATATACAGCGACTCCATATCCGCTCTAGAAGCAATTCAGAAGGGCAATACTAAAATCACACGGAAAATACACTCGTTACTTACCCAACTGGAACCATTGGAGAATAACTGCATTCTACAATGGATCCCTGCCCATGCTGGGATCGGGGGTAATGAAATGGCATCTGAATTGGCAAAGGAAGCCAGAAAGTTGAGCCAAAGGAAAGAACAAATGTCATTATTTGACGCTGATTCTTTGTCAAAATACAAGTTAATTAAACAATAAATAAGAAAAGATCAAAATGCGAAATAAACTCTGAGAGAAAAATGACAAAAACTATAACAAGACTCAGAACAAAACACTATAAAGGAATGACAATACATCCAGATGGCACAATAACCTATAGGGCATGCAACAATTGTCCTGGTGTGGAACTTACACCTACCCACATATTCTCATAGCCAGCAATGACCGCAGCCTTGCAGGAATTTGACATAGACCCAGAGCAGCAGCTTTACACACCCAAGATAGTGGACATTGCTGCTGCTGTGATGGAGATGCATGGATGCATCTGAGGCTCTTTATTGGACACGACAACAACAACGGCATTCCAGAGTAAAATAAATTATCAGAGATAGATACATATTTTTCAAATGAATTAAAATAAATATAATCGATACTGATAGAGAGTTGAATTAAAAAAATATTAGAAATTTATTATCTTCGGAAACACAAACCGTATCTAAAATATCAATTTTTTTTTTTTGCTACATGTTTTTATTTGCATTTACCTATTTTACATATCTCTGATTGTATTTAAAAATTGTTAACCAATTCTTCATACTTTTGGCGAAGTGGTGTTTTATTAATTTGTTATTTGATGTTATTAGGGTTCTTTCCTGGTATTCAAAAAGGAAAAATACGTGTCGATCAGTTATATTTTTCAATTTATCAAACAATTTGGCCGCTGAATCTCTGATTCTGGTAGTGCGCCATCTGGCGAATAAAATTGTAACTAAAATCAATTTCGAATTTTTCATTATTTGCCATAAAAAAATCCCATTGCATCCTGAACACAATGGTGTTTACCGCATTGCTCTAGCGCAAATATTCGCGGAGTTATTAATTTTTAAAATAGTGCGGGACTTTTGGATCACCCTGTATATGTCTACTCCGAATATATTTTAAAAAATGCTTTTTGAAGAAATCCCATTATCTCATTCTTGTATATATGAACAAAATTAGTATATTATCATAACTCGATGATTAGTTATCATCCTGATGAATGTTACCAAATTATATGTTAATTTATTTATATATATCTTATATAAAGAAATGAGATTTTCTGCTTGTATTTAATTATTAAAGCTATATAGAATTAATACTTGATGCTGATTATTTTAAGAATAGTGATATTTGTTGAGCAGTCGTGGCAATGATTAAATAAAATCAGTTATCAAAATAGATTTAATTGAACTTATGGAATATATAAAAGAACATAATTTGATAAAAGTACTGCCTGGCTTAAGGCGAGTAGAATAAGGAAAACAAAATATTATTTACATAATGTACAAAGGTTTTGAGCCGGCCAACGTGAAACAACAACAATCAGTTTTATATAGGGTAAACGTGACCTCTGGCGGTCGATTTAACAGAGTATTTGAATCGATGAAATATAATTTTAAATAAAATAATACTTTAATATAACATAATTTTAAATAAAATATTTAATATAACATATATATACCGATAAAAAAGGTACCTTTCCTTTCAAATATGCACCGGAACGATGTCATCATCCTTGTAAAAAATAACCTTTACTAGTGATGATAAATAATGAGTCACCCACACAACACCAGTTTAAGAAAATTCAGACAAAAGAGGCCAACCTGTATGCTATGGTTTCTGGCTTTAACCCTCATCAGTATAGTGGCTATATATGTAAACCTTTTAGGTACCTTAATATATACCTCCCTCCTTTAACTATCCTTCTTCTTATGCTATTTTACTTTATATATATATTATATTAAAATATTATTTTATTTAAAATCATGTTCCATGGATCCAAATACTCTGCTAAATCGACCGCCAGAGGTCACGCTTTGCATATAAAAACTCGTTGTTGTTTTATCCCAATGGCCGGCTCAACCTTTTGTACAATATGTAAATAAGTATTTCATTTTTATTCTTACGCGCGCCTTAAGCCAGGCAGTACTTTTATCAAATTATGTATTTTATATATTCCTTTAGCGCAATTAAAGCTATTTTTGATAACTAATTTTATTATAATCTCTTCCACGACTGCATACCAAAAGCAAGCGAATGACCAATAATTCCTCTACAAGTAATTAATCTCAAAACAGCAAAAATCTTCATTAAATATCTATATATATAAAAATCAATGTTTGTATGTTTGTTTGTTTGTTTGTATGTTCGGTATACAACTTCGCAGTAGTTCACTAATTCAACCCAAAATTTCCATACATAGGTAAAGGAATACGGGGAAGACGATAGGCTATTTTAAAAATATATAAATCAATTATTAAAACTATATATTCAAATTATTCTACTTAGCTCACAAACAGCGCCCTCTATCAAAGATTAGATTAAATTATGCTGATGCAAACAAATAAATAATGCTAATAACAAACAGTTATAAAAAATCTTATCTAAATATATATCACTCGGGTAGATATGCACACGGGGCAATCCCGGGACGAAGCCCGGGTCACCCGTCTAGTAATATATATATGTGGATTTTTCCGGGAAGAATTCGATATAAAAAAAACATAGAGCGCCTCTCCCATCAATATAGACGCTATATATTAACCATCGCCGCAAACAAGCGGACTCGGGTCGGTGACAAAGCCTACTATTGCTGCCAAAGATCTACCATTGCCTCCGACGGGATTGTCTGAATTGTAATAGGAGCTGGTCTAGAGAGGGCCAAGAACTCTCGGGAGACGACGGATGTAGATATTGGACTCTAAATGTTTACATTGGTCTACCATTGCCACCGGGATTGTCTGAATTGTAATAGGAGCTGGTCTAGAGAGGGCCAAGAACTCTCGGGAGACGACGAATGTAGATATTAGACTCTAAATGTTTACATTGGTCTACCATTGTCACCGGGATTGTCTGAATTGTAATAGGAGCTGGTCTAGAGAGGGCCAAGAACTCTCGGGAGACGACGGATGTAGATATTGGACTCTAAATGTTTACATTGGTCTACCATTGTCACCGGGATTGTCTGAATTGTAATAGGAGCTGGTCTAGAGAGGGCCAAGAACTCTCGGGAGACGACGGATGTAGATATTGGACTCTAAATGTTTACATTGGTCTACCATTGTCACCGGGATTGTCTGAATTGTAATAGGAGCTGGTCTAGAGAGGGCCAAGAACTCTCGGGATACGACGGATGTAGATATTGGACTCTAAATGTTTACATTGGTCTACCATTGTCACCGGGATTGTCTGAATTGTAATAGGAGCTGGTCTAGAGAGGGCCAAGAACTCTCGGGAGACGACGAATGTAGATATTGGACTCTAAATGTTTACATTGGTCTACCATTGTCACCGGGATTGTCTGAATTGTAATAGGAGCTGGTCTAGAGAGGGCCAAGAACTCTCGGGAGACGACGAATGTAGATATTGGACTCTAAATGTTTACATTGGTCTACCATTGTCACCGGGATTGTCTGAATTGTAATAGGAGCTGGTCTAGAGAGGGCCAAGAACTCTCGGGAGACGACGAATGTAGATATTGGACTCTAAATGTTTACATTGGTCTACCATTGTCACCGGGATTGTCTGAATTGTAATAGGAGCTGGTCTAGAGAGGGCCAAGAACTCTCGGGAGACGACGAATGTAGATATTGGACTCTAAATGTTTACATTGGTCTACCATTGTCACCGGGATTGTCTGAATTGTAATAGGAGCTGGTCTAGAGAGGGCCAAGAACTCTCGGGAGACGACGAATGTAGATATTGGACTCTAAATGTTTACATTGGTCTACCATTGTCACCGGGATTGTCTGAATTGTAATAGGAGCTGGTCTAGAGAGGGCCAAGAACTCTCGGGAGACGACGGATGTAGATATTGGACTCTAAATGTTTACATTGGTCTACCATTGTCACCGGGATTGTCTGAATTGTAATAGGAGCTGGTCTAGAGAGGGCCAAGAACTCTCGGGAGACGACGGATGTAGATATTGGACTCTAAATGTTTACATTGGTCTACCATTGTCACCGGGATTGTCTGAATTGTAATAGGAGCTGGTCTAGAGAGGGCCAAGAACTCTCGGGAGACGACGGATGTAGATATTGGACTCTAAATGTTTACATTGGTCTACCATTGTCACCGGGATTGTCTGAATTGTAATAGGAGCTGGTCTAGAGAGGGCCAAGAACTCTCGGGAGACGACGGATGTAGATATTGGACTCTAAATGTTTACATTGGTCTACCATTGTCACCGGGATTGTCTGAATTGTAATAGGAGCTGGTCTAGAGAGGGCCAAGAACTCTCGGGAGACGACGGATGTAGATATTGGACTCTAAATGTTTACATTGGTCTACCATTGTCACCGGGATTGTCTGAATTGTAATAGGAGCTGGTCTAGAGAGGGCCAAGAACTCTCGGGAGACGACGGATGTAGATATTGGACTCTAAATGTTTACATTGGTCTACCATTGTCACCGGGATTGTCTGAATTGTAATAGGAGCTGGTCTAGAGAGGGCCAAGAACTCTCGGGAGACGACGAATGTAGATATTGGACTCTAAATGTTTACATTGGTCTACCATTGTCACCGGGATTGTCTGAATTGTAATAGGAGCTGGTCTAGAGAGGGCCAAGAACTCTCGGGAGACGACGAATGTAGATATTGGACTCTAAATGTTTACATTGGTCTACCATTGTCACCGGGATTGTCTGAATTGTAATAGGAGCTGGTCTAGAGAGGGCCAAGAACTCTCGGGAGACGACGAATGTAGATATTGGACTCTAAATGTTTACATTGGTCTACCATTGTCACCGGGATTGTCTGAATTGTAATAGGAGCTGGTCTAGAGAGGGCCAAGAACTCTCGGGAGACGACGAATGTAGATATTGGACTCTAAATGTTTACATTGGTCTACCATTGTCACCGGGATTGTCTGAATTGTAATAGGAGCTGGTCTAGAGAGGGCCAAGAACTCTCGGGAGACGACGAATGTAGATATTGGACTCTAAATGTTTACATTGGTCTACCATTGTCACCGGGATTGTCTGAATTGTAATAGGAGCTGGTCTAGAGAGGGCCAAGAACTCTCGGGAGACGACGGATGTAGATATTGGACTCTAAATGTTTACATTGGTCTACCATTGTCACCGGGATTGTCTGAATTGTAATAGGAGCTGGTCTAGAGAGGGCCAAGAACTCTCGGGAGACGACGGATGTAGATATTGGACTCTAAATGTTTACATTGGTCTACCATTGTCACCGGGATTGTCTGAATTGTAATAGGAGCTGGTCTAGAGAGGGCCAAGAACTCTCGGGAGACGACGAATGTAGATATTGGACTCTAAATGTTTACATTGGTCTACCATTGTCACCGGGATTGTCTGAATTGTAATAGGAGCTGGTCTAGAGAGGGCCAAGAACTCTCGGGAGACGACGAATGTAGATATTGGACTCTAAATGTTTACATTGGTCTACCATTGTCACCGGGATTGTCTGAATTGTAATAGGAGCTGGTCTAGAGAGGGCCAAGAACTCTCGGGAGACGACGAATGTAGATATTGGACTCTAAATGTTTACATTGGTCTACCATTGTCACCGGGATTGTCTGAATTGTAATAGGAGCTGGTCTAGAGAGGGCCAAGAACTCTCGGGAGACGACGAATGTAGATATTGGACTCTAAATGTTTACATTGGTCTACCATTGTCACCGGGATTGTCTGAATTGTAATAGGAGCTGGTCTAGAGAGGGCCAAGAACTCTCGGGAGACGACGAATATAGATATTGTACTCTAAATGTTTACATTGGTCTACCATTGTCACCGGGATTGTCTGAATTGTAATAGGAGCTGGTCTAGAGAGGGCCAAGAACTCTCGGGAGACGACGAATGTAGATATTGGACTATAAATGTTTACATTGGTCTACCATTGTCACCGGGATTGTCTGAATTGTAATAGGAGCTGGTCTAGAGAGGGCCAAGAACTCTCGGGAGACGACGAATGTAGATATTGGACTCTAAATGTTTACATTGGTCTACCATTGTCACCGGGATTGTCTGAATTGTAATAGGAGCTGGTCTAGAGAGGGCCAAGAACTCTCGGGAGACGACGAATATAGATATTGTACTCTAAATGTTTACATTGGTCTACCATTGTCACCGCCGGGATTGTCTGAATTGTAATAGGAGCTGGTCTAGAGAGGGCCAAGAACTCTCGGGAAACGACGAATGTAGATATTGGACTCTAAATGTTTACATTGGTCTACCATTGCCACCGGGATTGTCTGAATTGTAATAGGAGCTATTAGACTAGAGAGAGCCAAGAAGGAGACAGTGAGAATGTAGACATTGGACTCTAAATGTTTACATTGGTCTACCATTGTCACCGGGATTGTCTGAATTGTAATAGGAGCTGTTAGACTAGAGAGAGCCAAGAAGGAGACAGTGAGAATGTAGATATTGGTCTCTAAATGTTTACATTGGTCTACCATTGTCACCGGGATTGTCTGAATTGTAATAGGAGCTGTTAGACTAGAGAGAGCCAAGAAGGAGACAGTGAGAATGTAGATATTGGACTCTAAATGTTTATATTAGTCTACCATTGTCGTCGGGATTGTCTGAATTGTAATAGGAGCTATTAGACTAGAGAGAGCCAAGAAGGAGACAGTGAGAATGTAGATATATATATCGATTCAGAAGGCAAACTGATGAAGTATGTGAGAAGTAAATAAATGAGAAGTTCTAACGGCGAGGGATCGGCGTTCAATAGACGGAAGAATCCTGCAGAATCGATAAAGCAGTAAGCAGACAGGAGCGTGATTTACGATGGGCCAAGATAAACTTCAGCGCCGTCTACTGGAGATGACCTGAATATCTTTATTTATTCAGTCCAGCCACCAGTAGGATGGACCTTAGCAAGGTGGGACCTCGGCAAACTATCCTGATTGGATGTCCAAATTGAAGGAAACCAGTCTCAACTTTAATGAAATTTATGAAAAAAAAAAAAAAGAAATAGAGAGAGAAAGGTTTTCAAAATATTTATTTTTATGTATAAAATATTCTAACACGTTTTGTCAGTTTCTCTCTGTTAATAGCCAATATATTTTTAATACTCAACTATCTTTATAATTTAAAAAAAATCTCTTGCCTGAACACAAGATTATTCTTGTCGAATTCCTCAACACTGTCATCGAGCATGCTGGAGACATGGATTTCATAATCCGCAACGGTCTGTCCGAACTCAAGGCGGCTTTAAGCTTCTGATGAAATCCAGACATCCCTCCGTCTGTTGTATATATTTATCCCTATTTTCAACCTGTAACCTCTCTCCCTACTGTTGACTAGATGTCAATTAACTATTTTTTATTGTCAAAAAAACTCTCTTTATAATATTGTCCAATATACGAGCCTGCACGTGCTATCAACTAAACATTGATTTATGTCTGTTCCCTGATATTTGACCAACCCATCTCTTGATAAATCAAGAAAATCCAACAACGAACGCGTTTCGCGCTGTTGGCTCTCGTTAGACTGTATCTCTATGGCTAAAATTATTTTGGTCCTAGAGGCTTCTTGAGAAATCATGGAATGGGTATATTTGTTGGGAACTAAGACTTCCCTATTCAAACTTCGAGCAGATTAATCACCAACACCTCTAAGAAATTAATACTTTTTAATTTCCTTTCATAACTAACTCATTTACATCATTTCAAAACCAAATATATATATACATGCAAAGTAACCCGGTCATCTGGTCAAAAATATAAAAATATAAATCTATGAAAAACAACTTTAAAAAGGCTAACAATATTTTTAAGGCCAAACTTGCCTGATTACGCTCAAGGTGTAAAAAATTGATATAAAAGTTTTTTAAATTATTTTATTTTATTATTTTTCAAATATGCACGCATATACTTGTATAATACAAAATATAAATAAAAAATTAGAGACCATCTTCTGTTATTAAAACCTACCTTTTTCTTGAAGATTTTTATTGATATTCCTTTTCTCACAGACACTATATCTTCAATCAGAAATTTCTATATTTTTTTACGATCTCTTATAGGATCTTAGAACCTTTTTACGCTAAACACTTTTATACGTATATTCACATAAAATTTACCGTTTGGAAATATATTTTTACTATTCCAACAGACATAATGGCAGTTTCAACGTTTGTCAAAGTGCAAGAAAAAATAGAATATGTGATTGAAGAAATATATTTCTTATCAACTGTCATAAAATGCCAGCAGTTTCGTTCTGGAAAAATATTGCTACAAAATAAACCTTTGTATTTTATGCTTGACAAATAGATGGAATACACAAAAAAAAAAAATTCAACAGCTTCTAACACTTTTCTATAGAAAAAAATACAATTTTTTTATATATTCAATTTTCAAAAAATAAAAACCAAAAGAATCGTAACAAATATGAACAATATATTTTCCAAAAGAACATTTTAAAGTATACCTAAAAATGTTTTCATTTCAAGCAAACTGTTTGTTTTCAAAATAATAAATTACACTATGGAATTTTTCGCCATTTTTAAAAATTATATCTTGCCAAAAGATTTATAACAATGTCTTTAAATTTATCTTCTGATAAAATATTTATTTCTCTCGAAACTTGTTTGAAAAAAAAAACGAATTTTATAAAGATTGTGAATCAAGTCATTATAAAAAATAAACAAAATCTTTTAACTTCTTTTATTTTGAAATAAATTAATTAGAAGGAAAAAAGTGTTTATGAAATTTTAATGTGTTATTGATGATACGTATAAAATTAAATCCCGAATAATTTATTGATACCATCATTGTAAAAATGTTTCAGCCTTTTTCTTAAAGGTAAAAAATAAAAGCTTCTTTCTTTTCTTGAGTGAACGTGTTTCATCAGTTTGAATCACATAATAAAATTATCAAATTATAAAAATTGAACTGATGAAGGTCTACTCCGAAAGCTTCTAATTTTCGTTTTACTATAAGGTTACCCCAAAAGTTCGTGTGTTTCTTAAAACTTTGTTTTCTTATTACTTAGCGAATAATATTATTACAGCGAATACATAATACAATTACTGTATACATAATACAAAGACATTATACATAACGGCGAATACATAATAATACATAATACAATTACTTTATACAAAACACAAAGGCATTATACATAACGGCGAATAATATTGGTATTTCAAATTTTTACAAGTGTTTACGAACTTTACGATACCTTAATATAATTTATTTTTACATATTATACATAACAAAATTCACTATCTATAAATGGGCACCTCTCCCCTCAAAATAAATGCTTAAACATTTGACGGGAGAAGTACCTTTTCTTTTTATAGTTCAATATCTTCTCGACATAATTTCCAGCTAAACTCAATATATCACACAAAAGTAATATACATTGTGGTGTATATATTGTGGTGGTTCGTCTGGTTTTGAAGAAATGATTCAATTATTCTTTCCAAGGTATTTTAATTATTACAAATAGAATATAAAAATAAATTTAATGTTAATTATTATTGTTACAAATTAAAATCTAGTAAAGAAGAGTTTAAAAAGGTTTGATGAAAATGGATGGATGAAAATGGACGTTGGCTCGTGGTGGCCGTCAAAACAATGGTATCCTCCCACGTGCTTACACGTCACCGCCGCCGCGCATGCGCCGACTTGGCGTCACGGCCGGCCGAGGTGGTGGCGGTTGAAAGGGCTGTTCAAAAATGGCGGTTGGTCAAAACACCGTCACAATATAGATGTATATTCATGAAAATCTCTAAAATAATAATGAGAGATATAAAGTAGAAAACTTCATTGAAAGGACACTTGCTAGAGGACACCTCTCTACAAAGGACAGTTTTCATCTACAAAATTACCTTTTTTACTATCTAGCAACTCTCTTGTAAGAAATCACCTATCCCTAAAGGACATTCTAGCTCTACAACTAGGTACTTTTACAGAGAGGTTTTCTAGTGTATATATATTATTTAAACATATATTATTCAGACTATTCTAGTGTTATATTTTATAATACAAATACATATAAACACACACACTATAGTTCTATCATTAACGTTCAAATATATTATATTATTATTCATATATATATGATATATTGAATTAGATATTATAATTCGAAACTATTTTAAAGGCGTAAGATTCTTTTTGATATTAAACAATTTCTACTGCCCTTACTGCAATGGAAAAATTAATGGGAGGGCCTGGCCTATTATTGCAGTAAAGGCAATAGAAATTATTTAATATCAAAAAGAATCTTACGCCTTTAAAATAGTATCGAATTTTGATAACAGATGGCACGCTAGTGCATCATATAATATATATTATAATGTTTGTGAGGCTTATAGATAAAACAATTTTGTTGTATATAAAATATATAAAATGTAGACTTTATAATAGATAAAAAATATAGCCAAAATTGGAAAATATATTTCCTAATATCTTTATATACTTTCGCATATAATAAAATATACCTCAATTTTATATATTTTTTCTAATAAAAAGGCTTTCTGTATTAAGGTATACGTTCAATAAACTTGGTCCATTTTCCAAATATTCTATAAAAATATATAGAAAATATTTTTAACAGTGTGTTTGTTGTGTTGCAAGAAAAAAAATCTTTAAAACAATATATTTTTCATCGCAGTAAAGACAGTAGAAGTTCGTTTTATGTATAAAAGAAACATTCGCGCTTTTAAATCCTTTTATTTTATATGTATAGATGGCGCGTTATTGCTTTGTGTTAATTTATTCCTAATGACCTTGTCTTTATAGTTTGCTGAAGAGCATTGCTCGAAGCAAATATTTGAATATAATTCTACTGTCCTATAAGCTTATGTCCATAGTTTACTTGAAAACCATTTCTAAGATTCCATCCTTCAGTGTAGCATATAAAAGCAGAATGATCCAATACAATATTAGAACTCCGAGAAGCGGTCTGGTGGATTAAATTGGCGAAACCGCTGGGAGGGTTCACCACTGATGAGCCAAGCCCTCCCAATATATTTTTCATCGCAGTAAGGACAGTAGAAGTTCGTTTTATGTATAAAAGAAACATTCGCGCTTTTAAATCCTTTTATTTTAATATTTTCCCTATCTATTTATATTTATTTATTTCAACACACAAAACGCGATATCCCAGCTAGGGATAATTGCATTGATTTACATTCTATTAACAGAACCAGTTATAAACATATTATACGAGAAAAAGTAATCAAAAATAAAAAGAGAAACAATAATATATAATAGGAACCTGAACCTTTCAGGTTTGAAAGATAAACACAAATATTTATTTACATAAATAGTTAAATCTCTGATATTTCTATCTGCTATTTACAAATTGATATAGATTTACAACATTATTTATTTTCTGTTGTCTAGCGGTGAAGAAGAGTGGGCATTCCCTATCTATTTGAAGGTAGTTGCAATTTTACTTCCAATATTTTAGCTGAACAAAAGGCCAAGTATAAATAGAAGAGGTCTGTGTAGATATATATTGAATATTTAATGTAGTTTAGATACTGGGGCGAAACATCGAGGTTGAAAAGACTAATCCTTTGTGGGGAGAGTTTGTTTGGGGGAAAATCGGCTTCTGGAAACAAGAATAACCTCGTTGTTTTCCTCCATAAAACTCCAGTATTTTCCTCTTGAATGTGAAGGAAAACTCTTCCCTTTTTTTACCTGTGTTAGAAGCTATTTAGAAAATTGGTAGGAAAACTTTTATATTGGCTCGTAGAAATATTTAAATGGTGTATAGGCGCAAACAATCTATATTATAAATTATAAACAATTTAGGAGCGTATTTACTATATTTAAACACAAGGTAATAAGACAAAATATAAATAAATATATTCTGAATATAGAGTAATCCATAATACATTTATATTTTAAAAATAAGGCCTATTTTGGATTTTAATACGATTATTTATTAATCCGATATTTCGATGGACCAATCTTCCATTTTTTACGAGGTATTTTGCCGTGAAGCACGCAGCAGGTTGCGTGCCCCAGGTGAGCCACTAGACGTCTTCCAAGCTTATTGGGTGATAAACCATCTAATATATACATTCCAAACAGAGTAAATATAATCAAAAGAAAAACCAAGTTACCTGTTTAGTATCAGTGTTGTTACCATCTTCAGACAAAAGTACTGAATGAGAAAATAGAGATAAAATATGGTATTACGGGCTAATAACCAAAATGTATGATATTTGAGCCGAAGATTTCTAAGAATTTATTAGAATTCTAGATTTCTAAGAACCCTAAACTATCTTCTTCTTATCTTCTATCTTATTCACACACTTGATAACAGCAACTATTTAAAACATGCTGTGGTATTTTTTCTCACTTTTTTCCTCGGCAGTATAGTGGTTAGTATTCCCACCTGTCACGCGAGCGAGCGGGGTTCGATTCCCCGCCGGGGAGTTTTTTTTTTTTTCTCTCTCTCTTTTTCTACTTTGGTTAGTATAACGTAAAACTATATTGTTGCATATGATTATTCTGTGTCAATATTCTATCTATTTTCTCATATTTTTTGGCTCGAAAATCATACAATTTGATTAGTATCCCATTAAACAATATTCTCTATATTCTCAATCAGTAAATTTAACTGAAGATGGTATCAACTCTGTTACTGAAAGGCCATGCAATATTTATTTATTTGGATTTATTCTTATTACCTTATGTTTTATAATCGACTAGACGGGTGACCCGGGCTTCGCCCCGGGATTGACCCGTGTGCATATCTACCCGAGTGATATATATTTAGATAAGTTTTTTTTATGTTTGTTATTAGCATTATCTATTTGTTTGCATCAGCATAATTTAATCGTTGATAGAGGGCGCTGTTCGTGAGCTAAGTAGAATAATTTGAATATATAGTTTTAATTATTGATATATATATATTTTTTAAATAGCCTATCGTCTTCCCCCTACCTTTTTACCTATGTATGGAAATTTTGGTTTGAATTAGTGACCTACTGCGAATTTGTATACTGGACATACAAACAAACAAACATACAAACATTGTATATAGATAATCCAAATTGTGATTTATTATTTTTGTTTTTATATAAAACATACAATTTTCTACTTTCCTTACTGTAATGAGAATATCACGTAGAAAATCAGAAAGACAAATTCAAGAAGACACGACCGTTTATTTGAGACAAGAACAAAATAGAATTTATCAAATACTAGAGAATCAATGAGAGATATTAGACGAAAAACATGGTGAAGGAAGACAAGTTTCTTTTATTGATGCATAGGTGCAAGCTTTCGGGTTAAAAACCTTCAACAGGCGAGCATTGAAGCGCGACTTATAAGAACTAATAACTGAATATATTTTCTATGATAATGATGATGATGATGATGTCTGTGTGTGACTTTAAATAAATTAATTATCTGATAACAATTATAAAGAATTAAATTCATTCATTTTGAACTTGAGTTACTGTGGGAGGGAACTGGAAACCAAATATAAATGAATTTGAAGCATAATAAATGTTTTATTATTCAATTATTTTATTCAATTTGTACCATAGTTCTTATAAGTCGCGCTTCAATGCTCGCCTGTTGAAGGGTTTTTTACCCGAAAGCTTGCACCTATGCATCAATAAAAGAAACACGTCTTCCTTCACCATGTATTTCGTCTAATTTCAATCCAGGAAGAATTCTTTATCTATATTTGTAAATGAGAGATATGTTTACAGAGTAGCAAAAAATAAATAAATATCAATATTGCTAATCCGTACAAAAAATAACAGATAAACTTCTATAATCTTCTTTCCCTATTGTTGATATGACCTACAACTTGCAAATATTGACAGGAATTGCTTTAGTTTTAAGCGTTAGTTAACTTCCGAACTCAAAAGCGGCTTCAGCGTTGTATCTTCAATAAAGACATCGTCATCTTAGATGGAAGTCTTGGCTTTAACACGGCGGTAGAATCCTGAAGCCATTCTCTGAAATTGTAGATCACAGCACCCATTGCCTCAAGGTCTTCTCGGCGATCTCCAGTTTGTCTTCCCTAACTTACTCAGCATCTCTACCAAAATGTAACATAGCAAATTAGAAAAGACAAACTCAGGATGACACAGCAATTTATTGAATGCCAGAACAAATATATAAAAGACAAGAGAATAAATGAGAGATATGTTTACAGAATAGCAAAATGTAAATATTAATACTGATAATATCTTGGGTTATATATTGATATATCAAAATTCGAAACTATTATAGACGCGTATGATTCTTTTTTAAATAAGACAATTTCTATTGCCCTTACTGCAATGGAAATATTATTGGGAGGGCCTGGCTCATCAGTGGTGAACCCTCCCAGCGGTTTCGCCAGTTTAATTTTAATTAATAAGTCAGGCACTTCCATTAATTTTTCCATTGCAGTAAGGGCAGTAGAAATTGTTTTATTTTAAAAAGAATCATACACGTCTATAATAGTTTCGAATTTTGATAACAGATGGCGCGCTAATGCATCATAATATTGATATATTGCCTCTGTTTCCTAAAAAAAAAAAAAATAGATGACCGACAACATCAAAGACCTTCCACTTTTTAAATTTTTTGTCCATGTGTAATATCATAACAGAAATACGTATTACTAGTCTTTGTTGAATATATTAGTTCATATTTCATTTATATTTGAAAATGAGCATTCAAAATTAGACTGAAAGAAGCTTTCATCTTTTTTTTTTTAATTAGGCGCATTTTAATTTCAATTAGCAATTTAAATAGAAACAGAAACTTTTGTTTATTTGTAAAATATAGAATAAATAAGATTATTAAGGTCATTATAATACATTTTATTTTTTTAAAGGATAATAAATTCAAATTTAATAATCCATTTTTTAAAAAATAATAATTTGAGAAAATTACTACCCAAATAGAAATTTGCCTATTATTTTTTTTAATAATAGGTTTTCTCTATTGTTATTTGAATTCCTTTTGTATTACCCTATTGAGATAATTTTTATTGTTTGTTTAAATGAACAGCTTTGTTTTTTTTTAAATTCAAATTTATACGGTATTGTTTCTATGATTCTTCTTTAATACAAAAAAGGATATATAAAAAATATTTTAACCTTATTTTTATTTCATTTTTTATTGTAAACTCATTGACCTTTTCATTATAAATATTTACTCATGGGCAAAACTTAAGGAAGCTGTACCTTTTAACATGTATATCGGGATTCAAAAAATAACTCTGAAAAATATTACAGTGACCTTTATTGAAGACACATGAGATAACCAAGTGTAAACAAAATTGCCTCTATCTCATTAAAAACTATACACCGGTGACATCAAAATATAAACTATCTCCAGGTTTTTGAATAAGTGTTTTTATATAATTTTAGAATATATTTTACAGAGCTTATATACTGTACAAAATATAAATTATTAAAAGAGAGGGGATGGCTCATCCGTGGTGAACCCTCACAGCTGTTTTGCCAGTTTAATATCCAGACAGTTCTCTACTAGTAAATTAGACTGAATTTTATATATAAATTTGTGGCGACCACACTTTGCTTCAGCAAGCGCGAACTGGGACAAAGCTTTACTATACACACGGGCAGTGCAACGGCCTCGGCAACCGTGAGTGACAACCTGACTACGCATGCGCGAGATCCGAGACTCTGGCCACTCGCGCGGTAAACAAAAAGGCTTGATCCCAACGGCCGTTACTTCTTTTCTCTTTATATATTTCTAGCTTTAAATAAATTAATTTTAATTTTAATTTTATCAGCGGCCTTTCCACAAGCCACACCAACACATCACGCAACCATCCCACAAACTGATTTTTTGTTATTGACTACAGTTATTAAGTGTTTTGAAATAACTATGGACATATGTTTATAAAACTGTAGAAATGTATGTATAAATTACAGAGATAAAGAATTAGCCACACAAACTTTGTGCTAGATTGATAAACTAAGTAACTTATGTCAATTTATTGTTATTATTATTATCCCTAGTAAACACACGACACGTGGTACAGGCCATGGTAATCATGATGAGTAAAGGTTGAAGACTTACATTCACTGTATTTTAAAATATTTTCAAATGTTTTTCAAATAGAATAAAGGCAGTGGAGGATTCAAGTTGCTTTTTTGGTATTGAGGAACAAACCTCAAGACATCTACTGATCGATTGCCTAGTATTTCAAGATTATAGAATGAAGAATGAACAAGTTGTTTGTGAACTTAACGATTTGATTTCCGATAAAAATTCATATTTAAAGTTCAATTCATTTTGTAAATACATTCTAAACTTTCTACAAAATCTGGATCTCTAATGTATTCATGCGTTGAATAATGTAAATAACTTATGTAAATAAACTTTTCTCCTTGTTTGGCGTAAGTATCCCTTGCGGGATATAGCGCTTTGGAAATAATAATAATTCACTGTATGTACTCCACATGTAAGCATATGTGAAAAGCAGATCGACTTATGCACTTACAAGTTTGCCAGAGCCCCGTTTGGCTATTTTCAATCGCTGTTAGGAATGGAATTTTTTTCAAGAAGCGAGAGCATTCGAGCATTTTTCTTATTATAACAAAAATGTCTAGTGCGGGATTCAATCACGGATCTTAGCGGTAGAAAACCAACGGTTTAGAACCCTTTTCCACCGACCTCTATTCATTTCTATGATTTTTTGAAGGGAGAGGTGCCACTCTAGGTACCTGAAAACCATCCTCTAGAAATTTTATCCTGTTCATAATAAAATTGTGAAAAAAGTATTAAAATTACAAATATATTCTCACAATGAGTATCTTTTTTATTTAAAAAAACGCTAGCTTTCAAGCGTTAATCGCTCTTCAACGGGCTTACTATAATATCGACTTTATCCCACCAGAAATATCCACGCTGCGCGCGTTTGTTTTTTTGTAAATATTTCTGGTGGGATCAAGTCGATATTATTGTAAGCCCGTTGAAGAGCGAATAACGCTTGAAAGATAGCGTTTTTTAAATAAAAAAGATACTCGTTGTGAGAATATAATTGTAATTTTAAAATTTGATCTTGTATCTATCAAGTGGGTACTGAACAAACCCAATGTTTCAAGCTTCCCTTTCAATAATATTTATAACACTATGAAACAAATTTTATTTTATTCTGTCCTTATGTACATTGAATGCATTTACCAGTTTCCTTATATTAAAAAGTACAGAAAAACACTTTATAATGTAAAGGTTTGTAAAATATATAAATGCGTAATTTGCATAGTTTCGTACATTACATATATGTCATTATGTTGTATATTTGCATACTCAGGTAAATATATACTTTGTGTATGCAAATAGAATGTATTCACGAATATACAAACATCCAACTGGCTTATTATAAACTACAAACGTTGGTAAAACATATATCAAGACGGGAACAAAATTCACTCTATAAAAACCCCATTAACACTATTCAAGATAAAAATATGAAAAACGTTTAAAAACTACACATGTTTTCTCACAATGTGTTTCTATAATATATATATATATATATTAAATATTAAATTATATATTATATATTCAAAATATATATAATATATGATGCACTAGCGCGCCATCTGTTATCAAAATTCGAAATTATTTTAAAGGCGTAAGATTCTTTTTGAAAATAAACAATTTCTACTGCCCTTACTGCAATGGAAATTAAACTGGCGTAACCGCTGGGAGGTATCACCACTGATGAGCCAGGCCCTCCCATTAATTTTTCCATTGCAGTAAGGGCAGTAGAAATTGTTTATTCTCAAAAAGAATCTTACGCCTTTAAAATAATTTCGAATTTTGTGATATATAATATATATAAATAAACTCATTGTGTGAGAATATATTTGTAGTTTTTAAGCATCATTTTTATTATTTATTGTTATCAGTATATATGTTATATTAAAATATTTTATTTAAAATTATATTTCATCGATTCAAATACTCTGTTAAATCGAGCGCCAGAGATCACGCTTTCCCTATAAATACTCATTGTTGTTGTTCCCCGTTGGCCGGCTCAAACCTTTTTTTACATTATGTAAATAATATTTTGTTTTCCTTGTTCCATTCGCCTTAAGCCAGGCATTACTTCTACCAAATTATGTTATTCATATATATTCCTGAGCTCAAATAAAGAAATCTCTGATCAAAACCATTTTTATTTTCATACTTTCAAGATTATTATTTTAACCACGACTGCATCACCAGTGCTCAATCCTCAAGATAACCAAAATAAAGAAAATGACCAATAATTCCTCTACAAGCGATTGATCAAAATTCAAGCAGAAAATATATTTTCTTTATATAAGATGTATATATATAAACTGAAATGAAAATAAACGATAGCAATGTGTTTCTTTAAACGTGAAAATTTAATGCAAGCTTTCGGATCTCATCGATCCTTCCACAGGCCGAGCTATAAGCTGAGAGAAAGAAAGAGTATATATAGATGTACAATATTATTTACATACACCTAACGAAGATAGAAAATAAAAATATAAAAATAAGATAAATATAAACACATTTACATAAAATAATATATAAATTTCGCCAGACTGCAGGACATCTACACGTTCGAAAATTAAGACGCAAGTAACTGTTTTGGACATAGATATGGCCTTGCCACTCTACCAGGTAAACACCTCGATGGCAGATTGTAAGATTCCATTAGATCCCATGTGAATATCATGGAATAAAGTCCGCCCTAGACTGACGAGGGCCATTAGCCTGAAACCATAGTCTCTAGGTGGATACTTCTCAGTTTACCAAAGCTGGTGTTGTGGCTTTGTCACCGACCCAAGGCCGCTTGTTTGCGGAGACGTTCAATAGATGGCGTCTAGTTTTGACGTCTATTTTGACAGGAGAGACGACCTATGCTTTTTATAGATTAATTTATTCCCAACAAAATTTCCATTTATAATACAAAATAATGCGTCTTATGATTGTAGAACGACGATTGACAATTATCCCAAGTGTGTTTCTTTTAAACGAAAAATCGAAATTTATTTAAAGGAGAAATAACGATTATTTCTAATCTTAGGGATGAAATATGAACGGATGAATTGTGAAGAGCAATGATAAACGGAAATATATATATACAAGTATATTTAAATATTCAAATTTGTCACAATATTTATAATTATTTCGATTTTAATAACTTTTTTTTTGGTTCGAATTAAAAATAAGAATTTTTTTATCGAAGTGTTATCTGTTAATAAAAATAAATGATGTTATATCCATTCAGGTATAATAGGGATATATGCAAAATATCTCTCTCCTGAACACAAAGGCAAACTTTGAAAGGTATAATGGCCTTTTTGTAAACCTTTTAACACATAAAAAAGGAAGAAAATAACAATAACGTACCTAGGACCAAGAAATGCGTCACATAGTGTAATTTCATCATAAAATATCATATAAAAATACAAAATATATACTTTAGTATATATATATATAGTTATGTAAAAACTGATGATGGTGGATTTCAATAATAGCTTCTCTTTCTAAAATATAAATCTTCTTTATTGAAGGTAAAAAATAAGAGAAACATAAAATTACTAAATATATCTAAGTAAATAAAATAACATCGCCTTCTAATCACAAACCACCTCTCTAGCCACATCTCTATTAACTCTTACCTATATATTATACATATATATTCCTGACACCACAGATTTTAAGCCACAGATTATCACAATCATATAATAAAAATAATATTTGGCAATAACATCCAACAAAAACTTCTATTTCATTTTTAAATTATAATTTATATTATAAAATACTCTTTGAGGTCGCCGCTTTCCCAATATAAACCCATTGTTATTGTTTTCTGTTAACCAGCTCAAATCTTTTCACATATGTAAATATGTAATCTTTTATTTTATTCTTTATGCCTCAAGTCAGGTATTTCTTCCTTAGTTGTTTCTATCACAGCACAATTAAAGCAGATTATAATATGTTTTTATTATTCTTTCAAACGACTGCAAAACAATATTACACAAATATTTTAAATATATATATTTAAATACTCTATAATTAAGAGCATTCTAACAAATCAATTTAATTTAAAACACAGTAAAATTTTTATAGCACACAAAAATAGTTTTCAAACACAATGTGAGAGAGTTTATAAATCAATTAAATACAATTAAATAATAGACCCATTGTTTGGTCTAACAATGAAATCTATTTCTTTATTGTCTCAGAAAACCTTCTCAAATTGTATTTGACTGGTCACTTTCTCACAATATCTATTCCACTAAAGTTATAATCTATAATCCTAATTGTGGTTAAGTGAAATAAATGATTGAACTTGAAACTTAGCTCTGGTAGCTTTAATTGGTTTTATTAAATTATATATATAAACTTTGATTGTTAATAGTGATTTAAAATTATTTTATTATATTTGCTATATTGTTGTAATATTTGCTTAAAATTAATTTTGTAATAGTAAATTCAAATTATAGTTGAAGCGTATGATCTTTTTCGAATCAAAACAATTTTCTTCTACCCTTACTGTAAGGATGAATAATGGAAGTCAATGGCTCATCAGAGGTAAACCCTCCCAGCGGTTTCGCCAGCTTAATTGGTGATATATACACTGCGTGACATTGAAAATGGAACACCAAGAAATAGTGGCCAGAAAGTGATGAAACTCGGCAGACAGAGAGAGACAGGGACGAACAATAAGTCATCTTTATTTCAAAATGATAGTCATAATACAGAGCGAGAACGGCGTCGGCTTAGTAGCAAGTAGGACCACCGCGGACGCCGATGCACGCAGCAACACGTCTAGGTAGAGAGTCAATCAGAGTACGGCTGGCGTCCTGAGGGATGGCTCTCCATTCCCTCTCAACCATTTGCCACAGTTCGTCTTCTGAACGCGGCTGTGGCAAGGCATGCAAACGGCGTCCAATGATGTCCCAGACGTGCTCGATTGGTGAGAGATCAGGAGAGTACGGTGGCCAGGGAAGAATCTGTACATCTTGCAGAGCTTGTTGGCTAATGCGAGCAGTGTGCGGTCGGGCGTTATCCTGCTGATAAAGGGCATTGGGTACCCCCTGAAGGTAGGGGAGTGTCACCGGTCGCAGCACATCATCAACGTATCGTTGGGCCGTCATAGTGCCCTGAATACGAAGTAAAGGTGACCTGGAATCATACGCGATTGCGCCCCAAACCATGATTCCACGTTGTCGCACGGTGGGGCGTTCCACAATTGCTGCCGGATTGGACCTTTCTCCACGTCGACGCCACACGGGTACACGGCGACTATCTCTGGACAAGCAGAAACGAGACTCATCTTAGAACACGACCCTGTGCCATTCCGTCATCCACGTCGATCTAGCCCGGCACCATTCCAAACGTTGGCGCCTATTCGGTGGGGTCAATGGCAGTCTTCTTAGCGGACGGCATGAGTGCAAGCCATTAGCAACCAATCGACGGGAAATGGTTCTGGTCGAGATGGAATGATCTAGGGTGTCTTGCACATGTTGCAGGATGGCGGTACAAGTGGCTTGTGGGGCCGCCACTGCTTGTCGAAGGATACGCCGATCCACACGTGCTGACGTCACTCTGGTTGCACCGACATTCCTATAAATTGCCACATTTCCTTGTTCCAACCATCTTCTCCACAGTCGGTGCACCGTGGACGCACCAAGGTGTGTATCAGCTGCGATTTGACGTATGGACCAACCTGCCCTTTTCAGTCCGATCACCATGCCCCTCGTAAAAGCGTCTGTCTGCTTGAACTGCCTCCGTTTACGATGACCTGGCATTTTCTGTTATTACACGTGTCTTTTGACACAAGAACAAAATGTCTACAATGATTTTCCTTGAAGAAATAACGACACGAATACTGTCCTTTCTGCAAGTTCCTTCCCTTATATCTTACTCCATGTGCGCACGAGTGCTGCGCATTTTACATCATTTGCATAACTCGGTTAGGCGCGTCGACCCTGAAATTTGCATAATTTTCTGGCCACTATTTCTTGGTGTTCCATTTTCAATGTCACGCAGTGTATATATATAGATGGACATTTTTGCCAGGAGGAAATTGAAGGCGTCTAGTTTTAACGTTTATTTTGACGGGAGAGTCGCCTATGCCTTTATAGATATATGTATATACAAATCGGTAAATTAAACTGGCGAAACCGCTTGAAAGGTTCACCACTGAGGAACCAAGCCCTGCTATTATTTATCATTGCAGTAAAGTCAGTAGAATATTAATTTTTATATTTATATAAACCAACGGTTCCTTTTAAAATAAATCATAGAAATGAATAGGGGTAGTAGACGAATACTATAAACCGTTGGTTTTTAACCGCTACGATCTGCAATTGAATCTCGCATTGGGTACTTTTTTATAATAAGAAAATGCTCTAATGGCCTTCGCTTCTTGCAAATATCTATATCCGACCAGCGAATGCAAGTGGCCAAACGGGTCTCTGGCTCTTTTGTAATTGCATAAGTCGAACTGCTTTTAACATGTGTAGACATGTGGTGTACATAGAGAGAACACAAGTCTTCAACTTTCACCCACCATTATGGCGCGCTAATGCATCATATATATCTATATATATCCATAGAAGCACAGGGCGCTTCTCCCGTCAAAATAAACGTCAAAACCTGACGCCACATATTGACCGTCGCCGCAAACTAGCGGCCTCGGGTCGATGACAAATCCACAACACCAGCTTTGGCAAATTGAGAAGCGTCCACCTAGAGACCATGGTTTCGGGCGAATGGCCCTCGTCAGTCCTTGTGACTTTGTCACCGACCCGAGGCCGCTAGTTTGCGGCGACGGTCAATAAATGGCGTCAGTTTTTGACGTTTATTTTGAAGGGAGAAGCGCCCTATGCTTCTATGGATCAATTTCCTCCTGGAAATTTTTCCATATATATATATATATGTCAGTATTTTTAATAATAAAAATGTAAACATATTGAATGCATTAATATATTGATTTTAGAATAGTAGTAATGGAATTTAATTATATGCAAATATTCTAAATGAATAAACAAACATTTAACGGTTTCTTCCCGATAAATTCAACTTGCATCCTTCTATTTTTTACTAAAGTTTGCGTATTTAATGTGTTTGAAGAGGATTCTACGAATTTTACTATTTTCCACTGAAGAGTTAAAAGACTTTGGTGCAAATATGGTAAGTCAATCTTTATATAAATGTATTTATAATTATATTAATTCTTTATAATTCAACCTATCAAACAAGATACTGAAGGAGGACTTAAACCAACCCGATATAGAATATATCCGATATCCGATTCCGTTAAGAAATTATATATTTAACTATAAAATTCAACTAATTCAACTATACAAGATATCCTTCAGTATAAAGGAGAAATCAATCCCCGACGACCTTAGTTAGGAGTTCCAATAGCTGCAAGATCTCTACTTCACCAACTCTTCATGTGTAAATAGCCAGGACAAGGTAACTTGACACCTGTGAACTGAGACGAAATGAAAACTTATATTAGACCCAACAGCTGTCCTTCTACAAAGTCTACGGGGGACACCTCTACTTCACCAACTCGCCATGTGTAAATAGACAAGACAAGGTGACTCGAATGTTACACCTGTAAACTGAGACGAAATAAATAAATGAAATTAGACCCAACAGCTGTCCTCCTACAAAGTCTAGGAGGGACACCTCTACTCCACCAACTCGCCATATGTAAATAGACAGGACAAGGTGTCTCGAATGTTACACCTGTGAACTGAGACGATATAAAAAACTTATATTAGACACAACAGCTGTCCTTCTCTAGGTCTGGGGTCTCTACTCCACCAACTTGCCATATGTAAATAGACAGGACAAGGTGACTTGACATCTGGAAACTGACACGAATGTTAGAAATAATCGTCATTTCTCCTTAAAATAAATTTCAATTTTCGTTCAAAAGAAACATTTACGGTAAAACTTGTCAAATTTAGTTCTACAATCATAAGCCGCTTTATATTGTATATAAAAAAATAAATATATCCTTCATATATTATTTCTAATTATTTTTACATTTAGCATTTTTCACAGAATAGCGGTCAGTAGAAGGGTGGTCTAAACCATTGGTTTTTAACCTCTACGACCCGTGATCGACTCCTACATTCGGCCACTTTTTTTTTCAAAGGCTCCAATTCCCCTGATTGTTACCAAAGTCCAACCCTACCAAAGAGTGCAAGTAACCAAACGGGGCTCTGGCTCATTAGTAAATTCAAAAGTCGAATTGCTTTTTTACACGTGTAGACATGTGGTGCACTTATACAAAAAGCAGTCGCCAACTTCTACCCACCATGACTATCATGGCCTGTATCACGTGTACCAAGAATAATATAAAAAAGAATTTGCAGAACAATAGTATTCAATTTTTTAAATCGATAGTTTATTAATTTATATATATTTTACAAAATTAATTTCCTTTATTGTCTATTTTATTTGTAGTTAATAAATTGGAAATTGTTTTGACTAGAATAAATTGATTTGAAACCTCATTTTAACTTTTTCATTTGTTTGTCTATACGTGACAATATTAAAATCAGGAAGTTGAAAATGTATTAATTTAAGCTTCTATGAAATATCTTCAAATATTGTCTCTATGATATTCTATATTTTTATTATTTTATATTATATTTTATAAAAAGGGAGACGTTTTCTGATCGCTTAGATTAGCATTTAAAGTTGAGAGACCGCCATCTATTGGAATAAATTTCAACAAAACGTCGAATTCTTTCAAAGATATCCTTATTATACCGTCTATTAGTCAAATTTAGTATATATATATATATATATATATATAGATGGAAAATTTGCCGGGAGGAAATTAATCCATGGAAGCAATGGTCGCCTCTCCTCCAGCAAAACACCTCTTTGGTAGATTGTGAGGATTCCATTAGATCCCGTGTGGATCTCATGGAATAAAGTCCGCCCTAGACTGACGAGGGCCATTAGCCCGAAACCATGGTCTCTAGGTGGACGCTTATCAGTTTACCAAAGTTGGTGTTGTGGCTTTGTCACCGACCCGATGCCGCTAGTTGCGGCGACGGTCAATAGATGGCGTCAGATTCTGACGTTAATTTTGACGGGAGAGGCGACCATTGCTTCCATATATATATATATATATATATGTTATAAATAAAAATGAGAGATTACTGTTGATTTTTTGATCATGTTGAGGATTATGGTAATGGAAATGCAATCGTGGTTAAAATCTTTAAAGTATGATAATGAAAAATAGTTTTGATCAGTAATTTAATTGAGTTAAAGGGATATATAAAAAAGACATAATTTGATAAAAGTAATGCCTCGCTTAAGGCGAGTAGAACAAGGAAAACAAAAGATTATTTACATAATGTACAAAAGATTTGAGCCGGCCTTCGGGATAAAACAACAACGAGTTTTTATAGGGGAAGAGTGACCTCTGGCGGTCGATTTAACAGAGTATTTGGATCTATGATATATAATTTTAAATAGAATAATATTTTAATATAACATATATAGTATATATATCCAATAAGAAGACACATTTGTAAAAACATTATTAATTTAATAAAATCAACAAAACATCCAGGGCTACATTTCCTATACATTTTTTTTCTCAAGCTTTCCGACTTTTAACAGTCCTTCAAAGGTAGAATCACGCTACCTAACTAAACCCGATATGTAGAATATATATTTACATACAAATTCCCATTATTATGTACATATATTTTAACTATACATATAATATTAAGAGAATTTATATACAGTTAAACCTGTCTATAGCGCCCCCTCTAAATAGCGCCTACCTCTCTATAGCGCCCGATTTTAAATACGTAGTACGATGCGATTTACATTAAAAGTGACCTGTCTATAGCACTCCCTCTCTATAGTACCCTATTTTGGTGAGTCCCAAGAGGAGGCGCTGTAGACAAGTTTAACTGTATTTGAATTTATCAATTACAAAATTGAAAGATATTTTGAAATATATATATACATAATTAGAAATTTTCAGGTTGAAAAATAGTATCATGAGACATAAATCAATATAGAAAAATAAATACAAGTCGGGGAGAAAAGCTTCTTTTATAAGTAGCAATTGTATAAGATTTCGGGAAAAACGCCTTTCTACAAGTACGCAACAATTTTTCTCATTCCCAAGTTCTTGATACAAAGGACTTGGCTATTGAAACTGGGATGGAATCAACCCCTTCCTACGGATATACAACAGGAATTCAAAAAGTGGAGTAGAGGAACTTATAGTTATTAGTGTGATTTGTTCACAGCTGTTCTCTGAAACTGTTCTTTATTTATCGTTCAGATATCGTATATAAGGGACTCCTCAGATAAACCTTCGTTTGGTTATGCACAAGAAGAAGATCCTCTTCTTTCCGAAGAAGAAGAAGCGGTTTGTGAAGGAGTGTCAAATCCTTTAGACGATAGTGAAAGCCTTTCTACGAGTAGCTGTAAAAAGACGTATTGACTGAGAGCTTATACGATATTCGTATTATGTAAATAAGCTCTTCCTCTCGACTGGTTTTCTTCTTCAATATTAAATAAGGAGATTATATCATTGCTATAAGCCAACATATAAACTAACATTTGACAATTATCCCGCATGTGTTTCTTTTGCACGAAAAATCGAAATTTATTTTAAGGAGAAATAACCATTATTTCTAACCTTAGGGATGAAGTATGAATTGTGAAGAGTAATGATAAACGGAAAAATTAAAGTGTTTAGGGATAATTTATCATTACTCTTCACAATTCATCCTTTCATACTTCATCCCTAAGGTTAGAAATAATCGTTATTTCTCCTTAAAATAAATTTCGATTTTTCGTTCAAAAGAAACACATGCGGGATAATTTTAAAATGTCGTTCTACAATCTCATATAAACCGTATTATATTTTATTATATAAACTAACATTAATTTATCATTTTTAATCCAACCTCCAATAAAAGACTACCTCCAAGAGAAATTAGGTGAATATATGTTTTGGTATCTCTTTAATATGCAGGATTAACTGGAATTTTTAAAATATCAATAGCCCTAAAATTCGATATTCAAATAGCTCATCCAGAAAAATAATAAAATTATGTTTAAGATTTTATTTAGAACATTTATATTGACTTTCTATAGAATATTTTAGGGGAAACTACACTTTAAATACTTCACTTAGTTTGGGTAAAAACTTTTTTAAATCCATTCTTTTTTCCCCTACTGAAATATTTCCTGAATTGTTTCTTCAAACAAAACTTAAACTCCTATTTCCCTTGTTTGAAAATAAATTCAGTTAAAGTTTTTACCTTAGGAGAGTTTCAAAATTGTGTTGTTAAAAGATGTGCTTAAGTTTATATCTTAAAATAACCATCAATTGTAAATATAAACAATTATTAGGAACTTTTCGCTACAAACCACGTTATATATCTCTATATATTATGCATAACACAAATTTCTTAAGCTTTTTTCTCCAAGAAATCCCTAAATACTTTCGTCCAATTTTTTATAATACACAATTTGTTACAAACCACGGAAATTTCAAAAGTTTTTTAAATAGAATAAAGGCAGTGGATTCAAGTTGCTTTTGTGGTATTGAGGAACAAACTTCAAGACATCTACTGATCGATTGCCCAGCATTTCAAGATTATAGAATGAAGAATGAACTAGTTGTTTGTAAACTTAACGATTTGAATTCCGATAAAAAAATGATATTTAAAGTTCAATTCATTTTGTAAATACATTCTAAACTTTCTACAAAATCTGGATCTCTAATGTTTTCATGCGTTGAATAATGTAAATAACTTATGTAAATAAACTTTTCTCCTTGTTTGGCGCAAGTATCCCTTGAGGGATATAGCGCTTTGGAAATAAAATAATTGAAATAACACAATAAAAATTTAAGGAATGGAAGCATTAAAGCAAGAATGTTGCTTTTGAACATAAAACAAACTTCTACTGTCCTTACTGATAAAGGTTAGAATACTAATTTTCAATATTGGCCAATTAGCCTTATCAATATAGCTTGAACTGTCCTTACCGCGAAGGAAAAATATTAGGAAGGGCTTGACTCATCAGTGGTGAACCCTCCCAGCGGTTTTGCCAATTTAATCTACCAGACCGCTTCTTAGAGCTCTAATACTGTATTGGATCATTCTGCTTATATATGCTACAATAAATATTGGAATCTTAGAAATTGTATTTAAGAAAACTATGGACATAAGAGAGTTTTAGGGCAGTTGATTTATATATAAATAGTATATGGATATGGATGCTGTTGACGTTATGTGGCGCTGAGTTTGTTGTTGACATACTTTAAAATGTTATAATACCTTGATAAAGGGTGGCGTTCATCAAGCTGAAATATTAGTAAAATAAATTATTTTTGATCCAATATATGCCTTATTAATTAATAAATAGTATATGTAAAGAGAACTTTTTTTCTTTTCAAATATGTGGTATATAGATGCATATTGCCTAATTTCCCAATATCAAAGGATATAAATAGCTCTTTTGGTAAACAAATACCTTCCTTTAGATTGCATAAATACACTCATGGACAGAACTTAAGGAAGTTATACCTTTCAGTATGTATATCGGGATTCAGACAATTACTCTAAAAGATATTACAGTGACCTTTATTGAAGACATACGAGATAACCAAGTGTGAACAAAATTACCTCTGTCTCCTTAAAAAAAACAGAGGGTCGGATATATATACTTTCCAAACGGTAGGTAAATACTTTCCAACAAAGTTTCGTCCATGATTGATTTGAAAAAAAAAACGGATCATCAAGAGAAGATCAGCAATTGACCGTGGAACTATTCAATGCATTTATAAACAATTATATAGGATGAATGACTTTCTATAATTAGTAAACTGTATATAAAAATAATTAGGGAGGCTTGGCTCATCTGTTGTGAACCCTCCCAGCGATATCGTCAATTTAACCTACCAGATATTGTATTGTATATTCTGCTTATATATAGTTTATCTGTACTTAAAGGTTTATTCTAAGTGTTTGTGTTTAACGTAACTATGTAAATATGTTCTCCTGTAATTGAATACATATTTATACATATTTTTGCTTCGAGTACCTCTGTAAATATTGCAAACTATTCAATCCACTCTCTTTTCAATATCAATGAATACATTAGGAAATTATTTTACCATTTATATACAATTTCTTAGATTCCACTCTTCAGTGTAGAATATATTAGCAGAATGGTACAATACAGTATTAGAACTCTGGGAAGCGATCTGTTAGATTAAATTGGCGAAACCGCTGGGAGGGTTAACTACTGATGAACCAAGCCCTTCTAATAGATATTTAATCGCAGTAAGGACAGTATAAGTTTGTTTTATGTGTAAAATAAAGGTTTAATGGTTTCATTTCTTATTTATAGATACCGCGTTAAGGCCATTGATAAATTATTTTATTTGTAAAAAAATCGTTTTTAATCACTACGTTTTATTAAAGAAAACTAAGTTCATTATCAAAAAGCAATAACGCGCCATCTATACATATAAAATGAAAGGATTTAAAAGCACGAATGTTTCTTTTATACATAATACAAACTTCTACTGTCCTTACTGCGATGAAAAAATATATATTGGGAGGGCTTGGCTCATTAGTGGTGAACCCTCCCAGCGGTTTCGCCAATTTAATCCCCCAGACCGCTTCTCAGAGCGCCAATACTGCATTGGACGATTCTGAGATCCCATCCTTCAGTGCTGCGTATATAAGCAGAATCGTCCAATGCAGTATTGGCGCTCTGAGAAGCGGTCTGGTGGATTAAATTGGCGAAACCGCTGGGAGGGTTCACCACTGATGAGCCAAGCCCTCCCAATATATATTTTTTCATCGCAGTAAGGGTAGTAGAAGTTTGCATTATTTATAAAAGAAACATTCGTGCTTTTAAATCCTTTCATTTTATAAGTTCATTATATCAATAGGATTTATGGAAATATAAATTTTAAAATATAATATATCTTACGATTTTTATAATTAATTAAGATTTTTTTAAATTAATATATTAACAACTGAGAAAAAAATCGATTTTCAATCAAGAAATGAAATTAAACAAATATGCATATTAGAAAGAAGGAATCATATATCGCCGCAACTCTTTTTATTATTATAGCGGTTAAGGAAGCTTTCGGGCAAGCCCTTCTTCAGCTAATTATATTGTACAAACAAAGAGAGATTATATATAGTTTTTAATATAAAACAAAATAAACGAAAAGAATTTTACCACGCCCTTATCGCCCTCGTTCAATAGCACCGCGTGGCCACGTCATGTCTGATCCTAACTTCAAATGTAATATGGTACAAAAATATCTTAAAAGAAAGTTACGTAATTGAATAAATATAAAGAATCAACTATAAACAGTTCAACGGATTTAGTGGAGATTTTTAGGCTAGAAAAACCATTAAACAAAAGTATACAGTTGCCATCACAGTACGTTCCCCTTCTAGCCTAAAAATCTCCACTAAATCCGTTGAACTGTTTATAGTTGATTCTTTATATTTATTCAATTACGTAACTTTCTTTTAAGATATTTTTGTACCATATTACATTTGAAGTTAGGATCAGACATGACGTGGCCACGCGGTGCTATTGAACGAGGGCGATAAGGGCGTGGTAAAATTCTTTTCGTTTATTTTGTTTTATATTAAAAACTATATATAATCTCTCTTTGTTTGTACAATATAATTAGCTGAAGAAGGGCTTGCCCGAAAGCTTCCTTAACCGCTATAATAATAAAAAGAGTTGCGGCGATATATGATTCCTTCTTTCTAATTGTCGAAATCCGCAAACCGTTTACCATAAATATGCATATATTAGGTATATATATGTATATGTGTGAAAAAGTCTGTAATAAAATTCTACCCAAAAGAAATTGCCACATGCAGGCAAATAGTAAATTTTCCCAACAGTTGTGAAGAATTATTTTATATTTATGAAAGTTTAAAACTAACACAAAAATAATAATTTAAAATTAAAATCCAAGATTTGCAGTCAGCGTTTTTCTCTTTAGTAAACAATGGGGTTTTATTAAAGATTTGGACAGATAAATTTGTAATTATTTTATGTAAATGAGTCATTTTAAAATATTCATAAAGTTTGGGTTTCCAATTTAAATTTAAATAAATATTTTTTTCTTCTTTTTCAGTACATTAGGAAGTATATTTTTGTTACAGATATTTATAAACTGAATATCTTTAACTAACACAGTAGTTAATATATATTAATTATATTTGCATAACAAATATTTGCGGGGAAAATAATATCTATTTACCAATAGTGGCACCTCTCCCTTTAAAGCTGACGGTAAAATACAAATTTTTACTTCTACTAAAAAAGATTTACAAGTTTTTTCTTTAAAAATGTAAACAAAGTGGTCTCTATTTACATATTTCTATTGACACGATATCAAAATAATAATATTAGGAAAAAGGCATCTCCTTATCGTGCAACTGAAAGTTGCTGATGGCTTGCGCCATCTATCGGAATAAATATCAACTATTTCCGTTGATTTTTTAATTATTCCAGAATTGGATGGAATGGAATTGGATTTCCAAAAATCAACGAGAATAGTTGATATTTATTCCGATAGATGGCACAAGCCATCAGCAACTTTCTGTTTCACGATAAGGAGATGCCTTTTTCCTAATATATGCACCTTATCCCAGTACAATATCACATTTGTACTATTTTTTCAAAATAAGAATAGTTACAGAAGATATCTACAGTGCAATATTGCCATTCTTAAAATAGTAATTTTACTAATAATAATAACAACAATTTATCTAAACAATATTAGTTAAATAAATAAACAATTAATCGTACTTTAAATATTGATGCAAATAATATTATAATTGAGTTAAATACCATCTGATTTTAATGAGGGATAAAGATCTGAAATGCACTTTCTGTGGATCAGGAATAACAATGGAGATGTTGCACTACTTATTTGATTGTGTTGCTCTGTCTGAGGAAAGACGAAAACTAAATGATAAAACGGGGCAACTTTGTCCTTCATTTCCGGCACTAATTAGTGAAATATCAAAGAATAGGTATATAGCGGTGGCGATATTCCACAGGATTATATCCCGGAACACAGTGTTCTCCCCATCCCTTGTGAACTGGCGAATCCTGTATAGGGCGAAAGGCCTTAAATAAAGGCTTTGTTGTTGTTGTTGTTTAATTGAGATAAATAAATTTAAAATATTTGCAGAGTTTCTTTATTAAGGTATCGGGAGGCAAGCTTTCACGTGGTCGCGCTTCATCAGGCCACTGGCTCCGCAAAGGCGTGCAACACATACAATAGAGATTCAGAGAAATACATTTTAAAAAATCAAATATAAAAATAGTTTCCAGTTGTAGAGGGTACAGTTTCAACGGGGGTTGGCATTATCTATGTTGAATATGCTGGAACTGTTGGGGTAGATCTTCAGTTTATGCTATTATTGTATTTGGAGATTAAATATTCTAGAAAATCAATCGTGCGCAGAACCCGGGCGAAGCCAGGTCATATTTGGGACTGGTTATTTAATATAAAATAATGATAAAAATGTATAGATAAATCTATAACATATCTTTTAAACGGTAAATAATAGTACAAAATAGTAATTGTACTGAAATGATGTGAATAAATTAAGAAAAAGACAAATTTTGACCGTGAAACTGAAATTTTCTGATGGCTTGTTCCATCTGTGGGAGAAAATATCAACTAATCGTTGATTTTTAAATTATATCAGAATTAGCCAAATATTTGATTGACCAAGAATAGGTATTTTTCCAATTCAATAATAATTTGATGCACTAGCGCGCCATCTATTATCAAAATTCGAAACTATTTTAAAGGCGTATGATTCTTTTTGAAATTAAACAATTCCTACTGCCCTTACTGCAATGGGGAATTAATGGGAGGGCCTGGCTCATCAGTGGTGAACCCTTCCAGCGGTTTCGCCAGTTTAATTTTTCCATTGCAGTAAGGGCAGTAGGAATTGTTTAATTTCAAAAAGAATCATACGCCTTTAAAATAGTTTCGAATTTCAATAATAATTAAAAATCAACAATAAGTTAATATTAATTCCGACAGATGGAGCAAGCCATCAGTAAATTTTAGTTGCACGATCAGGCGATGACCTTTTTCTTAACCTCTGTTATATATTGTGTCATTTTAAAAACTATTATAGACGCGTAAGATTCTTTTTGAAATTAAACAATTACAACTGCCCTTACTGCAATGGAAAAATTAAAGGGAGGGCCTGGCTCATCAGTGGTGAACCCTCCCAGCGGGTACGCCAGTTTAATCTACCATACCGCTGTTATATAGTATTTTTGGAACTTACTTTTATAGTGATACTAGCCTAATGACCCGGGCAACGCCCGGGGTTTGCCCGATTAAATGCTTTTATTAAAATACTATTCGTTACAATTATAGATTGGCGCCGTGGATGTCATTCTTGTATAATATATAAATGAGTTTTAAAAATTGTAAAGAAAATGCATCGGCCGGGAATCGAGCCCGCGTGGCAGGCGAGCATTCTACCACTGAACCAAAGGCAAACGGTGACAGAAGTGTCTCGCGCATTGGCGGCACCAAATAATGAGGTGGGGGGGGGGGGGCAAAGGTGGCGTGATCGTAGCCGACCAATAGGAGGGCGCCAGCAAACCGTGACAGAGGCCATGACGCTCGTAACTGTATATAGAATTATAATTTTATAACAGATGGTGCGCTAGTACATCGTAATATTATGTAATTTTCATAGAAAAAAATAAATTTGTGATAAAAAAAGAAATTTCCATGATTTATGTTATTGATTGAGATGAATGATGCTTGGCCATGTTCCAAGTAAACTCTGTGTAGTTAATGCATACATCTTCCAAATGATGATATCATTAAAATATATCCATTTTATATACTGCGTACGTTAACACTATAATGGCTTTTGATTTATTGCTATGTACATAACATTATGAAATTTCGACATTATTATAGACATGTATGATTCTTTTCAAAATTAAACCATTACTTCTGTCCTTACTGCAATAGAAAAATTAATATTAAATAAAACCAGGCCCTCCCATCAATTTTTCCATTGCAGTAAGGACAGTAGAAATTGTTCAATTTTTAAAATAAATCATACGCGTCGATAATAGTTTCGAATTTTCATTACAGATGGCGCGCTAATTCCTCATTACATAACAATATGTATAATATAATTTATTTGTTGCCAAAACTTTATTTTATTATTAATTGAAATAACTATGTATGGAATTTTTGAATAGCAGAGAGAATTGTCAGAGATTTAAATACTTTTTTTTTGCTTATCCCTAGTACACGTGGTACAGACCATGATAATCATGGTGGGTAGTTAGCGACTGCTTTTTTTACTGTAAGCGCACCACATTTGAAAAGCAGTTCGACTTTGCACTTACAAATGTGCCAGAGTCCCGTTTGGTTACTTTCACTCGCTGGTGGGGTTGGACTTTTGCAAGAATCGGGGGCCATTGGAGCATTTTTTAATTATTTTTTTTTAAACAGAAAAAAAAGTGTCCAATGCGGGAATCGAACCCGGGTCGTAATGGTCGAAAACCAAACGGTTTAACCAGCCTTCCACCGACCTCCATACTTTTGTTAATGTAGAAGCTTAATTTATTTGTGAAAAGAAACATTCACGTCTTAATGTTTTAATTTGTTATATATAGATGGCGTGTTATTCCTTTATATTAACTTTTGTAAATATATTTTTGGATAATAAAGTGAAAGTCTAAAGATGAGTATCTTTTATTAAACGTTTTTCGAGCTTTCGGGATAACACCCTTCTACAAAAAAATTGATACAAAATGAAACTTAACTATACTATGGCAGAAAGGTTTAGAAATCTTGTTCTGATTGTAAAATTTGTTAGAAATGTCACAACAAGATATCTTCCAATTTTGATTATCATAAACATGCTCATTGGATATTTAAAGTATCCATTATATTTAGCTAAAGACATTGGTTATTATAGTCACCATGTTTAACATCACTCCACTACCATTTTCTGATTATAAAACCTGTTTCCTGATTCAATCAGATTCCCATCATGATTGGCATGTTTCTTAGTTTTGCATATGCACCTACACTTACTGTAATGAAACCTTGGGGAAACTGATAAAGAGTGTTTTAACAATAATAAGCCATTTTCTTCTATCACTGAAAGATACCAATGTCTTATATACAATAACAAATTAGCATTAATTATAATATAGATGAAGAATTCTTCCTGATTTGAAATTAAACGAAAAAACATGGTGAAGGAAGACGAGTTTCTTTTATTGATGCATAGGTGCAATCTTTCGGGTAAATTCCCTTCAACTTTCTCGCCTGTTGAAGTGTTTTTTACCCTAAAGCTTGCACCTATGCATCAATAAAAGAAACTCGTCTTCCTTCACCATGTTTTTTTCGTTTAATTAATTATAATGTAGTGGTAAAAAAGTTATTAATATTACATCAGCATTTAATCTGTTAATTGTGACTTCATGTTGAGAAAAAAAAGGCTTCCTTGTGTGGCTTATACTATGGCAAGTTATATGCACATTATAAATTTACATATAACTTGCCATAGTATAGTTAAGTTTCATTTTGTATCAATTTTCTTGTAGAAGGGTGTTATCCCGAAAGCTCAAAAACGTTTAATAAAAGATACTCATCCTTAGACGTTTACCTTATTATCTAAAATTGCTAGGAAAGAATTATATTCTAAATATATTTTGGACAATCTGTCCCTGTCTGAAGGAGGACAAAATGGAGAAGCCTCCCTTCCTGAGAACAACTCTAGATACATTTTATCATCAAATTGTAAATTATATCTTTGTTTAATTTCTCCTTAATTTTTGTAACAATGGACTAAGTTAAGAAAAAGGCATTTACGGGTATTTACATTTTTTTACATCCCAGAGCCAATATAAACAGATATTTACATTTATCAGCCCCAGGAAACAGGACCACAGCAGTAGGTGACTCCCACACTATTCCCAGACCAGAAATATGCCAAAGCACCATCTATTGGCGGAGGTTGTAGGTGTTTTTCAGCCTGATATACGCGACAATTTATTATAGTATATAAAGGGAGAGGTGCCCTTCTAGTAACATATTATAGTATTGAAAATAGAGCGATCCATAAATATATCTTTAAATAAAAAGGCATATATTGGGTCAAAATATAATTTATTTTACCAATATTCCAGTTAGCTGAACGCCAACCTTTATCAAGGTATTATAACATATTTAATGTGTGTCAACAACAAACTCAGCGCCACATAACATCAATAGAATTAAGTTTCAAAATCTTTTTGCATATATAAAATTATATAAAACAACTTAAAGTTTCACCGCATAAGTTTCTTTTCTGTGAAAAATCAATATTAATTTCAAAAGAGAAATATTTACTATTTCTAACTTTTTTGGATGAAGTATGAAAGGGTGAAAATATGAAGAGTAATGGCAAACGGAAAAATAAAAGTGTCCAGGGGCGGGAATCGAACCCACAACCTTCCGCTTACCGGGCAGATGCCATGTCCACTAGGCTACCCTTAGATATAAAATTATATCTAATTTTTTTTCCTCCATTGAATATAACCTATATATTTTTAAACATAATTCTATTGACGTTATGTAGCGCTGAGTTTGTTGTTGACACACATTAATATGTTATAACACCTTGATAAAGGTTGGCGTTCAGCCAACTGAAATATTGGTAAAATAAATTATATTTTGAATAAATATATGCCTTTTTATTTGAATATAGTGTATAAATAGTTAGCTCGTAGTTAAATCTTAACTATATTTCATAGAAAGGTATGCTACTTACGACAAACAATAAAAAGGAACAAACTATTAAAGAGGAGAAAATTACATTTAAATTGTGGAAATAATTTGTTTGAGGCAAAACAAACTAAGAGAAGAGGAAATCTAAAAACGTTAATGAGTTTATTTTCACTCACTGAAAATTAAACTATGTGTTTCCTTTGCGACTGGCAACATTGTCTGCTTTGTAAATATATTGTGGTATTTCATCTACGAATTGTTATTCTGTTTATTTTAAATATTCTGTTTTGTATATTTGCTTTTTTATTCTTAAAATGATTTAATAAAGTAAAAAAGAAAAATAAATTATTTTTATCATCATCACATCTTATTGCTCTAACGCTATTTTTTCTCTCAGAGAATATTATAAATTTGAATATTTGTTTGTGTCTGTAAACATTGTCAGTTTCATGTTCGTTATAACTTTATTAAAATACGAAACTATTTTAGACGCGTAATATTCTTTTTGAATATAAAACAATTTCTACTGCCCATACTGCAATGTAAAAATTAAAGGGAGGGCCTGGCTCATCAGTGGTGAACCCTCCCAGCATTTTCGCCAGTTTAATCTACCATACCACTGTTATATTGCATTTTTGGAACTTCCTTTTATAGTGATACTGATGCTTGACTCTTTATGAGTCGACATATCATAGACTTATATAAATGACAGTTTTAATTGCCGAATTTACCATTATTAACTATTAGATGATCTCTGTTAAGAAGACAACTCTTTCTAAATTACGCTTTGTCTCTACAACTGGACATTGTTTTTTATTCGCAAGTTTTACTGTATAACATATATAACGTTACTCAATTAAATTACTACCATAAGCACTAGAATCATTTATTTAATATAAAATTTCAAAATTATAAGAAATGTAAACTATTTTTGATTAGTATATTTATTTTTGATATAAAACCATTTTATATTTCCTTTATTGCAATGATAAAATATTGTAAGTGCCTCGCTAAAGGTTACTGTAATATCTTACAGAATTATTTTCTGAATACCGACATATATTGCCAAAAGGTACAACTTCCTTATATTTTGTTTATGAGTGTATACACACTTGGTTATCTCGTGTGTCTTCAATAAGAATCACTGTATTATCTTTCAGAATTATTGTCTGAATACCGATATACATGCTAAAAGTACAACTTCCTTAAAATTTGTCCATGAGTGTATACACACTTGGTTATCTCGTGTGTCTTCAATAAAGGTCACTGTAATATCTTACAGAATTATTGTCTGAATACCGATATACATGCTAAAAGGTACAACTTCCTTAAGTTTTGTCCATGAGTGTATACACACTTGGTTATCTCGTGTGTCTTCAATAAAGGTCACTGTAATATATTTCAGAGTTATTGTTTGAATCCCGATATACATGCTGAAAGGTACAACTCCTTTAGGTTTTGTTCACACTTGGTTATCTCGTGTATCTTCAATAAAGGTCACTGTAATATCTTTCAGAGTTATTGTCTGAATCCCGATATACATGCTAAAAGGTACAATTTCCTTTATTTTGTTCACACTTGGTTATCTCATGTATCTTCAATAAAGGTCATTGTAATATCTTACAGAATTATTGTCTGAATACCGTATACATGCTAAAAGGTATAACTTCCTTAATTTTGTTCACACTTGGTTATCTCATGTATCTTCAATAAAGGTTACTGTAATATCTTTCAGAGTTATTATTTGAATCCCGATATACATGCTAAAAGATACAACTTCCTTAATTTTGTTCACACTTGGTTATCTCATGTATCTTCAATAAAGGTCACTGTAATATCTTACAGACTTATTGGCTGAATACCGATATATATACAAAAAGGTACTACATTCTTAAGTTTTGTTCATGAGATATTTTCAAACGTAATATATAATTAGATGTAATCATAAAATCAAGAGGGGAAATGCTCCTTGTGATAATAACAAAGTCCATCACATAGAACCGTCTTATGCGCAACACCAAAATATAAGAAATATACACCTCTATTAGAAAATAAAAAGGAATATATTGGATATAATAAAAGATTTATTTTGCCAATATTTTGGCTGGTTGAACGTCAAGCTTTATCAAGACATTACATTTTTGTATACACAAACTCAACGCCGCATAGTGTTATAATATAAATATACACATATATGAAATTGTACGTATATCACATATATAAAATCATACGCTTAATATTGAAGTAAAACCTTAAGCCTATCAATTTTTTACTTTAGAAAATAAAGAATTTTACTTTTTAGAGATAATCTTGTTATCCCTAGTGAATATTTTATAATCTTAAAATACTGATTATTAATTATTAAATAAATTTGTACTCTATTAATTATAATTACATCTATTAAGCAAATACTATTAATGAGTTAAACAGTTGTGGAACAATTTAATTTGTTTTTTTCCTATCAAATATTTCTTAATTTTTCAAAGTTTCCAAAGATTAAAAGTTCTTTATCACAAGCACGTTTAATTAAAAACAACTGAAATTTCTGCCAGAACTTTAAAATAAAAAATCTTCACATTTTTTTTCCATTATTAAAAAAGTCTTAAGCTTCTTTCTCTGAATAAAAAGTTTAATTTCACCTTATAAAATCACAATTAATTATTGTTAATTAATAATTAAGAAAATATATCAGAGATTTTTTTTTATTCACAGCTTTTAAGATTGATAATGTGAATTGTATATATAAGTTGAAAAGGATTTTTTGCTAAGACATTTATAAATTGACAAATATAAATATTTTATTATATATAATACGAATTTGAATATATATTTTGATATTAATTTTTTTTAGTCAAGATTTATACTTTTTCAAAAAAACTTTCTTCAATTGTTACTACGTTTAAATATACACTCATGGACAAAAATTAGGGAAGTGAAAAGTCTTTGATATCGCCGGTCGTCTTTTTTTTTTTTGAAGGAGACAATGACAATTTTATTCACACTTGGTTATCTCGTGTGTCTTTAATAAAGGTCACTATAATATCTTTCAGAGTTATTGTCTGAATCCCGATATACATGTTGAAAGTTAGAACTTTCTTAAGTTTTGTCCATGAGTTTAAATAGTTAAATAGTTAAATTTTCCATTCATCATGATTAGTAAATAGTTATGACCTATTTTCCTTAACGTTTTGATAATTACCTTAAAAATCTACATTAATTATTGCGTGGAATTTAAGAAATTAAAAAAGATTCCATTTTTATATAGGAAATTACAATTTTCAATGACAAATTTTACTTTGTCAAATGAAGCAAATTTCCTTCTATCTTTATTGGGATAAAAAATATTGAAAAGGCTTGGCTCATCATTGATAAACCCTTCAACTGTTTATCCTGAATAATATTTAGGACAATCCACTTTTTAGAGATCTAAAGATTATACCAAAAAGTCTTGTATATATGATCACAATCGTCCACTACAATAATAGAGCTCTATAAGAGCAGCTTGGTAGATTAAACTGGCGAAACTACTGAAAGTGTTCCCCACTGATGATCCAGGCCATTCCTATAATATATTTCATATTAAGAACAGTAGGACTTTTTTTATTTGGGAAAAAAAAGAGAATTTCGTGTCATATATACACTCATGGACAAAACATAAAGATGTGGAAGATATTTGATGTCGCCAGTCGTTGGTTTGAAGAATACAGAGAAATTTTTGTTTACACTTGGTTATCTCGTGTGTCGTTAATAAAGATCACTGTAATATCTTTCAGAGTTATTGTCTCAATCCCGATATACATGGTGAAAGGTACAACTTCCTTAAGTTTTGTTCATGATGGTAGATGACAAGTTTTTGCTTTATATTGAATATACTATGTAAATAAGTGTTAAGGTTCCTATCTAAAAACCTTGATTTGCATAACAAATTCCCCAGAGAATACCCATATGCAAAATAGCAAAATATTATTTCATCAGAAAGAATTCAATTTTAATATATCTATGTGTCATTTAATAAATCACATAAATATATATAAATTAAAATTGAATAATTTAAATCTTTTACACAGACTCTATATGTTATGGAAGAAAAATTAAAATAAAATTTAATTAAGTTTTGTTAATTGGATTAAATAAAAAATAATAATATTTTCTCACCCTTAATGTATTTCTAATTGCCTCTCCCAGAATTAAATTAACATTGGCTTGAAATATTTCAGTATTGGATATAAAAATGGTACATTAACAAATTTCCAATATTTTTAATAAAAAGACAGAATTGTGGTATATGTCAGCTAAATTTATTTACTAATCGGTAACTATATATATATAATAAACATAATACATTCATATATATACGTTGTGATTATAATTTTTTTATGTTGGAATAATAAAGAATTGGAGGTGCTGTCGTGAAAAAGGAAAGATAGTTATTTACTTATCAAGTAGTTTTTATTTTCAATTACTTGAAAAGAATTACACATAAAATTATTTTTCACAGTAATATAGAATTTATATATATATAATATGAATCTTATATTCGTGAATTAAAAATAGGTAGGTTAACTATACATATTTACAAAAATATTCAAAAGTGTTTTGTTCTAAATCTATGGTAAAAAATGTAGAACAGTCAATGAATGAAAATAAAATATGTTTTAAAAAAAATGAAATATCTGAATTTTAGATTATATAATATACAGTTACGAGCGTCTTTCCTAATCAATCAACCGACCGACTCTGTCACCGTTTGCTTTTATTGGTTGGCTACGGTCACGCCACCTTTGCCCCCCCCTGCCGGCGGCGCGCGCCCGTTGGCTGCCGGCGAGCACGTGACTTCCCTGTGCGCTCGCATGGCGGGCGGTAGGCTATAGTTATTAACTAACATATGCAATTAATTAAGGCGCCAATTTAGAATTGCTACAAATAGTATTTGAATCAAAACATTCAATCGGGTAAAACACGGGCGTTTCCCGGGTCATTCGGCTAGTATAATATATATACGAGGGGTGTCCCATAAGTCGGTGGCCCGACATATAAAGAAAATGACTAATAAAAATGTACATATCTTTATACAAGGCTTTAAGGTATATATGGTAAAATTTATTAGTTTATATTATTTCGTTCTCATGGTCGGGCCAGGGACTTATGGGACACCCCCCTCGTATATATACATTCATAATATTCACCTCAAAATGAATAATATAAACTTATCTTACTCATTGTATTTCTCTTTTTTCTACATTATTCTTTAGTGATTATAAATCAGAATAAGCATGCTTCTCTGTAAATATGTATATAAATATATTTGCATACTTTTCTCTTTTCAAATTATAACAACCACTTTTTTAAAATTACCTTCATTATCAATTTTACAATTTTTCTTTATATATATATGAAAAAACAATAGAAAAAATAAATAATAAGTGGTTCAGATGTTGATATTAAAAATAAAGAGAGCCTATCCTGACCAGGAGCATATGTGCTTTTCAAAAGGAAGAGCGCCATCTGGTGGAACAGATATCAACTAAACATTGATTTAGCCTGTTCCCTGATATTTGGCCAATCAAATTTCTTGATAAATCAAGAAAAGCCATCCACAAACGCGTTTCGCTCTGTTGACGCTTGTTAGCGTAGAGTAGGCTGTATCACGGCAACCAAAAAGAATAAAAAAATTTAACGCCTTGCCAAATGCTTTATTTTTATCTCTCTTGACGAAGACAAAATATTTTTGTCGAAACATTGAGAAAATAAAACTTTAACTAATCGAAGTGTTTATTTTTTTCAGAATTATGAATCCCGGCCAGGCAACCTCTATCTTTAATATTAATAAATTACTAATTACAAAGAATTAAATTTTCTAATTTATCGATGATAAGGTATATTACATGAATTAGTTACTGAGTGTAAACTCGGTGGTTTGTGATTCCAAATAATATTTAAATTGAAGTTGGTGGGAGCTGAGTGCAATAAGGAATCTTTGGGATTGCTTGAGGCCAGGGAGTTTGTTAGGTGTTTTGAATCCCTCGCAACTTAGCTATTTGCTCCCTTCGGCAATATTAACAGTAATTAGCGTGTGTGTGTGTGTGTACCAACCTTTTATTAACTTTTGTTTACCCCGTTTTAACTTAATTATTAATAGATCTAGTAAACTACAATATTATAGTTATTTACAGAAATATTTTAATTTTTAAATAAGATTATATTAAATAATATACACACTCATTGACAAAACTTAAGGAAGTGGAAAATCTTTGTTTTCTCCGATCGTTTTTTTTTTTTTTCTTGTTTAAGAAGAAAACAGAGGCAATTTTGCCCACACTTAGTTATCTTGCGTGCTTTCAATAAAGGTCACTGTGTATCAAATATCCTTCAGTGTTATTGTTTGAATCCCGATATACATGCTAAAAGGTACAACTTCCTTAAGTTTTGTACATGAGTGTATCTTTCAAAGTTATTGTCTGAATCCCGATATACATGCTAAAAGGTACAACTTCCTTAGGTTTTGTCCATGAGTGTATCTTTCAAAGTTATTGTCTGAATCCCGATATACATGCTAAAAGGTACAACTTCCTTAAGTTTTGTCCATGAGTGTATCTTTCAGAGTTATTGTCTGAATCCCGATATACATGGTAAAAGGTACAATTTCCTCAAATTTTGTCCATGAGTGTAATTTAAAGGGTGATGTACCCTTTTTGTTAGAAAAATATAATTTTTATGATAAATAGTTGGTTTTTTTTTACATATTTTAGCTTATTATATTTCTGCATATGTACCCAAAGACATTTAAAAACAATAAAACCACAATTTACTCAACATTTGTATCCAGAATAGATATAATCAATAACCTATCGTCATCTATTGATGAAAATAATAAACATATTTCATTTATTTTTAACGCTACTTCACTTTTCATTATAAATAATTAATTTATTTCTACACTTTTAATATCCTGTGAAGATTAGAAATTGAAAGAGGGAGAACATGGATCATCAGTGGTGAACCCTCTATTTGGAGATAGAGATTAAATTGGAGAGAACATTGATGAGCCATGCCCCTTCCTCTTTCATTTTTTTTAATTCCTAGACAATTCAATATATTTTATTAACATTCTTAGTATAGTGTTACAAAAATCAAAGATAAATTAAACAAAGATAAATGTGATTATTTACAATTTGTTGATAAAAATATATATAGAGAAAACTGTTTAATTTCTAGAGATATCGGTTTTGTTCTCCATTTAAAAACGGGTGCCGTTGTCACGTCAGTCATCTTGTACCAGAATTTGGTCAAATATTCAAAGGTTCCAGGGTAGACTGGTGTGGTCGGACACTCCCCTCTCAATTGTTAATTATCCCATAAATAATTATTCATAATAAAGAATAGAAATGTTGTGAGTGTAGAGAGAGACAGCCCGACCCCCCACATCAGGGACCACTACAACGCCCACCGGTTATCGTTCTGGCTGGAGCTCCTCCCCAAACTCCACCGGGCAGGCGAAGGGGCGGGGCCACACCCGGACCTCCTACTTCCTCCCACCGACACGCCCCGCCCACCCATCGAAGTGGGCGGGGACAACGTCACGGCCACGGTACGGCCCACCACTCAGGAGGCCTCGAGACACACCCCCGGGCCACCTTCAGTGAGAACCCAACACTCCGCCCCACAGTTTTACGGCACCGCCCTCGCTGTGACCGTAGCGGCTGGGTCATCTCTTCTTCTGCTCAATCTGCTCATCTTTGCTGGGATCTACTGCCAGCGGCGTCTACCCTCGCATCCACAGCCGCCCAAGGTAACGTTCACCCATTATCTCATCATTAGCTGAAATCAACTTTTTTCATATTGTCATTGTCACAGGTGAGATACAGGTCATTATATCACATGTCTACACATATTTCTTCAAATAAAATACACTTCGGCCAGTAAATCATTTTATTGTTTCGACGTTACTGGCCGAAGTTTCTTTTATTTAAAGAAGATTTACTGGTCGAAATGTGTTTTATTTGAATAAATATGAATGCCGGCCAGGCAGCCTCTATCTTTACGATGTCTACACATGTATTTCGAATTTTGAACTTACAAATGTGCCAGTTACGTTTGGTTAAACTTTCACCCGCTGATGAGGTTGAACTTTTTCAAGAATCATGGGCCATTGGAGCATATTCGTTAATTAGAAAAATAATAACCAATGCGGGATTCGATACCGTATCGTAGCGATCGTTAACAAACGGTTTAGACTACTCTTTCATGTACTAGAGCGCCATCTGTTATCAAATTATAAAACTATTTTTGAGGCGTATTATTCTTTTTTTTTTTATTATCTTATATCCTTGAGGCTTTGCTCAATTAGTAAACTAATCAAATTTACAGTAAGGACAGTAGAAATTGTTTTATTTTAAAAAGAATAATACGCCTCAAAAATAGTTTTATAACTACTCTTTCATCTTAAGGCTCCTATTCAAGAGAGGGATAGAAGACCAGGAAATCGTATTTGCGGCCTTGTGGCCCAATTTTAGGGAGCCTCTCCTTACGCGACTTTCGCCTAAACACAAGACTATTCTGTTCCTCGACACTGCCATTGAGCATGCTCGGGACTGCGATTCCATTATTCGCGAGGGATTGTCCGAACTCAGAGTGGCCTTAAGCTCCTAATGAAATCCAGACGTCCCCTCGGTGAGGGCTCCGCCTGATGTAAATATTAAATGTAAATATTTATTTACCATTACTATTTCACCAACCTCTTCACATCACTAGTAAGGTTCCTACTAGAGTGATGAACAAATACATCATTCTGAAACATAATTAAAGGTACATGAGGTACTTATGGTATAAAAGGGGTATTATATCTGTATTACAGTGGACCCTCGGTTTGCGAGCATAATCCGTTCCAGAGCCATGCTCGTACTCCAAAACGCTCGTAGTGCGAAACTAATTTCTTATTTTTAATAATTGAAACTCGGGCAATTCTTCTTGCTACGAACAATTGCACAGTTTCCCACATTTTACATATTTCCCGAATCTGATCCGAAGGGAGGGATCCCAGTGAATTTTCATCCATCACGATTACGGGCAACCATCACGAGTTGCTCGTAATGCGAAATTTCACTCGTAATCCGAGGTAAAATTTTTCAAAAAAGTTTGCTCGTACTGCGAAAAGCTCGTACTCCAAGGTGCTCGTAAACCGAGGGTCCACTGTATATCTTAATGTAAAAATAATAAGTAAGTTGTAGCTAAGGAGAAAGGAGACGAGGGTTGAGATGGAGTTTAACAACATCTGTTAGAACAAAGTTGGTTTCCGCCATGATGGAAGTGGAGGCAATTCGATTTACGCTGGACGACTTGGTGTTTAGCCTAATGGACAAATTCTTGGCTTGGTGACAAACTCTCTTCTCGTTGGACATCTTCTATCTACCCTCGTATACTTATATACATATAGCTCAAACAAATTTATGTATATATATATATATATATATATATGTAGTAATTTATATATATATATATGTAGTAATTTATATATATATATATGTAGTAATATATATATATATATGTAGTAATTTATATAGCATGATATATTTTCAGACTAAATTATTGGTCTATATATATACATACTAGACGGGTGACCCGGGCTTCGTCCCGGGATTGACCCGTGTGTATATCTACCCGAGTGATATATATTTAGATAAGATTTTTTTATAATTGTTTGTTATTAGCATTATTTATTTGTTGGCATCAGCATAATTTAATCTAATCTTTGATAGAGGGCGCTGTTCGTGAGCTAAGTAGAATAATTTGAATATATAGTTTTAATAATTGATTTATATAATCCGTTATTATTATTATAAATTATTATAATTTATAAATCCCCGTATTTTTTACCTATGTATGGAAATTTTGGTTTGAATTAGTGAACTACTGCGAATTTGTATACCGGACATACAAACAAACATACAAACATACAAACAAACATTGATTTTTATATATATAGAAGATGTGGCGTAGTATATTGTCACAAGATTTTACGGTAAATTTAAATATTTTTTATTATTTAATAATTTAAAAACAATTATGAAAGTATTTATTATCTAGTCTATGATATCATTTCTTATATATATAGATGGCCCATTATTGCCATATAAATTATTGTATTACTACCTCCTCTTGTCTTGTCTACAATACAACGATGGATCAATCTACAGAAGACACAAAAACAACTGTAAATGATTTGTACATATCATAATATTATTAAGGTGATGCCAGAAAGATAGATTCTTCATAGTGGTAATCCATAGAGGATAGTTGGAGGACACCTGCCCGCAATGTAAAGCCGACAAATGAAGAGAGCACGTTTCACGAGGGATGACGGTAGATTGCTTCGTGTTGTTCCTGTCGAGTACAACGGCTACTCGCTGTTTAAATTGTGTTTGTTTATCTGTAATTAGCTATTGTCACAAAGCAATAGCGTGCCATCTATACACATAAAATGAAAGGATTTAAAAGCGCAAATGTTTCTTTTATACATAATACAAACTTCCACTGTCGTTACTGCGATGAAAAAATATATTGGGAGGGCTTGGCTCATCAGTGGTGAACCCTCCCTGCGTTTTCGCCAATTTAATCTACCAGACTTCTCAGAGCTCTAATACTGTATTGGACGATTCTGCTTATATACGATTCTGCTTAGCTATTGTAAACAAAAGGAGTCCAATAGAGATCCCTAGAAATAGCCCAATTAAATGACCATTCTGTACACACGGGTCATCAATGGACCTGCGCGCGATCCTAACTATATATATATGTATAGTTCTTGATAAATAAAGAAAAGTCTACCACGTACGCGTTTGGGGTTGTTGGCCCTCGTCAGAGTGGTACAGACTGTACCTCTACGACCAAAACTTTGTCCCAGAGACTTCCTGAGAAATCAAGAAATGGATATTTAAAGCCGAGTTTGCGTTAAAAATGCATTTCATGTAAAATACAATTAAAAAGAAATGTATAAATGGTCAGAAATTTATATTATAAAATAAGTTGGAATTCTTGAGGGAAAGATAAAGAATAAAACACTTATATTTACATATAATACAGGCACACATAAGCATTTATCTTTCGTCTTATGCAAATTTTTCTCAGCTGAAGAACGGAAGTTAAGAAAATTTGAAGCGGAACTTATTTACAGTAATCACATTCGAATAAATTAAACTCTTCGAATTAAAATAGCAAAATATAACGACAATTGAAGACTATTGTCTTATACGAATTTTATTCGAAAGCTTTCGGACGTCCTTCTACAGGCTTTACGATGACAAAACAGAAGGTAATATGAGATGAGTATTAAGTTTGCTGTGTGGGAATCTTACTGTATGCTAATATTGTATATACACAAGTCTTTACCTATGGTCCTTTACATGGATTTACCATGGAGTCTCTCTTAACCCTTAATTACTGGCGTTCGGCTTGAAAGGCCGCGTGAAAATTAAAAATGTCTGCAAAAATTTCAAAATGCATCATTTTTCATCAAATATTTAGGTAGCTTAATAAAATACATTTATTTGAAGAACTTTACATTTTAGGATAAATCTATTTGTATATCCCGAGTTATTAATAGAAGAACGAATGCGTCCGAAAGCTTGCTAATAAATTTATTATAAGACACTCTTCTTCAATCACTGTTATATTTAACTAGCCGAATGACCCGGGCAACGCCCGTGTTCTACCCGATTGAATGTTTTGATTCAAATACTATTTGTTACAATTATAAATTGGCGCCTTAAATAAATGCATATATTAGTTAATAACTATAGCCTTTGTGCATTATCTGTCTATGTACTGTTGGCTTCCGTAGGCGTCTCTTACTGGGAAAAAGAAAGAGAGGATTCCATTTGGTTATTAACTAATATATGCATTTATTTGAGGAGCGACCCGCTCCAACACAATAGTTACAAAAACGAAAAAGCGAGTGGGGGGGGGGGGGGGGGGGCATGATGGGGGGGGGCAAAGGTGGCGTGATCGTAGCCAACCAATAGGAGAGCGTCATTCCAAAAAATAAAAAAGCAAACGGTGACAGAGATGAAAACTGAAGAATTAAGAGATGAAGAACGCATGACGCTCGTAACTGTATATTGGATATTCACATTCACAGATGGCAATAATAATGATATGATAAATATAACAATCCTGTTAGGTATTATTTTATTAACTGCGTTCTGTGAAAAATCCAATAATTTCAAGATATTTGCTATATCTTAATAATTATTGAAGTTTTTCCAATCGAAGTATTGGTTAAAATAAACCATTTTTTTTAATGATCCAATATATATAGCTGTTTTTTATTATAAATATTTAATAACGGATATAACTTTATCTCTAATAGGGTGAAACCTGATATTTTATCTACTTGAGTATATCTAGCAATATATATATAGAAGCATAGGGCGCCTCCCCGTCAAAATAAACGTCAAAACCTAACGCCATCTATACATATATATATATATATATTAATAGTAATATTTTAAATTTGGAAGATAGAGGAAAAGTAAACTATTAAGAACTACAGTTCTTACAGTCCTTATACCCAAAAAGAATAAACACAATTTGATTTAAAGTTTAACACTAAGGGATAAGTATGTATCAATCTGATTAAGTCTAAGGAACCGAATAAACTTAACTTCTGAACTGGAAAAAAACATTTTTTGAAAGTGCAGAAGATGATACTATCTCAGTTCATTAGTTGATATATGTAGTATCTAAGGCTCAGCTATTACCCTATCTCCTTTCCAACCTAAATTTGCTTTCTATTTGGTCGAAGAGGCATGGTTTGGCAGTAATGGAGTATGGGCCGAAACTGCTGCTCAGGTCTTCATCTGAAGAGGCCCACCTGAGTACCATCCTCTTTCCATATGGTCTAACCTTTATGATTTTCAACTGGTCTAACCCTTAATGTTTTCATCTTTCCTAATTTAATATATTATATTATATCGTGTCCTCCACATTTACACTAGATTGTCTTTAAAATAAGCTTATATAAAAAAAAATCACAAAAATCTATCTTCTCTCACCAAGAGAGAAAATAGAGCAAAAAATACTTCTCTCTCTCTCTAATTAGCTTTATTTTATATTTGGAAAATTATTATCATGGTTCTGTCTTTGCTCTTCTCTTTAAAACTTTCTCTTCGCTTATTCCTTTTTTTCACCCAGCCTATGACGCGTAACTGCCGATGCTTTGCTGGTGTTACCTTTTTTTTTTCTTAAATATAATCTAACTAATTATTTATTACAAAAAAAATAAAAATAAACCACACATTTAAATTAAATTTAAAAAAAATATTATTAATCTTAAAATTTTCATAACTATACTATATATATATATTTTATGAATAATTTTTTTATTGTTAGATAAAGGATTGATGAGACAAAGGATCGATAAGAAAAAGGGTTGAAGGTGAAGTAGTGAAAAGAAAAAGATAATTATTTACCATCAAGAAGTTTTTATTTTCAATTACTTGAGCAAATATTTACACATTAGTTATATTCACATTATATAGAATTTATAAAGTTAATCCTATATTAGTGATTTAAAAAGATAGATATGTTAACTACGCATATTTACAACAAAACTGAAAGTCTTTCTAAAAACGATAATAACGAGAAATATATATATATATCTTATAAAAAGAAAAAGAGATTCTGCTGTATTTTAAGATCATGTTGAGGATTATGGTAATGGCGATGTTTGCTGGTTCTTTTTGGTACTAAATGGTATTGGTGATGCAGTCATGGCAATAATAATAATAGTCTTGACCAGAGATTGTTTTAATTGAGCTCAAGTAATATATAAGAACATAATTTGATTAAAGTACTGCCTGGCTTAAGGCGAGTAGAATAAGGAAAAACAAAAGATTATTTACATAATGTACAAAGATTTGAGCCGACCAACGGGGAACAACAACAAAGATTATTTATAGAGAAAGCTTGACCTCTGGCGGTCGATTTAGCAGTATTTGTATCTATGAAATATTTTTTTAAATAAACTAATATTTTAATATAACATTTTAAATAATACCTTTATATAACATATATACTTATCTTTTATTTTTTCATAGTTTTTCATATATATATATATATCATTATCTCTTTATACTCATTCATTTTTTTACTTAACACCCAAGTATTAGTAAAACAAATTAAAGATACTTCGGCCAGTAAATCTTTTTTATTATATCGACGTTTTGACAAAAAATCTTTTGTCCTCCTCAGGAGAGAACAAAAATTGAAACATTTAGCAAAGCTTAATTGTCCAATTCTGAAATAATTAGAAATCAACGAGAATAGTTGATATTTATTCCGATAGATGGCGCAAGCCATCAGCAACTTTCAGTTGCACGATAAGGAGATGCCTTTTTCTTAATTTATGCACCCTATCCCAGTACAATATCACATTTGTACTATTTTTTCACATTTAGCAAAGGGTTAAAAATTATTCTAAAAATATTATAAAAATTCATAAAAAATATTTACTGGTCGAAGTATCTTTAATTTGAAGAAGTATGAATTCCGGCCAGACAGCCTCTATATTTACAAGTACTAGTAGTACAATCCATGATTATCATAATAGGTGATTGGCTATGATCTTTTACTGTAACCATGTATCTACGAACGTAGAAACAGTTTGACTATGTACCTTACAAAATGCCAGAGTTCCGTTTAATTGTTTGAACTTATTGGTGTGATTATAAGTTTTTGCAAGAATTATGGTTTTAAAAAAAGTGCTTATTGCGGAAATCGCTGTTACTCTCCTAAGGGGAATATAAATATTTCATATACAAACAGAAAATGCCATTTTCTTAATTTATCTACCTGATCACAGTACAATTCCTCATTTTAGGCAACTGCCAGGGCGGCATCAGTGTCCAATTTTGCTTCCGATCCATGCTCTTGTTGCATTCGCTGAAATTCAATACTTCCTCTCTCGGCGAAGATATATAAGACCTCCGCCCTTGCTTGAAAATATAGTCACTTCACTATCAGCGGGAGCCCTCGTCACTTCATCTTATGCTTGACCATACCGTAGATCAGTAAGAAAAACTTCTTATCTCTCCATCTTTCGCTCCTAGCTCAACCTTTATCTGTTCACGGAACTTTCCTACTACAACTATGTGTCTTCGTTTTTTGTTTTTTTTTTTTTTGTGTATGAACATTCCCAAGCTTTCCACTCTGCTTCGACCACGACTGCCTGTACTCTGTGAGAACTGTTAAAAGTCTTCCAAGGTGCAGAGAGCTACTGGAAAACTCTCCATCCTGACTGTTCCTCTCGTTGGGGACGCCATCTATTGACCGTCACCGCAAACTAGCAGTCTCGGGTCGGTGACAAAGCCACAACACCAGCTTTGGCAAACTGAAAAGCGTCCACCTAGAGACCATGGTTTCGGGCTAATGACCCTCGTCAGTCTAGGACGGACTTTATTCCATGAGATCCACACGGGATCTAATGGAATCTTCACAATCTGACAAAGAGGTGTTTAGCTGGCAAAGTGGCTGGGCCAAATCTATGGTCAAAATATAGATGGAAATCTCGCTGGGAGGAAATAGATCTAGAAAAGCATAGGGCACCTCTCCCGTCAAAATAAACGTCATACCTTGTCCGTCTATCCAATGATTTCTCTCTCACTTCGTATTTGCATATAAAACATATCTGATATTTCTACACCTAATTCATTTTAAATCACTAACAACTTCGAAAAAGATAAACGAATTGCTCCTCGAAATATTAAGATAATAAAATTTCTATCATATACTGATTAATAATTTATCATATTTACAAAAGGTGGCACCTTGAAAATACATTAAAACGATCCATTTTGTCTAACGTTAATACAAAACATAAATGTGATGATAAATAATGAGCCAAAACACCAGTTTTGGCAAATTCAGACAAAAGACCAACAATAAAAACAATAATAAACAATAAGAGGAGCTTCTTGTGTAGATTTCTTTATTACCGCAAGCTTTCGAACAGAACGTTCTTCATCGGGCGTGGATAGTAAAACGTGCTAACATGCTATTAGAGGAGAAAAACTAATATATACACCAATAAATTTACATATTGAAGAGAAAATAGCGTAAAAAGAGAATAAAACATAAATATTTAAAATGAAATTTACATACTACAAGCGTGACGACTAAAAAATAAGCAATAAACTTGAAAGAGACTAAAAACCAAGGTAAAATTATTATTAAAACGGCGACATCCCTACACCAAAAGAACAAAGAATAAAACAGTATATGGAAGTTAAAATCTACCAGACCAAGGAGGGTCCCACCCAGTGCTGCAACCATCTTTGAGATATAAGAGGGGGGGTGGGGGGTGGGGGGGGTGAAAGACAAGCTATTTATAAAGTATCTGGTAAATGTCTGGGAGGTCTATTTTGCGGTTACAACTATTGTTTTGTGTGGAAATAATAGATTCTAGGCAGAGTCGGTGATATTTGTTATGTATATGCCGGTATTTAACTTGAGGATGGTCGAGATCAAAACTATGGCCTGTTTGTGCTATATGCGTGAAAATTAAGGATTTGGGATCTTTATTGCGGATGTTACGTCTGTGCTCTGAAATACGGATGCCAGTAGTTCTTCCTGTTTCTCCAACATAAGAAGTTGGGCAATCCAGGCACTGTATAGAATAAACTGCGCCGGTAGAGTTTATGGGTAGGGTGGGTTTGTCAGATTTGGTGATGTGATGTCTAAGGATGGTGGCCTGGGAGGTGATGCCAACAACCTATATACAATGATTTCGAGGTATGGCCCTCTTCAGTAGAGGGACGGCTTCATTTTAAAACATCCTACATGGCGATATAGGATGTCGATCGTATTTTTCAATATATATATGTTTCAAAATTGAGCAATCCATATATTAAATTATATAAAAATGCTTATTTTGGACCATATATATATTACGATTAGTATTTTTGTGTGTTTGATTGTTGTTGAAAAGAGGTGCAGTCGTGGAAAAGTAAAGAGAATAATTTACCTTTCAAGTAGATTTTATTTTGAATTACTCGAAGTAAAAATATACATAAAATTATTTATCACAGTAATATAGAATTTATAAACTGAATTCTATAATCGTGATTAAAAGATAGGTAGGATTAAATATACATATTTACAACAATAATAATTAAAAGTGGTATGTTTTGCATCTATGGTCAAATATATATAATAGTCAATGAATGAAAAAATAAAATATATGTTTTTAAAATAAAAAATAAAATATTTGCATTTTTAGATTATATAATATATATATATATTTTTTCTAATATTTTGTATGGCAACTCGCCAAACTTATTCGTGGAACAAGATTGTTTTGAGAAGCTCGCGTATCAATTCACGAATATGTACAACTGCTATAAAATATCCAAAACCTACAATATTCGTGTTTTTAAATATAATAATATAATATATAAAATATTAATATAAATAAAGAATAAATAAATATATACATTTAAAATCTAAAATCTAAGAATTGAAAATCAGTAATTTGTTATATATATATATATAATGAAGAATAAAAAAGAAACATAGTCAGTAAAATAGGTTTATATTATTATTTTATAGGTGAATAGTCTAGATGTTTCAATAAATATTTAAAATGTTTAACGGCAAGATTTTTAACAAAGGAACCCAGCTTATAATTCGGCTTTGACACGTCATGTGCTTGTCCAAAAAAAAAAAAAAGAAAACTGAATTAACGAACCAGATTGATATTAATCCTTAATATTAATACCATAATTTTTCTATATATATATATATTATAAATAAAAAGGCATATCCTGACCAGGATCACATGTGTTTTAAATATGAACCCCATACGCGCATGTATGTTTTTATGTTTAAAAAAACGTCACATATTTATAGAGAAAAGCAACAATATGTAAAAATATCAACTTTTTTTTAAACTAAAGAATTTTTAAAGGATTCTTCTTTAAATGATATATTAAAAATTAATGAAAAGAATTTTATATATTTATCGATCATTATGTTTGAAAGGAAGTTAAATAAACGCCATCTATTGACAGGTATTGGAAGTTATCGATCACATCAACAGAGGGATCGTTTGGATGTCTTCAAAATTTTCTGCTGCTCCAATTTCCGGCTCCACTTAGCTAGCCAATCGATGGCGTTTGTCTTGATGCGGCAGACGAAATCGCTTAAAAAGTTCTTTTGGTTAAATATTTCCTTTGAATATATATATATTTCCTATTCGATAAATATTTTTTAAAATTTGAATATTTTATATATTATTTTCCCCCTTATATTTATGTTTACTTTTTTCGTGTAAAAATCTATGAAAATATTGTTCTATCAAATAGAACATTTAAATTTTAAATGGTTCTATAAAGTATATAGATATATATTGGGCCATTTTAACATCCCATTAAATTATATAAATACTAATTTTATATGATAAATAAATATTATAATTGAGATTTATTCAGATATAAAGAATAATATAAATTTAAATTCTTTTGGTTAAATATTTCCCTTGAATATATATATGCAACGTTTCGATGATGATCTGTACACGCCAATATACAGATGTTTTACGTAAAGAAAAGAGAACCGTCTGACTAACTAACTTTATTTCAATAATTTTATTTATAGTTACATATATTTACATAATTCCTGACAGCGTAAATAATTACATATATTAAAAATTTATAAGCAGAATGTGACATATATATATTCTATTTGATAAATATTTTAAAATATTGAATATTTTATATATTATTATTTCCCCTCTTATAGTTATGTTTTCTTTTTATTTTTATTTTTTCGTGTCAAAATTCTATGAAATATTATATATTAAATAAATGTAAATTTATATAGTTATATAATATATATTGGGACATTTTAACATTACATTAAAATATATAAATGCTAATTATATTATATATGATTTATAAATTATGTAATAGAAATTAATATATATATATTCAGATAAAAAAAACAATATCACCTTAAAAAATGCTTGGTTAAATATTTCTGTTAAATTAATATCCTTTTCAATAAATGATATATAATATTTGAATATTTTATACTATATTATATAATCCCATATATTAATGAAATTTTCGTGTCAAAATTTATTTTAATAATTAATTTATATAATGTACGCTCTAATATATTTAAATCTGCTATAAATTAAAATTATTTTTAATAATATTAAAATTTAAAGTACATGATATATAAAAAGGCATATTTTATTATTTACGATTGATATATTACAATGATCTATCTAGATAAGAAAGTTCTCTGAACTCTTTTTCCTTTATTTGTATAAATGTTTAAATAAATATCATATTTACGAAACTATTATAGACGCGTAAGATTCTTTTTTAAAATAAAACAATTTCTACTGCCCTTACTGCAATGGAAAAATTAATGGGAGGGCCTGACTCATCAATTTTCAATTGCAGTAAGGGCAGTATAAATTGTTTTATTTAAAAAAGAATATTACACGTCTATAATAGTTTCATATTTTGATAACAGATGGCGCGCTAGTGCATCATAATATAAATACCATATTTATATATAGTAAATATTTTCTTATAATAGTTACACTCAGCATGACAAAACAAAGAAAGTTGAAAGTCTTTGTTGTCTGTTATTTCTTTTAAGGAGACAGAGGAAATTTTGTCCACACTTGGTTATCTCGTGTGTCTTCAATAAAGGGAAGTGTAATATATTTCATCTGAATCCCGATATATATGCTAAAAGGTACAACTTCCTTAAGTTTTGTCTATGAGTGTATTTTATAATTATATATAAATAAACCACGTTGTGAGGCTTATTCCTCATCTTACGTTCACGTTTAACTTCGCCTTTTATGTTCCCAAGCCTGGATGAAAAGAAAGAGGGGTAGCAGTAACAAGCTCACTAAAAAACCTGGGCCTAGCTGACCCGGCTGATAGTACAAGGTAAGGACTCCAGGGATACAGGATGAGTCTGTACTTCATGTTAGAAGTGACTGTACATGGCATCTTTTCCTTTTGTCAGAGGCAGCCATTTCATATTTGAGCTAAATCAGTGGCCTGCTACTGAGTAGTGCTCCCAATCTTAATGACAAAGCATTCTATTTCAGAGATAAGGAAAAAGACCGTTACAATTTGTATTGTACCTGGCTACACCTATGGAAAAGCCGTTCGAATTTAAAACTTACTAATGTAACAAAGGCCCGTTTGGTAATTTGCACTCAATAGTCGAGTTTGGTTTTTAAATATTCGGAGGCCATTGAATTTTTTTTTTAGTTTCCAATACGGGATCCGACCCGGGTCGTTGCTATCGAACAATCGACATTTTATATCACTTTTCTATCATCCACCTTGATAAAAGTTATTTTTATATTATTTCAACACACAAAACGCGATATCCCGACTAGGGATAATTGCTTCGATTTACATTTTTAAACAGAAGCAGTTATTAACACATTATATATATTATATAAAATACTGCATTACTAATTTCACAAAAGCCTTTAATTTTCATAATATTTTTATTTTATTATTATTTTTATTTTTTAATGTACAATTATTAATAATTATATTTGACCAATGACAAATTTGTTTTCATGTGATCTACAAGAATTTGTAAATTAAGTTTACTGTGCAATAATTTGATAAAGAGGGGGAAATCTTTCGTAAATATTTTGAGATTTTTTTTTTCTATTGAGATCCAGGTAAGCCCTTTTATATAAAGTTATAAACACATTATACAAAAATAAATAAATAAAAAAGAGAAATAATAAGATATATTAGAAACCTGTTTCTTCCAGGTTAGAAAGATAATCATAAATATATTTACAAAAATAGTTAAATCTCTGACAAATAACTCTAGTATTTACAAATTGATATATATCTACAACATTATTTATTGTCTTTTGTCTAGCGTTAAGGAAAAGTGGACATTCCAGCAGTAGGTGTCTCGAGTCCTGGGTTTCCTTGCGACAGTAACAGATAGTCTTCAACCGCTCCAATTATTGCTAAATATCTCTTAAATTTTTCCGTGATTGGTTGTAAACTGGGTATTATGAAAATATAACGGAAAAAAAATGGATGGAATTCCTAACAGGAAAATCTTTGGAATGTTTGAATGTTATTATTTTTAATGTTATTGAATGTAATTGAAGTTATTCAATGATAATTAATGAACAATCTGTGACCCAGGACCATTCTCCTAAAGTGGGACCTGAGACTACAACAGGTACAAGACCTCCTCAAGGGAAACTAAAGGCTCCACCTCCATCTCCAGTTGGACCAGGTCCAGGGGACTTTCCTGCACAACTTCTACCAACGTCGCTTGTACAAGGTCTGCCTCCTTATCCCTGGCCACAGGAGATGCCAGTATAGCATCAATGCCTTTCCTTTCCTTCGTGAATGGTTCCACCGAATTCCTTCAAATCTACCTTACCACCCGGTAGCAGGATGTTTCCCACCGATCCCTTTCAAATATTGAGAGCTATTTCGAAATCCTCTTCATTCATCAAGAACTGGTATTGTGTCTTTTTTGTTTATCTACACACATTTTTAATCATTATAATCATATGTGTTTCGTTCGGTTCCAAAATCACTTTATTAGGTACCGCTCAACAAGAGCAACCTAGTTTATGATATTTACAACAATGAATAATATGTGAAGGTTATTCACATATTAAAACAAAATGTTAACGAGGGATTCAATCCCGGTTCATGACTGTCGGGAATCGAGGGTGTTACCTACTTGTCCACCGACTATGTTTTTCGTTTTCTACGTAAATATATTCGTAAGAAAAATTGATTAATAAAGAATGGCTATTTAGCCAATTTCTGAAATAATTAAAAGTATCAACAAATAATTTATATTTATTCCGATAGATGGCGCAAGACTTCAGCAACTTTTAGTTGCATGATCAGGAGGTGTGATTTGCATAAATAAAAATACATTAGTTGTGTTTCCATAATAGTTCTAAGCTACCATTATGCAAATAGGAAAATTATTATTTACATAACAAAGTGAAATCTCTTCGTTAATAAACTTATTGTGAAAGTTTTTGAACATCTTTTTTTAAATTGTAATATTTTATCGCAATTTCTTATATATTATGATATATATTATTATTATATTAGAATTTTCATATCTCTTTATTTTACCTTGATTATTCATTAATTGGGTTTAAATTGAGAATATAATTAAAGTAAGAGGTTATTAATATTTTTAAATAATTAATATAAATATTATACTGTCTCACTATACTTGTTTCAAAATCGATTTTTTTGTCACGATAATTTTATAAATTAATTATATATTGATTTTTTAAAGATTTTTTTCATGATTGTTTGAAATTAAATATAACGAGAAAGGATAATATATTTAGAAATATTACTACATATATATATATATTACATATAAACTACATACATATATATATACAAGTTAACAAAACATGCACAAATTATATGAAACTTTTTTTCTTTTTAACAACAAATTTTATGAACATCTTTTTCGAGAGATATTTGCCAACTTTACAAGCCAAAAAAAAAAGAAAGAAATTGAAAACTTTGGGAAGTCAAAGTTTTAAAATGTTGTTTATTAATATCACAAGATTTTCGTGGATTTCAATTTTCTTAATCTCTCTGAAAACAATGTTGAAAAATCGTCAATTTGCCAGATACCGGCAAAATAACTTTATCTAACCACATCTGGTTAAATTTTGAAGGGTGGGGTTCGTTTTTTGTATATTGAATAATGTTTTTACGAAAATGTATTTTTCATGTTTAAAAACTACTAATAAAATGGTTATTATTGCTTTTGTCTCTTTATTTTAAGAATATTTGTAACAACACAACCCCATTTGAATTTTGAAAACACCTTGCATTTTTGAAATTCTGTCTTGCTTGCAATACACACTACTCATGGATAAAACATAAGAAAATATAAAGATTCTTTGATGTTGTCAGTCGTCTATTTTTATTAACGAGACAGAGTTAATTTGGTTACCCCATGTGTTTTCATTAAAGGTCACTGTAATATCTTTCAGAGTTATTGTCTGAATCCCGATATACATGTTAAAAGGTACAACTTCCTTTTGTCCATTAGTGTATTTCTTTATTAGCCATAGATTGGTGGCTGGCAGTATTTCTATTATCTCAGTGATTCCTTTCTATGGCTAGACTTTGATGTTATCTTAGCGTTTTCTCCCATAAATTCTATTCTTATAAAAATATATCAGATGACACAGCTATGAAATCAACAAAGAAAATGCAAATTATTAAGAATTTTTCTTATTATCTATAGCACAAGTGGTACAGGCCATGATAATCATGGTAGGTTGTAGTCAGCGACTGCTTTTACTCTAAGTATAGCACCTGTCTATACATGGCCTGTACCAAGTGTATTAGGTATAAAAAGATCTATGCTATTTATGTACAATTTGTGGCCGCAATATAAAATGAACTATTTAGTATATTTTATACATGAGAGCAGGTTGAATTATCTATAGTAGTCGTTTTCAAATTCAAATGCAAATGAGTGAATTTCATTTAACTCAATTTATATTCAAAATGTATTTTATCCGTTCTAAGAGAGAGAGAGAGAAGCAACAATAAAAACATATTCCACTTCTTCAAAGATTCTGAATTCTATATACAGTAGAACCTCCCTTTAGCGGACACCTCTCCACAAAGGACAGTTTTCATTTGCAAAATTACCATTTGCACAATTACCACCTCTCCCTAAAGAACACTTTGGCTCTGCAATTAAGTTTGTCCTTTACAGGAATGTTCTACCGTATCAATAATCGTGGAATTTATATAAATAATTGATATATAATTAATAGGCCAATCCCCTAATAGTATGTTCAAATCAATATGCTTGAGGGATAAGTCTCTTTCAAATAAATTTATTTAATTCAAGCTTTAGTGCACAACCGCCCTTCGATATTTAGTAGCTAATATATTTTTTCCTGTCGAAGGGCGGTTGTGCCCGAAAGCTTGAATTAAATAAATTTATTTGAAAGAGACTTATCCCTCAAGCATATTGATTTGAACAATTGATATATAATGTTGCAAATACACTCATGGGGACAAAATTTAAGGAAGTTGTACCTTTTAACGTATATATAGGGGTTCTGACAATAACTGTAAAAGATATTACAGTGACCTTTATTGGAGAAACACGAGATAACCAAGTGTCAACAATCTCTGTCTTATTAATCTTTAAGAAAAACGACTGCCACATCAAAATACTTTCCAGCTCCTTAGGTTTTGTCCAAGAATGTAAATAAACACTTCAATTGACATTTTGATATGGAAAACTAGATTACAAAATTAGCACTTTACTTAATTAATTTATTATGGCAACAAAAGATTGTGAAGAGTTTCAGCTTATCAACACATCCAAACTTATAAAAGATTTTGTGTATTTAATCCTCCAGACGACTTTGTTAATTCAGCTTCTATCGTCTGCAATGTTTATTCTTTCTTATTGTTTATTATATAATTATCACGATAGACTTTTGGAAATGTAGAAATCTACTAATTATTTGGACTTGAACTAATCTTTTCAATTTAATATATTTATTTATTTATGCTTATGAGTTGATACAGCAGCGTATTTACAATTAGAGAGGAGACAAAATGAATTAAATCTAGAAAAAATAAGTGAGGACATATCGGTCATTAAAGTCTGAGAGGCAAGTCCTTCAGCCAGTTCAGGGCTTCCGGGGTGACAGAATGGACATAGCTGCTGTATTGTCCGTGAGGTCAAGAGACGTACGTACCTCTGTGGTGTTGATCTCTTGGCGGAACGACTTGGAAGTCGGACTCGGGCCCCCCCACTGCGGCAAAGTGGATCAACTTCGGGGGGGAATTTAATATATAATACAGTATAATACACTGCGGGTTGTGATTGTAAAACAACACTTGAAGTTACACCGCATGAGTTTCTTTTCAATTAAAAATCAAAATTTATTTCAAGGTGAAATATTGACTATTTCTAACCTTTTTGGATGAGGTATGAAAGGGTGAATTATGAAGAGTAATGATGAATGGAAAAATAAAAGTGTTTAGGGATTTCACCTTGAAATGGGTTTTGATTTTTCATAGAAAAGAAACTCTTGCGCGGTAACTTCAAGTGTTGTTTTACAATTTAATATATATATATATATAACGGCGAACAAACAAAAGTGTTATGATGCATTAGCGCGTCATCTGTTATGAACATTTGAAACTATTATAGACGTGTATGATTCTTTTAAAAATTAAACAATTTCCACTACCCTTACTGCAATGGAAAAATTAAATGGAGGACCTGCGGTAAATAACAGCCATTAAACTGGCGAAACCGCTGGGAGGGTTCACCACTGATGAGCCAGGCCCTCCCATTAATTTTTCCATTGCAGTAAGGGCAGTAGAAATTGTTTAATTTTCAAAAGAATCATACGCGTCTATAATAGTTTCGAATATTCAAAACAAAAGTGTATTTAGGCACTATTATTAAACAAGATCATTGTGCCGTTCTACCAATGGGTTTAAAACGAAGGTAAGGTAAACAAATACACTCACGGACAAACCTTAGGAAGGTGGTACCTTTTAGTATGTATATCGGAATTCAGACAATAACACTGAAAGATATTACAGTGACCTTTATTGAAAACAAGCGAGATAACCAAGTGTGTATACATTCATGGACAAACCTTAAGGAAGTTGTACCTTTTAGCATGTATATCGGGATTCAGACAATAACTGAAATATATTACAGTGACCTTTATTGAACCGATATAACCAAGTGTATATATACTTATGGACAAAACTTAAGGAAGTTGTACCTTTCAGCATGTATATCGGGATTCAGACAATAACTCTGAAAGATATTACAGTGACCTTTATTGAAGCGAGATAACCAAGTGTGAACAAAATTGTCTCTGTATCCGATCAGCAAAATCAAAGACTTTCAACTTCCTTCATTTTAATGTCCATGAATGTATTAAAGTTTTAACTCTGCATATAAGTATATATATATATATATATATATATGGCAATATAAGGTGGGAAGAGAAAAAGGACACCACAAGTTGGAAGAGAAGGAACCCAGACAACCAGAGAGAGAGAGGGAGAGAGACGGGCCTGCCACCTCTGAGCGGCCGTTCGTGTCGCACACAATCACCAACTGTCCTAGAATTCCCAAGGTGTTGACGAACGGGCCCCATTTGCCGCCCCTTGGAATGTCGCTGCTGTCTCAAGTGACTTTACATCCCGTCTCTCTCTGGGCTGGCTCTAGGTTTGCTTTATTATTCCTGGAAGAGTATATAATATGACATAAATATATAATTCTTGAAGGGTATTGATCCATATATATATAGGTCGCCTCTTCTGACAAAATAGACGCTAAACCTAAGCGCCATCTATTGACCGTCGCTGCAAACTAACGCGCTGGGTCGGTGACAAAGCCACAACACCAACACCAGCTCAGGCCTCTCGTCCGAGAGGCATTCAACATCGTCGGAAGATCCCCTGACCTCCAGTCTTGGATCTTCGGAAGTGGCCTGGTGAACGATCAACTGGCCATCTTCGCATCATCCAAATTAAGAATTTATAAACAATTCGTGCAGGTCGGGCTGGGCGAAGCCATCGAGGACCCCGTCATCGACTGGAGGCGCACCCTATCGCGGTGGGGTAGAAGATTATCTTCATGTAAATAATCCTTTAAAAAAAGGTATACACCGATCAAATTAATTGCAAAAAGTTTCTTTAATATAAAATATAAAACGGCTAGCTTTCAAGCGTTAGCTCATCATCAGGCCTGATGATTTTGCAATTAATTTGATCGGTGTATACCTTTTTTAATCGTCATTGCAATTATTCCGCAATCTAAATAATCCTTTTCTAATCTTTTTATCATGTAAATATTGACAGAGTTGTCAATAAAAATGTTTTAATTGTCAAATATTGTCACAACACGCAGCTTTGGTAAACTGAGAAAGGTCCATTTGGAGACCATCATTTCGGGCTAATTGTCCTTATTTGGTGTATATTCTGAAGAGAGAGGTTATTTTACCTTTTATAAATATTTGTATAAAACATAAGGTTGCAGAAAGATCAAAGGTAGCACCCCTTTCCGGTAAAAATAACACAATGAGATAATTTAATTGAATTTAAAAAATTCTTAATATAGATCAAAATAATACAATAGGTTTCTGGAGATATCTATATATATAAAATTGAATGTCTGTGTGTGTGTCTGTGTGTGTGTCCTCTATGGATTCGAAAACCATACATCCAATCGCCGTGAAATTTTGGGATATTATTAGGCGTATCCCCGGAAAGGTTTACGTAAAATAATATCTTGAATATCTTTAATATCCTTAGAGTTATTTGCAGATTTGTAGCTTTAACTCGCAAGCAGCGCCACCATTGAGACGGAGATAGGCTTTTTCAAGAGGGGGAGTAATGTTAGGAGAGAGGAGCGCGTCTCGAGGCGGGTGCTCACGTGTCACTGTTAAAAACCTATTTGTTTTGGCTACATCTTTTCCCGTGGACTTAACGATAACTTTTCTAAAACTTATTTCAAATTTCATGTATAATTATTTTTACATCATTTAGTTTAGTATAATTATTTACTATAATTTCCTATCGTTCAATTATTATACTTTTTGTTCTTAAAGATTATTTAAGACAATAATCTTTAATTAGAAAGTGCTTTGCCAAAAGTTTGGAGTAGGCAGACCCCGTGCGAGAATGGATTCGCCCGGCCGCCGGCCGACAGTCAAAGTACCCACCGACCAATCAGGGCAGAGTTGGTGACACAGCTATGCCAAGTAGACAAGAAAAAAAGCCTCGCGGGAGCTTGCCCAAGATGACCTCCGGGAACTTCGTCCATCTTCCATAAACGACCATGAATTTATTCAACCTTATCGAGTATTTTTCAAGGGACCGGGAAAAAATGTTCACTAGATAAAACGATGATTTTGTAATGTAGAAAATTAGGAAAGACAAAATTCAGAATGACACGGCACACAGGGACAGGGAAAAAATGATCACTTTATCAGTTTCAAATTATCAAAATATATCTATTTCTTTTTATAAGTCTATAGAGAATTGTTTTAACAAATGTTCGTTAGACAGACCTTTACTCGGGTACCGATTAATATTGAATTTATTCAACTTATCGAGTATTTTTCAAGGGACCGGGAAAAAATGTTCACTTTATCGAGAGATTCGTTAGACAAACCTTTACTCGGGTAAAACACGGGCAAATGTTCGTTAGACAAACCTTTACTCGGGTAAAACCTCGGGCGAAGCCGGGTACGTCCGCTAGTATCTATATATAGATGGAAATTTTGCCAGGAGGATGGCGTCAGGTTTTGACGTCTATTTTGACGAGTGAGGCGACCTTTATCTCTTTATATTTATCTATATATATATATATTAAGAAAAAGGCATCTCCTTATCGTGCAACTGAAAGTTGCTGATGGCTGGCGCCATCTATCGGAATAAATATCAACTATTCTCGTTGATTTTTAATTATTCCAGAATTGGCCAAATACCCATTCTTGATTAATCAAGAAAAGCTAACCACGGACGCGTTTCGGGCTGTTGGCCCTCATCAGCGTGGTGCAAGCTGTACCTCAACGACCAAAAATATATATTTATATAGTAGAATAAAATATAATTTATATAAAAAGTAGTTGTAAATTAATGATGATTAAAACAAATTATTAAATATTATTATTTGGGTATCAAAAAGGTTTTAATTCTTTATGTAACAATATAGGGCTATAACAAGTTCACGCTTATTACATAGGTCTTTACACGTCATTGAAGCAGAACATAGGGAAAAAAAGAGGAAGAATTGAAGATATTAGAGTAGGAAAATCAACATCGAAATATTCGATAACTTTCCTTGAAAAAAAAACATTATAAACCTTTTATATATATATGTATCTTATACACTGCGTGACATTGAAAATGGAACACCAAGAAATAGTGGCCAGAAAGTGATGAAACTTGGCAGACAGAGAGAGGCAGGGACGAACAATAAGTGATCTTTATTTCAAAATGATAGTCATAATACAGAGCGAGAACGGCGTCGGCTTAGTAGCAAGTAGGACCACCGCGGACGGCGATGCACGCAGCAACACGTCTAGGTAGAGAGTCAATCAGAGTACGGATGGCGTCCTGAGGGATGGCTCTCCATTCCCTCTCAACCATTTGCCACAGTTCGTCTTCTGAACGCGGCTGTGGCAAGGCATGCAAACGGCGTCCAATGATGTCCCAGACGTGCTCGATTGGTGAGAGATCAGGAGAGTACGGTGGCCAGGGAAGCATCTGTACATCTTGCAGAGCTTGTTGGCTAATGCGAGCAGTGTGCGGTCGGGCGTTATCCTGCTGATAAAGGGCATTGGGTACCCCCTGAAGGTAGGGGAGTGTCACCGGTCGCAGCACATCATCAACGTATCGTTGGGCCGTCATAGTGCCCTGAATACGAAGTAAAGGTGACCTGTAATCATACGCGATTGCGCCCCAAACCATGATTCCACGTTGTCGCACGGTGGGGCGTTCCACAATTGCTGCCGGATTGGACCTTTCTCCACGTCGACGCCACACACGTACACGGCGACTATCACTGGACAAGCAGAAACGCGACTCATCTGAGAACACGACCCTGTGCCATTCCGTCATCCACGTCGATCTAGCCCGGCACCATTCCAAACGTTGGCGCCTATTCGGTGGGGTCAATGGCAGTCTTCTTAGCGGACGGCATGAGTGCAAGCCATTAGCAACCAATCGACGGGAAATGGTTCTGGTCGAGATGGAATGATCTAGGGTGTCTTGCACATGTTGCAGGATGGCGGTACAAGTGGCATGTGGGGCCGCCACTGCTTGTCGAAGGATACGACGATCCACACGTGCTGACGTCACTCTGGTTGCACCGACATTCCTATAAATTGCCACATTTCCTTGTTCCAACCATCTTCTCCACAGTGGACGCACCAAGGTGTGTATCAGCTGCGATTTGACGTATGGACCAACCTGCCCTTTTCAGTCCGATCACCATGCCCCTCGTAAAAGCGTCTGTCTGCTTGAACTGCCTCCGTTTACGATGACCTGGCATTCTCTGTTATTACACGTGTCTTTTGACACAAGAACAAAATTTCTACAATGATTTTCCTTGAAGAAATAACGACACGAATACTGTCCTTTCTGCAAGTTCCTTCCCTTATATCTTACTCCATGTGCGCACGAGAGCTGCGCATTTTACATCATTTGCATAACTCGGTTAGGCGCGTCTACCCTGAAATTTGCATAATTTTCTGGCCACTATTTCTTGGTGTTCCATTTTCAATGTTACGCAGTGTATAAAGAAAAAAGATAAAGAGATTTGATTCTCTGCTTGATTTTTGATCATATTGGTAATGGTGATGCAGTCGTGGTATAAATATTGAAAGAATAATAATAAATATGGTTTTGATCAGATATTTTTTTTAATAGAACTTATGGACTATATAAAAAACATAATGCGGTAAAAGTACTACCTGGCTTAAGGCGAGTAGAATAAGGAAAACAAAATATTATTTACATAATGTACAAATGATTTGAGCCGGCCATCGGGAGAAAACAACAACGAGTTTTTATAGGGGAAGCATGACCTCTGGCGGTCGATTTAACAGAGTATTTGGATCTATGAAATATAATTTTAAAATGAATAAAATTTTAATATAACATATATATATATGTAGTAAACCCGATGTGGAATGTGCTGGGTGCAGTCGTGGTAGTGGGTGCGTGATGGGATTCCCGCACTGGGACAGCAAGAGACAGAGGCAGGTCTAGATGGTAACTCCAAGAGGAAGAGGTAGACCACGGACGAAGACAGCGGACCCGGACGCCACGGATGCCCTAAGTCTACATCGCGGATAGGGGTGAGGGATCCGACCGACTGAAACGGGGTCGCTCTGAAAACAACTACTGAACTCTCTATCTAACTAACTAAACTTTCTAACGACCCCTATATATAGCAACCCTCAACCGTCTACTCTGGCCTTGAATCTCATTGGCTGCTGGTCAAGCTGTTTGTCTGCTCAGGCGTGACGGCGCGCCTCGGTGTCTAGCCTTTCATCTTAGGTTTTGGTTTCGAAAGATTGGTTTTGGTTGCAATAGTCTGACCTTGGCCGGCCACCTGGGCGGATATTATCATAATACCTGTACGTTTGGTCTATGGCTTCGCTTGGTCTACCTCTCTCTTTGCTTTATTGTGATATCCATCTTACAAGGTTGATACATAGTTTTATATAGGGATGGGATTACAATAAATATTAGAAGGCTGTGAACTGTCTCACTCAAAATATACTACAGAATGTGTCCCCGGTGATGAAGGTTTGGTTGGGGGAATGACATGTAATGAGTGATGACCTAACAAACCTATTAAAAAAAAAGAAATAATTTGCATACAAATTAGTTAAAATTATTAAAAAGTTACAAGTTAAACAGAGAAAGATGTTGTAATTGTGGTGTATCAATGAAATATAAACCAAGGTTATAAAAAATGAAAAGGCACAAAATGAATGATAAAAGATTAAGGGAAAGTATATAATACAAAATGGTAACTATGGTAAAATGATTCGTACAAGTAAAAATATCTTATTGCATAAAATATGAGCGGAGAAAAAGTTAGTTTATTGGTTGAACATATAATGTGACGCTAAGGTTGAAAAAGGGAAAGCGGGTATCTGTGCATGTTTCTGCAAAGTAGTATCCCAAGCATTCTGCAATGCAATGCGAACTTGTTTAAGTGAGGCATTGTTTTCATTAACAGAAGGCCCAAGATATTCCGTCTGCATTATTAGCTCAGATAGTGAAAAGAAGTGGGAAGATTGATGGGATAAAAGGGAGAGGTAGAGGTAAGAGGGATTCCTGTTGTCCATAATGATTGTGCCCGGTTGAATTATGAAAAAAAAAATGAAAAGTTGAAAAATGGTGAATTGATATGATGAGTCGGGCGATGAAAAAAATAATAAAAAGATCGCGCTGGATATCCTGAACTCATTATTGGGAATGGTATAACGAGGAAGGATTGTTCCAGTCGGATTAATCAATGAGAAAAAAAAAACAAAAATGTTTGGCGAACTGGAATCCCTTGGAAGGTTGGAGGTCTGAAGGATGCGTAAAAGGAGATGTGGGTGTAAGAGGTTTATTGTTGTCAATTTTGATTGTGTCCGGCTTGTATGGTGAAAAAAAAGTTGAAAGATGAAAAAATGATGAGCCGGACGATGAGAGAAAAAAAAATCTAACTAGGTCTCCTGAGCTCACTGTTGGGAAATGTACAGCAAGGAAGGGTCTTCTAGTTAGGTTAATCAATAAAAAAAAGAAAATGGCTGACGAACAATAAACTCTTGATGGCTGTAAAAGGTTGGGAGGAAAGGTTCATGGGATAGTGTTAGAGGCTGTAAGGGAAGCGTCAAAAAAAAACATTTTGAAAATCTATTAACAAAGATAAAATGATAAATGTTTTATCTGTTTAAGAAATATTATAAATATTGTTAGGTGTAGGTTTTTTAAAATGGTGCCTAAAATAGTTGAAGTTGTAAAATGCTAGGTCTAAACATGATGAGAAAAAGAGAAAGAAAAAAAAATTAAAGGTAATAATATATAAAGGGTTGGTTGGTAGTTGAAGACATTAATAAACAAAATGATATTATCGATTAATAGTGAAATGTCTTATCCACATCTGTAAGTTAAAAAACAAAGTCCAACACCACAAAACTAGGTAAAACTATAAGTCTCTTTATAAATAAATGAGAGAAAAGCTAGCAAACCTATTAAATGGGAAAATATTTGGGGCACAAATTAGTTACTAGAATAAAAATAAAGATAAAGGGGAGTAGTGGTGACACATTGATATAATATTATAAAATTACAAAAAATAAATAAGAGGAGTGCATAGGAAGGATAAATTTAAAGTAAACACAAACAATAGTGTGTTACTTAAGGTGTCTTGAATCTTTACAACATAGTTTCAGGGATGTAATACAGGAAGGAGGAGAAGTAGAGGTAATAAAAGTAAAATTAAAATATAAAAGAAAATTGACTTAAGCAAAAGGTTGCGATAGGTAATGACGCAGTGAGGAATAGAGGAAGAAGGTCTGAATTGGTTTCTGCAAAGGACATCTCAGGAGTCCTGCCCTGCAATACGAGCTTAGAAGCGAAGTATTGTTTTCAGGGTTCAGCGATCAGGATGCTCTGTAAGTAGCATTAGATCAGATGGGCAAAAGGCGTGAAGATCGAAGGAGAGGTAGTTAATGGGAGAATATGGGAAAGAATTTTTTTCTGAGAGAGGTTAAAAAGAGATGGTGTCTCAAGAGCTGCGCTGCTGTCGGTGATTGAGCTCGACCAGATGAAAAATAAAAGTAAACGAAAAATGAGTGGGCGCATCGTGCTTGATGGCCTGGGTCGAGCATTAGAGAAAAAAAATATCTCGCTGGTTATCCAAGCTCTCCGTGTGGAGTTAACATGGGGAGGAAGAGTGTACCAGGTCGATGAATCATTAAAAAATAAAAATTTAAAAATGTTGACGAGCAGGAGTCTCAGGAACCGTTGAAGAGGTTAGAGGATGGAAGGTAGATTGTGAAAACAGGGCTCGACTGTTGCCATTGATTGAACCCGAGTTTGAGGAAAAAAGAATGAAATAAAGAATGCTGGAACGGCGACCTGGGTGTAAATTAAAAAAAAAAATAAAAAAATCGGCAAACAGGAACTCTGCGATGGACGAGGGGTGGTTAGAACGAAGGCATAGAAGGCCAATGGAAAATGATCAAGAGACGAGAGAAGTATGGAAGGCAGAGTTGGAAGGATCAAGATATAGGTTGGCTAATGGTTTTAACTGTTTAGGGATGGAAGGAAAAGAAATATCTTAATGTAAAAGAAATATCCTAAAATATATGGATTGATTTTAGAGATGATGTGGACCTCTTCATTATAATATTGTAATTTATAGTTATATTTGTAATTGTGGGAAAAATGGGAGGCACATTATGAGACGAGATGATTTAAAATTGATACTTATAAAAATACAAATCTAGGACTATTTTAAAACTTTTAAAATATTGAGAAATATCAATTTGAATAGTAATAGGTCAAGTAAAATAAAGAGCGTAATAAATTTAATTATTAATACTATGGCCATAAATAAGGTATTAAAAAAAACACACAAATAAGTTTAGAAAATATGATTCGAGTAATTAAAATACAATATGATTTTTTATGTAAAATTAAAATTAATGAATTTAAATTTAAAAGTTGCGTAAAATAAAGTAAAAATTGGTAAATGAGGGTGTACAAGGTTTAAAATTTGAATTGAAATGCTATAAAAATGGTAAAATAATGAACTTGATGGATTTATAATAATAATGTTATTGCTATTAAAATGGTATCGAATAATTAATTCAGAGCAAACGGAGATAGTGTTACATTAAATAGTTCTGTAGAGAAATTTCTCCTACCAGATGGATGTCTTGAATGGGGCTTGTGGAGTGGGCTGCGATGAGGCTTGGTGATCTCTTTTGCGGTGGTTGCCATGGGACATCGTCGATACCGGTTGGCGGGGCAATGCCAGGATTTCTCGATGAATCTTGTCTGCCTGTTCGAGCTGATGGAGGAAGATGTTCGCGGCGCAGGAGATGTGGGTGGGGGCGATGATGACCTCCTCGGTGCGAGGCGCAGCTAGTCCTCGCATGGCGTCTTTTAGGCGGCTTACTCGGTCTTCGCAGTAGGGCTGCATGTTGGTGAGGTCATCCGCGGCGTGTTCGTCTTCGACCTCCGTCATCCTCTGCTTGCTGCTGTCCTCAGTCATCCTGTCGACTTTAACGGGTTCTGTAGTAAACCCGATGTGGAATGTGCTGGGTGCAGTCGTGGTAGTGGGTGCGTGATGGGATTCCCGCACTGGGACAGCAAAGAGACAGAGGCAGGTCTAGATGGTAACTCCAAGAGGAAGAGGTAGACCACGGACGAAGACAGCGGACCCGGACGCCACGGATGCCCTAAGTCTACATCGCGGATAGGGGTGAGGGATCCGACCGACTGAAACGGGGTCGCTCTGAAAACAACTACTGAACTCTCTATCTAACTAACTAAACTTTCTAACGACCCCTATATATAGCAACCCTCAACCGTCTACTCTGGCCTTGAATCTCATTGGCTGCTGGTCAAGCTGTTTGTCTGCTCAGGCGTGACGGCGCGCCTCGGTGTCTAGCCTTTCATCTTAGGTTTTGGTTTCGAAAGATTGGTTTTGGTTGCAATAGTCTGACCTTGGCCGGCCACCTGGGCGGATATTATCATAATACCTGTACGTTTGGTCTATGGCTTCGCTTGGTCTACCTCTCTCTTTGCTTTATTGTGATATCCATCTTACAAGGTTGATACATAGTTTTATATAGGGATGGGATTACAATAAATATTAGAAGGCTGTGAACTGTCTCACTCAAAATATACTACATATATATATATGGAAATATGGAATATATACATTTAATAAAATAATCCCTTGTATCAATATTGAGTAAAAATTAATGTAGATCTCATGGAATTAAAGTCCGCCCTAGACTGACGAGGGCCATTAGCCTGAAACCATGGTCTCTAGGTGGAGGCTTCTCATATTCATTTCTAGAATTTTAAAATTTTTTCTTAGTAGTTCCTAGGAGGTTTGAGAGATAGGAACCTGATGGCTAAAGCATTCATCAATTTGCACTATCAGAAAATGTCTTTTTATTATCTGATATTCTATACCTGATCTCAGTAATAATACAATTTTGTCCTTTTTCAAACAAAAAAAAAAAAAATTAAAGTTCAAAATGTGCCTAGTTAAATAGAAATGTGTATTCTATTAATTGTAATATTAGTTAATATAAATGTTAAGCATATTAATAATCTAACTAACACTCTAATTAGTACTAACCATTCTTATATAAACAAACATCCCTTTGTGCTAAATATTCCAAATTTACATACAATAAATTGTTACATAGCAAAGGAGCCAAATGGTTTCTATTGATTTAATCATTATATTCACTGAAGGCAATACTCTGTGTCTAATTAATCATCTTCTGATGAGTTAGCCTCGAGCCCAGCATACCATATTCCATAGACAGCAGACGACCATTCAACGAGATAATTAGCATATAATAGGAAACAATTATTATAATTAGATCATTAAAATTTGAAGCCACACACACTTCCTTCTAATTAATTATCTATAGTTTTATTGTGTGGTTTATATTATAAATAGAGATTATTCGATATTTATTCGTGATTTTTGATCGAGAAATGGTATGATCGTTTGTTATCAAATCTCTATGAATATTCAAAAACGAAAATACTGACATCTATCGGAATATATAGGATTTATTTTATATTAATAAAATGCATAACTCTCTGGATACAATATATATATACATATTACACATATGCCATATATATATATATATATATATATGTGATATGAAATAATTTGTTTTTTGTTAGAGAGAGAGAGATAAAGGGTTGATAAGACAAAGGATCGATAAGATAAAGGGTTGAAGGTGCAGTCGTGATAAAAAAAAAAATATCATTTACCATCAAGTTGCTTTTATTTTCAATTATTTGAATAAATATTACACATTAGTTACTTTCACAATATATATAATTTATAGAGTTAATCCTATATTAGTGATTCAAAAAGATAGATATGTTAACTACGCATATTTATAACAAAACTGAAAGTTATTCTAAAAACGATGATAACCAAAAAATAGAAATACCAATGAATGATGTTCACTAATAATCATTATATGGTAATTAAATCGTTAACTAACTGACAAATATAGTTTAATAATTTCTATTATAATAACTAAAATCCTATTAACAATTACTGTAAAAGCTCCCAAACTTGTGTATGCATGCAAATATCCAAGACGGATATCGCGTGCTTTGTAAATGATAATAAATAAATGAATAAAAATAAAATATATATTTTTTAAAATATAGAAATATTTGAGTCTTTAGAATTTATAATATATATATATGCATATATATTTTAATATACATATATATGTATATTGATAAATATAATTGAGATATATATTGTCCATTGTATGAGAATTTTTCTATATTGTATAAAACGTAATAAAAGAAACGAATTTAAAATATTTTTATTCTATGTGCAATATTCGTTTGCATTTTTATCTTTATCTATATTTATGTTGAGTTAATATTTTATATTAGTGTTAGAGGAAATATTTAAAATTTAAAAATATATATTATTAAAAACCGTAGTCTTTTGATTTTTTTCTACTATTTGAAAATATGATGTAATACATTAAAATATACAACTTTCATATAATACAAGTGTAATATAATAAAAGTACAATAACGATGAGTGCAATTCCCAATATTTCCTTAATTTTATCCAAGATTCAAAAAAGATTTTTGGAACCTGTATACAATGATATCAGGTAAGACTTTCATTAGTACGATGAAGCTACGAATTGATAACAAGAAACGAGAGAACTGTGAAATCAGACAAATACACTCATGGACAAAACTTCGGGAAGTTTTACCTTTTGTACTTTTTACACCGGACACTTTCGAAAAGGTGCATAATATCGTGTTGGAAGATAGGCAAGTAAAAGTATGTGAGATAGCTGATGCCGTGTGAATATCGGAAAAAAGGGAGTGGAACATCTTACACGAAGAATTGTGGATGCGAAAGCTCTGTGCAAGGTAGGTGCCGCATTTTCTGAATGCATATCAAGAGTAAATGCGCAAACAACATTCGCAGCAATGTTTGAACCTATTAAAGAGGGATTCGACCGATTTTGTGCGGCGATTTGTCACCATGGATGTGGCATGGGTACACCACTACACGCCGGAAACCAAACAGTAGTCGAAGCAGTAAGTGGAATCCGTTGGTCCAGCGCTATAGAAAGAAAGGTCGATTGCATCTGCCAGAAAGGCCATTGACAGTGTGTTTTGAGATGTCACAAAGATCCTTTTAATTGATTTCATTGAAAAAGGCAGAACTATTGCAGGTGAATTTTACTCTAATCTTATTGACCATCTGGATGTCAAAATTAGCGAGAAGAGGCCTGACTTGAGGAAGAAAAATACATCTTTCACCAGGACAACGCACCTGCTCACAATAGTGTATTGGCAATGGGAAAACTGCGGAATTTTGAGATACAATTTGCTGTTTTCCCCCTTATTCTCCTAATTTGGCACCCTCAGACTTCCATCTCTTCACACACCTAAATAAATTTTTTTCTGGAAAGCTATTCACGTCCAAAGAAGAAGTTTAAAGGTCTGTAGATGAATATTTTAACATCCTTCCAGACTCTCATTTCCAGGAATGAATACTGATATTGGAGAAACACTGGAACAAGGGTATTGAAGATTATTTGTTGGTTAGAAGTTGATTCATAAAAGAAAGCTACAACAACCAATGTTTTATCAAGATGGTGGAGTCTCCCTCACTCATAATTCATTATACATATTCCCATTATTATTCTTCATTTATTTTGTAAAACCTAATTGACAAGATAAAAGTATTCAAATATCAAAATGTCAACCAATGTTTTATTCAACTTCCAACATTCCAGTGATACTCTGTCATTCTCCATTCCCCTGAGGAAAATTCTGTATAAATTGTATTGAAGTAAAGGAAGATTATATAGAAATATAAAATATTTATTAACTAAAAATCAGTTATTCAATTTGAGAGTCATAAATGATCCAACATGTGAATGCTGTCTGGATATTGAAACACCAGAGCATCTTTTGTTGGCTTGTCATCTGACTAACCAAATTGTACTTGCTTACTTTGACATAATGCCATCTTTCTGTATATACTCAATCTTATGAAAATTTTGACAAGTTTAGAGCTATTTGTACACAGATTTATAAATCACTACTAATTCATCATGTAAATAATTCAAATATAGCACAATAGTCTGATAGACTTCGTGCTTCTGTAATAATAAAATAAAAGAAAATATAAAAATATTTCAAGAATATTTCACCTTATTCTCATACAGTCATAATCAAACTCAATAAAAGGATAAAAATATAAAAATTTAGATAATATTACTGATCAATTTGTACATCAATCTCAATGAATACACCAAAAGATAGCGTGGTAATAGAACTGTTTTACATTCCTCCAAACAATAAATAGACAGCTTCATACAGCTTGAGGAACTACACTACTATGCGACTTGATTTACACCAATGTAAATAATTAATAAGTTACTTTAGAACATAACTCATTGTAAATAGCTCAACTTGATCAACTTTCTCTCTCCACGATACTAATTATTACAGATAACTTCATCAACTTCCATCATTGCTTAACATATTGTAAATAACTACCTTGCGATTTCTTCTATCTGCTTATGTTGTTGCTTATTTGTTTAATGTATATGTTTATTCAATGCTCTTTTTCTTAGTTGTTTATTTTCTTTTTGACAATTCTGTTACCTACTCTACTACAATTATTGTAAATAGTTTCACGCGCAATTATCCAGATCGGAGTGTCTTGTTTGCCACTGGTAATAAATAAAAACAATAGTGATGACATACATTTGATATTTTTGAAGAAATATTTGATGGCCACCTTCAAGAATACTCCTTTAATCCTCTGTGGATATTTTAGCTCACGTCAACCTATTGAGTTTGATAAAATAAACTCTAAAGGTTTAAAATGCAAACCTCATTTTTATGAATTTAATCTTTTTATTCACAATAAAAAACAGTCCTACCTGTCGAAATAAAATCATAATAGATTTCACACAATTTCAAATTAATATTTATTAAAACTAATAAATAATTAGTACACTTCCTAATTAACTAATATTTTCGACCATGTAGCAGTTTTATTTGATTATAATATATATATGTGTGTGAGAAAAATGTTACAAAAGTAAATTTGTACTTGGATCAAGTGGATAAATTAAGAAAAAAGGCATTTCCTGATCGGGCAATTGGCGTAGACTATGAACAACCTTTAATTGCATGATCAGTAAATACTTTTTTTAGAACGACATGTGACAATCATAAGCCGCATTATATTGTATTATAAAATACCCTTTTTCTTAATTTATATATATATTGGCCAATTCTGGAATAATTAAAAATCAACGAGAATAGTTGATATTTATTCCGATAGATGGCGCACTTAATTCATTGTACTTATTACAATTTTTAAATATAAAATAGAACTTTTTTTCCTTTTATATTTTAAGATATTTTACATTTTTGATTGCATTTTTTATAATAATTTTTCATGCACAAATTTCTCCCACCTACTCTGTATTTTAATTGATTTCAACTGTGATATTATAACACTATGCGGCGCTGAGTTTGTGTATACAAAAATGTAATGCCTCGATAAAGGTCGGCGTTCAGCTAGCCGAAATATTGGCAAAATAAATATTTTATTAAATCCAATATATGCCTTTTATTATCTAATATATATATATATATTCTACATAAATATTTGACATTTTCATTCTATATTTTTAATTTGGCGCAAGTCCTTATAGGAGGGACAGCGCGTTTTTTTGTTAAAGTTAGATGAATAAAAAGTTGAAATTTTGTGGTACTTATCCAAAGTACGCTATGATAATCATGGTGGGTAGTAAGCGAATGCTTTTACTTTAAGTACACCACATTTCTACACATGTGAAAATAAGTGGACACACACACATTTGCACTTACAGGTTTACCAGAGTTACGTTTGGTTACCTGCACTCACTGTTGGGGTTGGACCTTTTAAAGAAAAATGATCCATTGAAGTAATTTTATCAGAAGAAGAATTTATCAATTACGGGATTCTAACTTGAGTTGTTGCTGAAAATCGACGGTTTACACTCATGGACAAAACTTAAGGAAGTTGTACCGTTCAACATGTATATCGGGATTCAGACAATAACTCTGAAAGATATTACAGTGACCTTTATTGAAGACACATGAGATAACCAAGTGTGAACAACCTCTGTCTCCTTCAAAAATACAGAAAACAATCAACACCAAAGACTTTAAAAAGAAGGAATCATATGTTTACCATGAATACCATAGACTTTCTATTTCCTTAAGTTTTATCCATGAGTGTATACCACACTTTCACCAATCCTAATATATTTATAAATATACAGATATTTTATCAGACAAAGAAATAGCAAAAAAAAAAGTGAATATAAATAAATTTATAACAAAAATACAGTAATATATTAATATGATTTTGTAACATGTGTAAGGGTATATATAATCCATACTTTTTTCTCACTAAATAATTATATATTAATATATAGAATATTTACAAAAAGAGAATAATTTCTGAACAAAAACCTCAAATAATTTTATTTTTTGAAGAAATTAACAGTTTTTTTTTTATTTCGAAAGTATTTTCAAACTACTAACATATGGCTAACCTTATTCTGAAGGTAAAACTAACAAAAAAGAAATAATTATTAAAATAAAATATCAAAAGAATGATTAATTATAGATAAAAAATTGCTAATCGCTTTCCTCAAATTTTGAAGCAAAAAATTGGTAAGATGTATTAAAAGAAAAACTATTAATTTAAAAATTGCTAATAGTTTTGGGCCCCTAAATAATTAATTTCTTTACTTTTTAAAATAAATGCCAGTTCTTTAAGGGAATAATTGTTCAATTTCTTTATCTTCTTTTCTCAAGTTATCGCTACTTTATAATTATTTCTTACATATTAATTATATCGGGGCATATATTTCTGAATATATGTAAATATATTTACCTGAGGAGACACTTATTCCTTTAAATATATGAATATAAAGGTTTTTTGGCGTTAAGCCAACTGAAATATTGGTGATATAAATTATATTTTGATCCAATATATGCATTTTTAATTAAAGAATATACATATGTACAATATAATTTTCCCATCCTTGGACACTTTTATTTTTCCGTTTATCATTACTCTTCACAATTCACCCTTTCATACCTCATCCCAAAGGTTAGAAATAATCATTATTTCTCCTTGAAATAAATTTAGATTTTTCGTTGAAAAGAAACACATGTGTTACACAGACTTTGACTTTAATCATCATAGATGCTGACGTCACTACTATGACGTCACAACTTCCAACTTCTACCTTCAAACTTGCTGTTATTGTTTACCGCTAACTTGTCTTAACAATATATGTAATGGAACAAGTCGTTCCTTAAATAAATATATATTTGTTTTTATCTAAAGGGATGTCCTCGTAACTACAACATGCGTGAGTACAAAAACAACCAGAAATCCTCAAAAAGAATAACCGTTTTTGCTAAGCCTATATCAATTTGGTAGCAGTGCGTTGTTTGGGCGCGCGAATTGGACTAACCGCCAATTGATCCATTTAAATCAAAAAGAAATTAAATAATTGGACTAACCGCCAATTTAGAAAGATAAAGTTAAATAAAAATGGATACATATAACTTAGCAAAAATAGAACAGTTAACAGAAAACAACTATACAACGTGGTCCATGAAAATGGAAGCAATTCTAGATTCAAAAGATCTCTTCGAGGACGTAATTGTTAATGACGAGCCAGACTTTAAAATAATAAATTAGAATATGATATTTGGAAAAAAAAGAATCGGGAAGCATACAGCCTAATAATATTGTCACTTTCGGATGACTTAACAATCATCTTTCGAGGCGATAAAAGAGCCAAAAGAATTTGGTACGACATAAAGAAAAGGTTTGAAGGATCTCTAGAAAATAAAAGGATAGACCTAATGTTGGATCTAGCCAGACTAAAATTGAACCCAAATGAAAATGTCAACATGTATATTGTACGAGCACAGAAACTGGCACAAGAGATCACCCAGCTAGGAAAGACTGTAACAGAAAGAGAACTTGTACGATACATTGTTGAAGGACTCACACCTAACTTTGACACGATCGCAGCAGCACTGTCAATAAACAGAGGAATCTCCTTACCAGACTTGAGACAAGCTCTACTGGATTTCGAGAAGAATAGACAGGACAGAAGCAAAATTCATGAAAATGCTTTCAGATCATCAGGCAACCAATTCAAAGAAAAGTCATGCTTCATTTGCAAAAGAAAAGGACATTTCAAGAAAGACTGTTGGTTCAACCCTGACAACAAAGGAAATCAAAAGAATACAACAAACAAAAATAACATGGCCAGTACAAGGAACTACCATAAAGGACCAAAACAAAACAAAGACACAGCCAGGTCAGCAATCCAAGAACGAACGGAGGAACCATCCCAACGAAGAGACTCCACTTCAGAATACGCACTACATGCAAGCACAAGGGAGGAACGCCCGACAACTCAGGACGTGTGGATAATTGATTCTGCGTGCACAAGCCACATGACTTCCCATGGTGGATGGATCGAGCACAAGGCGGAGGATAAAAGAAGCATACAAGTGGCGGAAGAAGGGAGACACATCGAATCTGCCTCATCAGGATTAATCCAAGCTACTGTACAAGGTAAGGACAAACTTAACAACGCTGTAACCCTGCATAATGTCCTCCATGTACCACACCTGAAAGGAAATCTAATGTCCATTCCAAGCGTAGTAAGAAGAGGGAACTCTGTTCTTTTGAACTCTGAAGGAGCATACATATACTCTTCTGATGACAAGCTAATAGGAACAGGAAACTTTGATGGTAACATGTACACATTGAACCTATCACGTTCATCTGAAGCAACTCATGTTCCAAATGAACATTGTTTGATTTCAAAGGACAATTCTAGGACTGCATGGCACAGAAGGTTAGGACATCCTAGTAACAACAAACTAGACCTGATTTTGAAGAACAATCTTCTAAAAGGCTTGAACTCAATAAATGGTACCCTTGATCAATGTGATGCTTGCTCATTGGGAAAAATGACCAAAGTACCCTATGTTCACACAGATGGCAATCAGGAAAGCTACCCCTTTGAAGCCATTTATGTCGATCTCTGTGGTCCAATGAGAATAAACTCCTTGGGCGGAAGTAAATATTTCTTGACCATCGTAGATGGATTTTCTAGGAGAATATTTGTAGAATTTCTCAAAGATAAACTCTCGGCAGCAGAAGTTTTGAAGAAGTTTATTGTAAAGAGAGAAAACGAGCTAAACTCAAAACTAAAACGACTTAGAACAGATAAAGGAACAGAATTTATCAATAAAAACCTTGAAACCTTCATAGAATCCAGAGGAATTAAACATGAACTAACTACACCGTACACCCCAAGAAGCAATGGGAGAGTTGAAAGAGCTAACAGAACACTATTAGACAAAGGCCGAACACTTCTGGCAGACTCCCAATTACCCCTACACTTCTGGGCAGAAGCTGTGAATACAGCTGCATATCTGTACAATCTAACTCCCACAACTAATGACCCAGACACTACCCCTATGGAAAAATGGAAAGGTAAAAAGCCATCAGTCTCTCACATCATGAGATTTGGTTGTGAAGTCTTCTATAAACTCGAGAATCATCAAAGACACAAACTAGAAGCTAAATCTAAGAGAGGAATATTTGTAGGATATTCGAGATGCAGAAGAGCTTATCGAGTATTTGATATCACAACGAGAGTCATTCTTGAAACCGCAGACATTCACTTCAGAGAGAACAAAAATGTCATCTTGGAAGAAAAACAAAGTGATAATAATACGGACACTGACACATATTTCTTCATTCAGGAGGATGAACAACTGGACAATCATGTTCTATCAGATGTTGATATTGAAGAGCCAGCACCAGATACCATGGTCAACAGACAGACAGAGTCAAGTGAATCAGACAGACCACAAAGAACTCGAACAATACCTAAAAGATTCGATGACTACGTTCTGGCTACTACGAATGAAACCATTCCGAAAGACTATGAAGAAGCCATCGCATGCGAAGACAAGAAACATTGGGAGAACGCAATGCTTGAGGAAATACAGAACATGTACTCGCATCAAGTATGGGAACTGGTACCTAGACCTGTAAACGCTAAAGTTGTCAAAAGTAAATGGGTGTTCAAAATATCTAAAGACCAAGAAAACAAAACTTACAAAGCTAGACTTGTTGCAATGGGATACAACCAAATCCCAGGAAGAGATTACAACGAAAGTTTCAGCCCTGTAATTAAAAATGCCACCCTCAGGACTATTTTGTCAATGGCAGCAACAAAAGATTCAGTCATTAAACTATTTGATGTGAAAGCAGCCTATCTAAATGGAAACATTGAAAATACAATATTCATGGAACAACCTGCTGGATTTGTTCAAGACAGAAACAAAGTTTGCAAACTCAACAAAAGTATTTACGGTCTACCTCAATCCGGAAGATCGTGGTATGAGAAATTCAGTCAAGTACTTCATGACTGTGGACTGGAAAAACTTAAATCTGATTCTTGCCTATTTAAATGGAAGAATGAAGACAAATACTTCTATGTAGGGATATATGTTGATGATTTTATCACTGTCTCAGATTCTGAAGATACCTCAAACAGATTCATCAATAAATTGAGACATCACCTGGAAATAAAGGATGTAACATGTAAAGGCATGTTTTTGGGAATCAAGATCATACAAGACAAGGAGGGAATTTCGCTACAGCAAAGCCACTATGTACAACAAATATTGCAGAAATATGGAATGGAAAATTGTAAGGAAGTCCCAACACCAGGTTCCAAAGAAATCAATTTGGACAATCATATTGAAGATGACAATTGTGATCAGCACACTTACCAAGAAGCCCTTGGAATGCTAATGTTTCTAGCTGTTAACACCAGACCCGACATCGCTTACATCACTAGCAAACTTTCACAGTACTCCAGACAACCAAAACAGATGCACTGGACAGCAATCAAAAGAGTGATGAGATACCTACGAGGAACAATTGACCTAGGAGTGAAATTTGAAAGAGGGAAGACTGGAATCCTGAAGTCCTACGCCGATGCCAGCTGGTCGACCACTCATGACGGAAAATCCTACGGCGGATATGTATTGAAGCTCGGCGAAGCAACTATAGACTGGAAAAGTAGTAAACAACCACTCGTCGCCCTCTCCACAATGGAAGCGGAAATGATAGCTGCTTGTGAAAGCTGCTGTCAAATCAAGTGGATAATAAACCTGTTACGAGAGCTGGAAGAATGGAATTTCATGGAAAAACCAACTGCGATCTATACAGATAGTCAGTCATTGATCAACTGGATCTCCAGCCCTAAACAAAGCAGTCGCTGTAGACATATCAACAGAAAGTACCACTTCTTAAGAGACTGTTATGAATCCAGAGACATCTGCCTTCTGTACAAGCCATCCCAGGACCTGGAGGCGGATATCTTCACAAAGGACCTATCCCGAGACCAGATGAAGAAACACCTGGAGAGCCTCAGCATCGTGGGAATAAAGCCAAAGTAAGGAGGGAATTGTTACACAGACTTTGACTTTAATCATCATAGATGCTGACGTCACTACTATGACGTCACAACTTCCAACTTCTACCTTCAAACTTGCTGTTATTGTTTACCGCTAACTTGTCTTAACAATATATGTAATGGAACAAGTCGTTCCTTAAATAAATATATATTTGTTTTTATCTAAAGGGATGTCCTCGTAACTACAACATGCGTGAGTACAAAAACAACCAGAAATCCTCAAAAAGAATAACCGTTTTTGCTAAGCCTATATCAACATGCGGTATAATTTTAAAATGTCGTTTCACATAAATATATATATTGTTTTGGAAATGGAGAAATCCATAAGTAAATGATTAATTAAAAAAGGCATATATTGTATTAAAATATTATTTATTTTACCAATATTTCAGTTGGCTGAACGCCAACATTTATCAAGGTGTTATAACATTTTAAAATGTTAACATTATAACACCTTGATAAAGGTTCAGCCAACTGAAATATTGGTAATATATATTATATTTTGATCCAATATATACCTTTTATTTAAAATATAAATATATATATGTGCATGTGAAAAATAAATAATATTATTGCACATTTCAAAAATATATAATAAAAGCTAATAATTCAATATAGTTTTATAGAATCAATTATTTCATTAATAGCTTTAAATATAATTATTTAGATATTAAATATAGAATTAATCATACTTTTCAGCGATAGATTCGCTAAATTTTTATGATGTGGTAATTTATATATATATATATATATATATATTTGTATAGTAAAATTTTATATTATTCATTAATTTTCAAATATATATATATTTTTTATTATAGATTTTTATTTTTCTAATGTTTGTTCAATTATAATTATATATTAATATTTCAAATACATATACAATATTTCAAACAACAAAATTGATATCGAATAAATTATATTTTAAATTAATATTCAAATATATTACATTTTACTTCACTATTACGTATTTCAATTAAACTAATATTCCCTCTCTACTCTTAAATATAAATTATATATATGTAAAATGGGGTCATATATCTATAAATAAAGAAGACCCACTGGCGATTCTCCACCAAACTCTGCAGCGCTGTCAGAGGCGCCATATTCATTGTACATAGTGTATATAATACATATTATCTTTTTTTAAATAGTGCAGACTGTGAACTTTGCATGTAATGACAAGATGTAAATAAAATTATTTTAATTGTCAATTGTCTATAAAATTTCGCATACATTAACACAATATATTGTATAAAATTAAAGTATTTAAGCACGAATGTTTCTTTCATATACAAAAAAAAAATTCTACTGTCCTTACTGTGATGGAAAATATATTGGGAGGGCTTGGCTCTTCAGTGGTGAACACTCCCAGCGGTTTCGCCAATATGATCAACCAGACCGCTTCTTAGAACTCTAATACTGTATTAGACAATTCTGCTTATATACGTAGCACTGAAGGGTGGAATCTCAGAAATGGGTTTCAGGAAAACTATGTACATAAGCTTATAGGACAGTACAATTACATTCAAATATTTGCATCGAGCAATGCTCTTCCGCAAACAATAAAGACAAGGCCAGTTAGGCATAAATTAACACAAAGCAATAACGCGCCATCTATACATATAAAATGAAAGGATTTAAAAGCACGAATGTTTCTTTCATATACAAAACAAACTTCTACTGTCCTTACTGCGAAGAAAAATATATTGGGAGGGCTTGGCTCATCAGTGGTGAACACTCCCAGCGGTTTCGCCAATTTGATCAACCAGACCGCTTCTTTGAGATCTAATACTGTATTCTCATCGCAGCAAGGACAGTAGAAGTTTATATTATGTATTAATTCATGATTTTAAATCCTTTCATTTTATATGTATAGATGGCGCGTTATTGCTTTGTGTTAATATATGTATGTAAATATTATATATGCATGTTTATAACCAGGTGATCCATCTAGATTCCTTCATTAGTTTTTATTCTTGTAGAAGAGTCGTTTATATCCGAAAGCTTGAAACGTAAACATTAAATATAAGATACTCATTACATACGCTTATATACGTGCACTGAAGGATGGAATCTCAGAAATGGTTTACAAGAAAACTATGGACATAAGCTTATAGGACAGTATATTTACATATAAATATAATATGTTGTAAAGATAGAGGCTGCTTGGCCGGCATTCATAGTTCTTCAAATTAAAGATACTTCGGCCAGTAAATATTTTTATTGTCTCTTGACAAAAGTGATATTGAAATTGTTTAATGCATTAATTGAAAAAACATTTTAACAGTAAAAAGGATTGAAAGTTCCAAATATATTCATTTATTAGAATGTAATTTTACTGTCCTATAAGCTTATGTCCATAGTTTTCTTGAAAACCATTTCTGAGATTCCATCCTTCAGTGCTGCATATAAAAGCAGAATGATCCAATACAGTATTAGAGCTCTGAGAAGCGGTCTGGTGGATTAAATTGGCGAAACCGCTGGGAGGGTTCACCACTGATGAGCCAAGCCCTCCCAATATATTTTTTCATCGCAGTAAGGGCACAGTAGAAGTTTGTATTATGTATAAAAGAAACATTCGCGCTTTTAAATCCTTTTATTTTATAAATATATTTATATTCTGCGATAATTTATAAATCAGCCAATAGTTTGTATTTATACCTACAGAGGGAGCAAGCCTGCAATGACGAGGCGCTATTTGTTTACCTAATTGATTCAATATATTTGGCTATTTTAATATGCTGCAAGTGTATAACTTATATTTTATATTCTTCACTTTTATTTCCTTTCTATAAATATATTCACACTTTTTCATTCAACCATAAATGTTTTATTTACTCGTATTTTATATTTGTAAGAACCTACCATAATTTCGTTTTTTTTTTATCTAGCGCTTTATGCAATTTATGATAATGATGATAAGCCAAAAGGTTGTTTTAATATTACAATCTCATACTTTACAGGATACAAGACTTTAAAGCGAAATTATTGAAACGTTTTGTGAAGCATACAGAAAAACGAATTTTCTAAGTGTTTATAAAATTGGGAAAATAATCTAGCAAAGATGCATTGATATTTATTTATTTATTTCAACACACAAAACGCGATATCCCGGCTAGGGATAATTGCGTCGAATTGCATTTTTTTTTAAACAGAAACAGTTATAAACATATTATACAAAAAAAACTAATCGAAATAAAAAGAGAAACAATTATATATATTAGGAACCTGAACCTTTCAGGTTGAAAGAAAATCATAAATATATTTACAAAAATAGTTAAACTTATGATAATTCTCTCTGCTATTTACAAATTGATATAGTTATACAACATTATTTATTGTCTGTTGTCTAGCGGTGAAGAAGAGTGGGCATTCCAGCAGTAGGTGTCTCGAGTCCTGGAAAAGATGCATTGATACAGATAGTCTTATTTTGAAAATGATATAAAATTTTATTTTCGTATTTAAAGTATAGTCTCAGTATGGGATATGTTTTATCATGTCCTGTATAAGGGCATGGTGCATGATTGGTAAAAACCGTCCATTTTCGACAATCAAGACACGGGATCAAATCCCGCATTGGACACTTTTTCTGAAGAATAATATTTGCTACAATGACTCCTCACGCTTGCATAAGTCCAACCCCACCAGTAGGTACAAGTAACCAAACAGGGCTCTGGCACACACTTAGTAAAATTGCTACTGCATGTATAGACATGTAATGCACTTATAGTATAAGCAGTTGCTAACTACCTGCCATTTATTATCATGGCCTTCTCCTCGTAGACTAGAAATAATATGATACACTAGCGCGCCATCTGTTATCAAAATTCGAAACTATTTTAAAGGCGTAAGATTCTTTTTAAAATTAAACAAATTCTACTGCCCTTACTGCAATGGAAAAATTAAAGGGAGGGCCTGGCTCATCAGTGGTGAACCCTCCCAGCGGTTTCGCCAGTTTAATCTACCATACCGCTGTTATATTGCTTTTTTTTTTGGAACTTCCTTTTATAGTGATACTGTTGGTAGACTCATGAAATGGGTATTTTAGAAGATAATAATGATAATTGAAATATATTGCAATGAGTTTGCTTTTCTTCTCTATATAGCATTGTCTTTATGATAAGTTCATTCGATTCTCTCTTTAGAATCCATTTCCAACCTCAAGAAACAAAAGGATACGTAAACATTTCCAAGCCCTAGTTACTATGGTTATCATATTTTATCATTCTAACTACAATCGATACAATCCATGATAATCATTACAATTCCAATTATTTTATTTCCAAAGCGCTATATCTCGAAAGGGATACTTGCGCCAAACAAGGATAAATGTTTATTTACATAAGTTATTTACAATATTCAACGCATGAAAACATTAGAGATCCAGATTTTGTAGAAATTTTAGAATGTATTTACAAAATGAATTGAACTTTAAATATGATTTTTTATCGGAAATCAAATCGTTAAGTTCACAAACAACCAGTTCATTCTTTATTCTATAATCTTGAAATGCTGGGTAATATATGATAATCATAGTGGGTAGTTAGCGAATGCTTTTACTATAAGTACACCACATCCATACATATTAAGGTATGCATTTACAGAACATTATAGCTTGGATTAGTTACTTTCACTCATTGGTGAGGTCAAACCTTACAGGAATCTGGGTGTAGGGCTGTCATTTGAAGCTATCTTTATTCAGGGTAAAAAGTTCCTAATACAGGATTCGATTCTGAGTCGTTGTTGAAAAAACGGTTCATACAATTCCTCTACTAATCCTCCATGTTTATACTATATTAAAATACGAATAGAATCATAAAGGATGAGTATCTTTATTGGTAAAAATCGTTTCGAGCTTTCGGGCGCAAGCAGCCCTTCTACAGGAATAGAAAGCCTATACTACGTCACCTAACTAATACAACAAACTATTAATTCTATTAATTAAGATTAACCAGTGGTGTAGAGAGAGAAAGCACAATTAGTGTGGTGCTACCATTTGCTAGGACGTCAGAATTGATTCCAAGTTTCTCCGATCGATTTTTCCAACTTTTCCTGTTGTTCATCCAACTTCTAATAACTGGGTTTCCTTATCGACTAACGAAATGTGGCCCTCCACACACGACTCAACCCAAACTTCAATGTTAATAAAGTAAAATCGCGCCATCTCTATTCATAAATAGAGACTATTTAGCGCGGATGTGTTTCTAATTATTTTTATCACATATTAGATGGGGAATTACGTATTTTTGTATTATTTTTAAATAAAGAAACCATTACTCGCTATATGTAATTTATCTTTTTGATTCTAACTAATGTAAAACGTGGCTGCAGTTTTGCTGGGTCATCAACCTTTATTTCCTTCTTCTTTTTATTACAGACGTTTTCCGACCGGTATTAGGAACTTTTTACCCTGAATAAAGATAGCTTCAAATGACAGTCTTACTTCCAGATTCTTGTAAAGTTTGACCTCTCCAGTGAGTGCAAGTAACTAATCGAAGCTATATGTTCTGTAAATGCATAACTTCATATGTAGACATGTGGTGTACTTGCAGTAAAAGTATTCGTTAACTACCCACCATGATTATCATAGATTGCCCAGCATTTCAAGATTATAGAATAAAGAATGAACTAGTTGTTTGTGAACTTAACGATTTGATTTCCGATAAAAATAATATTTAAAGTTCAATTCATTTTGTAAATACATTCTAAACCTTCTACAAAATCTGGATCTCTAATGTTTTCATGCGTTGAATAATGTAAATAACTTATGTAAATAAACTTTTCTCCTTGTTTGACGCAAGTATCCCTTGCGAGGTATAGCGCTTTGGAAATAAAATAATTGTAATTGTAATGATTATCATAGATTGTATCGCTTGTAGTTAAAAGGATTTTTATAATCAAAAACAAATTAAAAGATTTGAAAAATGAAGTAATTTTCTTTATAAATTGTGTTGTTTATTTAATTATTGTCTTCCTTGCGGTTTGTGATCCCAAATATGGGAGTATAAAGGGAGTCAGTAGACAAGTGATGAAACCGTTGGTTTTTGACCGCTACGACCCGGGCTCGAATACCACATTGGACACCTTTTTTTCTAATTGAATAAACGCTCCATAGACCTCTGAATTTTCAAAGATCCAACCTCACTAACGAGTTTAAGTAACAAAAGGGGCTTTGGGTCATATTTAAGTGCAAATATCTAATTGCTTCTGACATATGTTGACAGAAATGTGGTGCACTTACAGTAAAAGCAGTCGCCAACTTCTACCCACCATGATTATCATGGTCTGTACCACGAGTATTAGGGATAATAATAATAAATACATTTGAGACAATGCAACTCTATTATATCTATTATATTATGATGCATTACCGCGCCATCTGTTATCAAAATTCGAAACTATTATAGACGTGTATGATTATTTTTCAAAATAAACAATGTCTACTGTCCTTATTACGCGTCTATAATAGTTTCGAATTTTGATATCTATTTGAAATACGTTTATTAGAATTTTAATATCTCTCAATATAATATATATATATATAAATATTATTATTTTGTCCATAATATAAATTTATATATAAAATTTTTCTCCCCATTGAATATAACAAAATTATTTTTTAAAACTTAATTCTGTTGACGTTATGTGGCGCTGAGTTTGTTGTTGACACACATTAATATAAAGCTATACAACCAGTTTAACCGCATAAGTTTCTTTTTTATTTATGAAAAATCATTTTTAATTTCAAAGATAAATAATTTAATATTTCTAACTTTTGGATGACGTATGAAAAGGTTGAATATATGAAGAGTGATGGTCTATATATGAATGAATGACGTATGGAGGGTGAAAAATATGAAGAGTAATGGCGAACGGAAAAATAAAAGTGTCCAGGAGCGGGAATCGAACCCACAACCTTCTGCTTACCGGGCAGGTGCCATGTCCACTAGGCTATCCTGGACGATATTTCTCCGTTCGTAACTAATATTTAAACTGACTAATAATACTTAGAAATGACTGCGGCGTATAAATATAAAGCTATACAACCAGTTTAACCGCATAAGTTTACACATTAATATGTTATAACACCTTGATGAAGGTTGGCGTTCATCCAACTGAAATATTGGTAAAATATTTTTTTTTTTTTATCCAATATTTGTCTTTTTATTTAAATTTACATAAATCATTTATTTTAATATATATTAGATAGAAATCTCTCTAAAAATACATCACCATTATTTAGATAATAATTTACAACATTCTAAAAAGTTTCTCTTATAAAAGTATATTGATATAATTTAATTATAATTTGACACTATATAATTACTTGAAGATATTATTATATAAAAAATAGAGAAATTGTAACAGCGTGGCTTGTTGAAATTTATGGTTTTGATGACATGTAACCGTCGGAAGTGTTTGAAAAATGATGTTATTTTTTATTGGTTGATTAATGGAACATCGAAACCAGATGACTTTAATATCTTCTGCAGGGTGTCATACCATCGTCTGCACAGCTATATTTACATATTTCCTTTGAATTCTAGATTTGCATATATCAATAAATCTGATGATAGAGAGTTTCGGTATTTCAACATTTTTTTAAAACAAGAAAAGGTTGATGCATTGAAGAAATGCGAATTTTGTTATAAATATAAATATATAGATATAAAATATATTAATAATCTGTGGGATTATATATATATATTTTTTTTATTTTATTATTTTATTCAAATATTTAGGTTTTGTTACACGTATATTAGTTAGAATTATTTTTTTTTATTAACGCAAATAGCCTTATTGGGACTATCTTTTTGTGTTAAACTAAATAATAAAAATGTGTATGTCATATATATATATATATATGTTCTATAATTATGTAAATCCAAAAAATGATTTGTTAAAATTGAAGGTGCAGTCGTCTTGAATTTAATTAAAAAAGAGAAAATCAGTCTCAAGTAGTTTATTTTGAACTCTTTGAGCAAAAGTATATATTTTAAATTAAGTAAATATAGAATTTTAACAATTAATTCTATATCACCATTTACATACCTATATAAAATAAAATCTAACTTACCTAACCAACACTAAAAAAAACAAAACAATCTATTTATATTTAAGGTGGCGCCATCTAGTGGCCAAGAACAACAGAGTTATTTTAAACAGATTAATAAAATAAAATAATATTTACATGCATTTATCTCTATTATATTTCTATTAATTTTTTAAAAATTATATAACATATATATACCATGGTATATATACATATATGAAGAAATATATAATATCAAGAAATTGGGTTGGCCAAATATCAGGGAACAGGCTTAATCAATGTTTAGTTGATTTCTGTTGCACCAGATGGCGCTCTGTCTTCTGAAAAGCCCATGTGCTTCTGGTCAGGATATGCCTTTTTTATTTTTAATATCAACACCTGACCTTTTCATTTTTTTTTCTATTGTTTTTCACATATATAAGAAATTAAACCAATAAAGCACTAATGTTTATTTTACAAATAAAACAAACTTCTACTGTCCTTACTGCGATGAAAGATATTTAGAGGGCTTAGCTCATCAGTGATAAGCCCTCCCAGCAGTTTCGCCAATTTAATCCACCAGATTTCTTTTTAGATCTCTAGTACTGTATTAGACAATTCTGTTTAAATATATGCTGCAATGAAGAGTGGAATCTCAAAAATGTTTTTCAATCAAATATGAACATAAGCTTTTAGGGCAGTAGAATTACATTTAAATATTTGCATCGAGCAATGCTCTTCCGCAAACAATAAAGACAAGTCAGGCAAAAATAAAACAAAGCAATAACGCACCATCTATATATAACAAATTAAAACATTAAGACGCGAATGTTTCTTTCATACATAAAACAAATTTCTACTGTCCTTACTGCGATGAAAGATATTTAGAGGGCTTGGCTCATCAGTGATAAACCCTCCCAGCAGTTCACTAATTTAATCTACCAGATTGCCTTTAAGATCTCTAAAACTGTATTGCACAATTCTGTTTATATATACTGCAATGAAGGGTGGAATCTTATAAATGGTTTTCAAGCAAACTATGAACATAACCTTTTAGAACAGTAGAATTACAAATTATATATACAGTTACGAGCGTCATGCGTTCTTAATTCTTCAGTTTTCATCTCTGTCACCGTTTGCTTTTTTTTTAATGGCGCTCTCCTCTTGGTTGGCTACGATCACGCCACCTTTGCCCCCCCCCCCCACTCGCTTTTTGGTTTTTGTAACTATTGTGTTGGAGCGGGTCGCACCTTAAATAAATTCATATATTAGTTAATAACTAAATGGAGGCCTCTCTTTCTTTTTCCCAGTAAGAGACGCCTACGGAAGCCAACAGTACATAAACAGATAAAGCACATAGGCTATAGTTATTAACTAATATATGCATTTATATAAGGCGCCAATTTATAATTGTAACAAATAGTATTTGAATAAAAACATTCAATCGGGTAAAACACGGGCGTTGCCCGGGTCATTCGGCTAGTATATTTATATAGATGAGATGATATTGAGGTAGGTTGAGAGATTTGAACCAAGCAGTCGTGGAATCTCGTCAAACAGTGTGGTACAACTGTCCTCTTGTTAGACAAAATTTGGAAGTGAGTCGCCTTATTTATCTTGACAAAGAATACATTCAGTAAGGGAGTGGATGTTTGCCCTGGAAATATTGTTTACCAAATGTTCCCTTGGCAAACTTTCGCTCGGGTAAAAACCGTGTTAAGCCGGGTACCTTCTCTTGTTTTATATATTTATTTATTTACCCCAGCAGGTTTATGGAGCCACGTACAGATGTTTTCAACTACCCGGGCTGTCCTTCTGACACCAATATCTTCTTGGTTGTATTTATATTCCATAAATCCAATTTATGGAGTGGCGTCATGCAGACTAATTTTCTATGGATACTGGGTATGTTATTACGTATCTACAAAGCGATACTATGAGATTCTGTGTTCAACGGTATGAGCTTTCTTCTCGAGATATTTAGAGAGAATTCTGAGTACAAATAAAGGATTATTTGACTATGATCGCAATATGGCATTTGTTCTTGAACTTTTTATATTGATTATTGAAGCAATTATTCTGAAATTGATGGGATATATTTATTCTCTATTTCTTATTCCTTTTATGAACACACATACACATATATTATATATAATATATAATACTACTTAGCACAGCAGCTTTACACACCCAAGATAGAGAACGACTGCTGTGATAGAGATGTACGGAGATATCTGAAGCTCTTCATTGGACACGACAACAGAATATTGACATGGACCCAGAACAGCAGCTTTACACACACAAGATAGAGAACGACTGCTGTGATAGAGATGTACGGAGACATCTGAGGTTCTTCATTGGACACGACAACAACAACAGAAAATTGACATGGACCCAGAACAGCAGCTTTATACACCCAAGATAGAGAACGACTGCTGTGATAGAGATGTATGGAGACATCTGAGGCTCGTCATTGGACACGACAACAGAATATTGACATGGACTCAGAGCAGCAGCTTTACACACCCAAGATAGAGAACGACTGCTGTGATATAGATGTACGGAGACATCTGAGGCTCTTCATTGGACACTACAACAGAATATTGACATGGACTCAGAGCAGCAGCTTTACACACCCAAGATAGAGAACGACTGCTGTGATAGAGATGTACGGAGACAACTGAGGCTCTTCATTGGACACGACAACAACAACAGAAAATTGACATGGACCCAGAACAGCAGCTTTACACACTAAAGATAGAGAACGACTGCTGTGATAGAGATGTACGGAGACATCTGAGGCTCTTCATTGGACACTACAACAGAAAATTGACATGAACTCAGAACAGCAGCTTTACACACCCAAGATAGAGAACGACTTCTGTGATAGAGATGTACGGAGACATCTGAGGCTCTTCATTGGACACAACAACAACAACAACAACAACAGAAAATTAACATAGACTCAGAGCAGTAGCTTTACACACCCAAGATAGAGAACGACTGCTGTGATAGAGATGTATGGAGACATCTGAGGATCTTCATTGGACACGACAACAACAACAGAAAATTGACATGGACCCAGAGCAGCAGCTTTACACACCCAAGATAGAGAACGACTGCTGTGATAGAGGTGTACGGAGACATCTGAGGCTCTTCATTGGACACAACAAAAACAACAGAAAATTGACATGGACCCAGAACAGCAGCTTTACACACCCAAGATAGAGAACGACTGCTGTGGTAGAGATGCACTAAGACATTTGAAGCTTTTCTTTGGATACGACAACAACAATTTCATTTCAAATATATATATGAAAAACACCTCTCCTTTGAAAATAGATTTTAAAACTAAACTGTATTTATTGACAGTTGCCATAAAAGTAGCGGACTCAGGTCGTTAACAAAGCCACAACACCAGCTTTGGCAAACTGAGAAGCACCAAGCACCCACTTTGGACATCTATTTTGACGGGAGAGGTGATCTTCATTTATATATATAAATATCCTACCGGTAATATTTCTATCTATATATGTGATATGATCCTGTCGATTTTCGATGTGTCACTATAGTGATAATAATGTGGTGAGTGAGAAATAAGGAAACAACAAGTTTGGAAGATGGAACCCAGCAAACCGAGGGAGAGAGGGAGCGCTAGCGGCTGCCACCGCGGAAATGCACGTCTTGTGTCTCTACCACCCCCCCGACTGAGTAAACATAGAACTGAGGTTCCAAGAAAAGGCCCTGCGGTCGCCCCCTTGGAATGTGGCTGCTATATCAAGTGACCGGCCTTAGCTGCGTTCTCTCTCTCTCTGGTCGACTGTAGATTTGTTTTATTAATCCTGGAAGAGCATATATTATGACATATATATACACTAAACAGAAGCCTCAATATATTCCCATTTTGATAATTGAAGAGAAATTTCCGGTTTTGACTAAAGAAAATAGATTCAAAGTAAAACAATAAATCTACCCATACAATATGTAAATATATTCTTTATTTGGTTGATTGTAAGATAGATAAATATTTGCATAGAACCTGTATGTCATGAAATCTATAAATATTTATGTAAACTTTTTATTAAAATAACTGAATATATTTAATAAAGAATGTTTTAAAAATTAAAAGAATTTTTAAAATATTTTGTGTGTGCTTTTAATATATATAAAAGTATATCTAATTAAAATGAATTAATTAATATGTTTCATGAGGTACATTAAATTTTACTTAGGTTTTGATGTAATGGACTGTTGTGAAGATCCTTTTAGGTTAGATTGGTTTTACCTTCCGCTGTAATTAGTCGGAATGAAGTTAGAAAAAAAGGAAAAATGTAATGGAAAAATTTAGGCTTTTTTTGAATTAAAATGTCTTAATTTTGTTTATAGAAATATTAGAAAATATTCTTTATTTTTTATAGATTAATTACAGTAAGGGCAGTATAAATTGTTTAATTTTTAAAATAATCATACACATCTATAATAGTTTCGAATTTTGATAACAGATGGCGCGCTAATGTATCATTAGATTAATTTGAATTAAAAGCATGTCTTAATATCATAAAACTAGCCGAGTGACCCGGGCAACGCCCCGGGTTTACCCGAAGGACCCGCAGGTGAAACTATAGAAGAAAAATTTTAACAAATCAGAAAATGAAATTGCAAACAACAGAACTACACTACTTTAAGGACATGAGAGCACATGCACTGTATCACCATACGTGTACCATTTTCAAAGACCCTGCTTAGGATTAAAACTTCTCAGAAGCATAACAATAGTACCAACCTAGAGGTTAACTGGTGTGGATGCATTCCTCTGGGAGTGAGACTATTGAGAAATTCAGTAGGGAGTTATTTTGCTTCTCCGCATTCTAACACTCCAACTGTTAACACTGTGGAAACACTGACTCATGTTTGGTAAGCAATTTCAGGGAAGAAACTATAGACATTGGATTAAATAAATTATTAATTAAATTGCATTAAATAAAAATTATTAGATTTAAATAAATATTATTAGAGTGAAAAAAAAAGAAAGAAATTAACAAATTAGAAAATAAAATTTCGAAAAATACAACTATATTGCAGATAAGATAAGAGGACCTTATTAAAAAATACATAAACAAACTGTAATTCGACACTCGATATTTCGACACTTTCGATAATTCGACACTTTCGATAATTCGACCACTTTAAAAATCAAATTTACAAGGTTGATTGTTGTTTAAATACAACTTTGCTTTTGCATGCATAAACACAGGCTCTTGTAGCAAGAACCCAAATATTATTTATAGTCATAGCAAAAGCCAACTTTAGTGAACACTGATGCCTCTTCAGAATGAATGGAAGACTGAAATCTGAAGGAGCAGAAGATATGGGTCATTTATACTTTCACCAATGCCTTTAGGATCTTTGCGATGGAACGCGTATGGTGTTTCAGCGCATATGCTCTCATGTCCTTGAAGCACATATACTGACAGTGCCCAAAGTTGAACACACCGTATAGTGTCTGAAATATCTTTGGCCCCTTCGGATACCAACCTTCGCTTCATTCTAGAGAGGCGTTAGTTTTCATGTCATATCTGTAATATAGTTTTGTTGTTTGCAATTTTCTTTTTTTTCCTTTCAAATATGTATCCACTCTGAAATATAGTTTGTAAATTTTTATTCCAATTTATTTTCTTATATATATATGTATTTTTTTTCATTTCCAAAATATTTATTTATACTTTCACCAATGCCTTTAGGATCTTTGCGATGGAACACGTATGGTGTTTCAGCGCATGTGCTCTCATGTCCTTGAAGCACATATACTGACAGTGCCCAAAGTTGAACACACTGTATAGTGTCTGAAATATCTTTGGCCCCTTCGGATACCAACCTTCGCTTCATTCTAGAGAGGCGTTAGTTTTCACTAAGGTTGGCTTTTGCTATGACTATAAATAAGGCTCAAGGCCAAACCTTGGCTACAAGAGCCTGTGTTTACGCACGGACAACTTTATATGTGGCTTTTTCAAGTGTGCGAACATTGGATAGCATACATGTAAAGATGACCCATATCTTCTGCTCCTTCAGATTTCAGTCTTCCATTCATTCTGAAAAGGCATCAGTTTTCACTAAAGTTGGCTTTTGCTATGACTATAAATAATATTTGGGTTCTTGCTACAAGAGCCTGTGTTTATGCATGCAAAATCAAAGTTGTATTTAAACAACAATAAACCTTGTAAATTTGATTTTTAAAATGGTCGAATTATCGAAAGTGTCGAATTATCGAAAGTGTCGAATTATCGAAGTGTCGAATTACAGTTTGTTTATTTATTTTTTAATAAGGTCCTCTTATCTTATCTGCAATATAGTTGTATTTTTCGAAATTTTATTTTCTAATTTGTTAATTTTTTCTTTTTTTTTCACTCTAATAATATTTATTTAAATCTAATAATTTTTATTTAATGCAATTAATTAATAATTTATTTAATCCAATGTCTATAGTTTCTTCCCTGAAATTGCTTACCAAACATGAGTCAGTGTTTCCACAGTGTTAACAGTTGGAGTGTTAGAATGCGGAGAAGCAAAATAACTCCCTACTGAATTTCTCAATAGTCTTACTCCCAGAGGAATGCATCCACACCAGTTAACCTCTAGGTTGGTACTATTGTTATGCTTCTGAGAAGTTTTAATCCTAAGCAGGGTCTTTGAAAATGGTACACGTATGGTGATACAGTGCATGTGCTCTCATGTCCTTAAAGAAGTGTAGTTCTGTTGTTTGCAATTTCATTTTCTGATTTGTTAAAATTTTTCTTCTATAGTTTCTCACCTGCGGGTCCTTCGGGTAAACCCGGGGCGTTGCCCGGGTCACTCGGCTAGTTTTATATATAAAAATATAACCTCGATAATTCGACCAAGTTTTGTTGTCCTTACCTACAGCCTATTAAATAACAAATTTAATTTGACACTATAGATAATTCGACCATGTTTTGTTGTCCTGACCTACAGCCTATCATATAAAAAACTGTAATTAGACACTCTCGATAATTCGACCATGTTTTGTTGTCCTGACCTACAGCCTATCATATAAAAAAACTGTAATTCGACACTCTCGATAATTCGACCATGTTTTGTTGTCCTGACCTACAGCCTATCATATAAAAAACTGTAATTCAAGAGTTTAAAAATATATATTTTGAGTAAAAAAAAAAGACACAAATCAGCAAATAAAATTGCAAACAATACTACTATATCACAGATAAGACTACATATAAAAGGAATGAATTCATTTAAATGACCTCATTAAAAACTACATTTTATATATACTTGGGTTCAACTTTACATGTATGCTATCCAAAGTTCGCACACTTGCAAAAGTCACATAAAGTCGTCTCTGCGTAAACCCAGGCTCTTGTAGCAAAGGTTTGGCCTTGAGCCCTCTTTATAGTCATAGCAAAAGCCAACCTTAGTGAAACATAAAGCCTCTCTAGAATGAAGCGAAAGTTGGTATCCGAAGCAGAGGAAAACTATAAAACTGAAAGCCAGGACAGGCATAAAAAGAAAATTCCAAGCATGTGAGGAAACAATTGATGAAAAAAAAGGATTGCAAAAAAATACTGCAAAAAAGAAACCAGACACAAAAAGCAACAATTGAGTACACAAATACAGCATCAGCCTATTTATGAGATGAAAAAAAAAGACAGACACAAAAATGGAGCTAAATTCAAATGAAAAACTATAACAAATTAATAAAAGAAAATAAGACCTAATCCAAATAATTTAATAAAAAAAAACGGCACACACTATTAAATTATTTGGATTAGGTCTTATTAATGAGAAAAAAAAAGATGCCAAAGAGAGATGAAAAGATGCCAAAAAAGATAACCAGATACAAAAATTGTGCTAAATTCAAATGAAAAACTATAACAAACACTTATAAAAGATAGAATAAAAGTAATAATTCAATCTACAATTCGAAAAATAATATAACCTGGTGAGTTCCCAGAAAAGGTTAACTTTGGTAGGCGGCGCTGTACGTTGACACCGCCGTACCTTCGAGCCGTTTTACACGAGTTAAAGCGAAGATTTTGGACGTAGTGATTTTTACATTTCGATCTTTTATATTAATATATATATACTTACTATTTCGAATTATTTTTCTAAAAACGAACATTATTTTTTTTAATTATCTGAAACTAACCTAATTCAACTTATCTAAAACTAACCTTATTTAGCGATTAAACTAACATAATTTAACCTATTTGAATCTAACCTCATATACACTTTTACACTACCTTTTCATTTCAAAATTAAATTAAAATAAGTTTATATTAAATAATAACATTTTTAAAAATCGACTTTCTGGTTCACACTTTTGTATCTAATCAATTATGTATTTCTTTATTTCGCTCTATAAAAGTACGCAATTCAAAACAAAGGAATTGATGATGATAAATGCAATAAATCTACGATTGTAAAATAGATTAAATTAAAAAATAAAAATAACTGTTAACATTAGGAAAATAAAAACAGGCCTATCATACGAAGAAAAAAATAACGAAAATTTTGGTATATAGATCGTTATGTGTAGTTCAGAATCTTCGGAGGAGATAGCTCAGGACTTTACAATGGAAAACTCTGTTACGGTATTATCTATATAGATGAGCATTCAAAGATGGCATAGCGACCTCTATCGGAATAAAAATTAACTTTTTTTGCGATTTTTAAAAATAAAAATTTAAAAATATTTTGCAATTTGTGGAAGAGCAATGATCGAAGCATATTATGTATTTATTATTATATGTTTAATTAAAAAGGCATATAATGGAGTAAAATATCAATTATTTTAACCAATATTTCAGTGGGCTGAACGCCAACCTTTATCAAGGTATTATAACATATTAATGTGTGTTAACAATAAACTCAAACTATGACAGTATATTACATCATTGATATATCCTAGAATTACCACTCTCAACAACAGATAAAATTGGAGAATATTTGCTCATATAGTCACCAAAAATCGACTTGATGGACCTTGCGACCCCCTGCGAAAATATCTAGGACTGCAGGTCCGGCGGCCGCCCGATTATAAAGAACACCTCTCGGTGGATAGGACGGACGGTACTGCAGAACCAGTAGCGGTGGGCCAGGTCGCTGGAGCCGCGGGTGATGTAGACGGACTGACTCGACGCCGGGTACCCTGGATGAGGCAGTGCGTGCAGGGCCAGCCGCAGAGCGATGTCCGCTGTAAGGCTATCGAAGGAGCAACGACGGAGGGATAAGAACGCTAGGCTGGTGGAGGACACGTCGACGACAGGCCTCCAGCGCTGTAGATACCGCGAGATGGGAACAGCGGCAAGGCGTGGACGCTCCAACATGCGACGTGCAGTGCGTATACTGATACACGAGAACATCGTGGCCGTCCCACGTAGCACCACGGCTTCTTCCAGGCTCCTCTCCTGATAGGCGCTTCTTGCCTTTACTGCCACAAGACGCTGGTAGAATGGACCATGGTCGGCAGAATCGTCGCAAATGCCTCTCATCAGCCCGCTGGTGGTGAGCAACGTAGCAGGATCCGCCAGATCGCGGACACGCACTCCTCTCCACCTTGAGAAAGCCCGAAGCGACGGCGTCTCCAGAAACCTACAAACAACGACAACAAAGAGAAATGAATATTAAAATTCATTTTCAATTAAAAAAAAACAATGCACTGTTCTATTTTATCAAGCAATTTTATACACTACTTCAAAAAAAAACTAAAAGTATATTAAATTATGTATTCTAGAAATAGTTAAAACGAGAAAACAGTAATAATATAAAGAAAAAAATAACAAAGAGAAACAAAGAAAAATATTAATTTAAATGTTTACATTTATATTAACTTCATATCTAGACAGAATATTTTTAAAAAATAAATGTTTTAATTCTACATTATTGTATCCCAAGAGAATACGGGCGAATGTTTTCTACTAAAAAAAATAATAAATTGAAAAAGAAAAAGCATTGAGATTAAAAAACAAAATTCAGAATGCATGATAAATAAGTTGAAATATTAATATTAAATGCCCTTTAGGCTTAAAGTGGTTTGACTTGGGTAAAGATTATATTTACCATAGTAAATGGACCAGTAATATTTTTAGATTCAAAACAAAAATAAATAAAATCAATATCTTGACATTCCAATTATTTCTTAACTTTAATATTGTAGTTTTTCCCATTTTATTCCAGCAGAATGGCTTGCTCGAGTTAGACAAAGCTTTCTCTGAGTTTTCCTCAACAATCATTATTTAAACTAATGTAAACTTTTACTATTACAATAGAGAACATACTCCATGAGAAGAAATTCAGGCTAGAGGACACCTCTCTACAAAGAACACTTTTAATTTGCAAAATTACCATTTTAACAGCAAATATCCTTGCAGCCGCGCAAAGTCTACAATAATGTACTGTACACAAAGTCTACCGTGATATACTATACAAAGTCTACAGTAATGCACTGTACTATGTTATAATAATGTATTGTACTTAGTGAACAATAATATAATATACAAAAGGGGTATAATGTACTGTGCATAAAGCCTATGATAAGGTACAGTATAAAGTCTACAATAATACAATGTAGTATATCTACAATAATATAGTGTACAAAAGGTTTAATGTACTATACAGTGTCTACTATAATGTATTATACAAAGTCTACAATAGTGTATTGTATATGACAGACATCAATTCAGAAGAAGACATCCATTCGGACACCTCAGTTGGCCGGTATTGTGATCAGAGTGCATGGACTGATCTGATATGCTCCATGGACAAGACACCACCATTTTACAATTTAGCAACTCTCCGATAAGAAGACACCTCTCATTAAAAGACACTTTCACTCTGCAATTATGTCCTTCAGTGAGGTTTTACTGTATTACATTATCAATAATATATATAGTAGAATCAATAATATATATTTAATTATCCCTATTACACGTTGCTATCATCCATAATAATCATGGTAAGTTAGCGGCCATATTTACTACAAGTACACTACGTATCTACACAAGTAAATAGCAGTTCGACTTTTCCACTTACAAATGTGACAGAGCCCCGTTTGGTTAATTCCACTTACTGATAGGGTTGACCTTTTACAAGAATCAAGGCCCATTGGAACAAATCTTTCTTTAAAAAAAAGTGCGCAATTCGGGATTCGATCCTCGTGACGTTACTGTCGAAACTCGAAGGTTTATATCATTTTACACCAACTCCCTAATAACAATTGTGATGATTGGAAATTATCATCACAGTATTTTTAGCATTTGATAACTCAAAAATATGCAAATTAGTTTCTTTTTGGACTCATTTACACCTAAGCCTTAAATACTCTATATACTGGAAGCTCAGGGAGGTGGTCGCTTATGGGAGGTATTCGTGAATATATTTATTATATCACCTCTCTCAATTTTTGATTATATTAAATCAAAAGGTTTAATATATACATAATTTCAGTCATAAATTTGAATTTCAAGGCTAAAATATACAAATCAGCCTAATTGCATACTTTCTAATTCTACAATAATGCACTGTACACAACATCTACAGTAATATACAATGTCTAGAGTACAAACTATTGTACTTAGTCTACAATAATATACTATACAAAGTCTTACAGTAATGTTTTGTACTACAAAGATACACTGTAGTATGTCTACAGTAATATACTGTACAAAATGTCTAATGTACTATACAAAGTCTACAATAATTCACTATACAAAAGGTAATAATGTAATGCATAAAGTCTACAATAATACAATGTAGTATATGAAAAAAGACATCTCCTTATCGTGCAACTGAAAGTTACTGATGGCTTGCGCCATTTATCGGAATAAATATCAACTATTCTCGTTGATTTTTAATTATTCCAATTGGCGCAAGCCATCAGTAACTTTCAGTTGCACGATAAGGAGATGCCTTCTTTCATAATTATGTACCTTATCCCAGTACAATATCACATTTGTACTATTTTTTCACAATGTAGTATATATACAATAATATACTGTACAAAAGGTCTAATATACTATACAAAGTCTACAATAGTGTATTATACAAAGTCTACAATAGTGTACTATACAGAGTCTACATCCCTGGAGCAGACATGGCTACCCAGACCTCATACAAAGTCTACAGTAATGTACTACGCTGAGTAAGTCAACACACTATATGACAAAGACCGCCATAACACAGGGCACAATGTGCAAATCAGAAACACCAGGAAAGGCAGCCATATAGAACGACACACATATCAAAGAGATATATGTATGTGACAAGATAGAGAGCCAGCCTGCATATAAATATATTTGTATTCCGGACTTGAAATAAACTGTTCAGAATTTATTTCCGCCTGGAGTTACATACCTAAGTAGGTTGGAAGTCGAGCGTTATTCTGTTACATCCCTATTTGCATATTTACATATGTACTTATTTATTTACTTGTGTGAGGGATCGCTCTTTCTTAACATTTTTTAAAAATAAACTTTGAGTTAATTAAAAATCTCCATTGAATCTGCTAATTAAAGGAGGCATGCCTTTTTGAGTCTTGAAATATATTTTCATATATATATATTAAAAAAGATGCATATATTGGATTTATAATAATTTTAATGTTCCAATATTTCCAATATATGCATCTTTTTTAATATAATTTTATTAATTTAATTGCTCAATCTTCAAAATATAAATATATATAAAGATTTTAATAATTTTTATCACCATATTAAAATCATATTTGTTCAGTTTTATAACCGACATTTAAACAAAAATATTTGTGATTGATTATAAAATGTTTTTTTTTTTTAATTTTATAAATTTAATTTTATAGTCTATGAATATATATATATAAGGTAAATATATATATGCTTAAAATACGCACACTCATGGACAAACCTTAATGAAATGGAAGGTCTTTGATGTCGCCAGTTATCTGATTTTTTTAAGGAGACAAAGGCAAATTTGTTCATACTTAGTTACCTCATGTGTCTCCAACAAAGGTCAATGTGTATCAAATATCTTTTAGAGTTATTGTCTAAATCCCGAAAAGGTACAACTTCGCATACTTTCTGTCTATGAATGTATATATTTAAGGAGATATTTTGTAAAAAATAAATAAATATTCTAATATTTTAATCGATCAGACATTGAGTTACACACAGAAGAGCAAGCTAAATTTGCATCATATTGTCGCGTTTCTTTGCGACGATGCGCTTCTTCCTTCTTCGTGTTTCACCCACTTAGGCTCCTGTTGCTCTTCCCTGCAGCTTTTCCCCGCAGGCCACCCAAAGACGTTCGGCAGGATGTTCGGGCAGGCTTCCACCCGGCGTTGAGGCTTGTTTTCTCTCTCTTCGGAACACCTCGGAATTGCGTGCGGCTCGCGCCGGCTGATACTGTATCTTGGAGGAAACGTGGATCTTATAAACATTATTTTACATCCTGGGGCCAACACAAAAACGTATTTACAGTTAACCTCCCCAGGAAACGGGACCACAGCAGTCGGCGACTCCCACATCAGCCAGCAAGGGAATCAGGCGAAAGCGCCATCTATTGGTGGAGGTTGTAATCGTTTGGAGGCCTTACACGTTACAATATAATACACTTAAGATATATTTTTATGAGAGAAAATGGCAAAAACAATAACAAGACTTGGAACGAACGCTATAAAGGAATGAAAATGCATCCAGATGGCACAAGAACCTATACAGGACATGTAACAACTGTTCTGGTGTGGAACTAACACCTACCCACATATTCTCATGTCCATTAATGGCCGCATCCTTGCAGAAAATTGACATAGATCCAGAACAGCAGCTTTACACACCCAAGATAGTGGACATTGCTGCTGCAGTGATAGAGATGCATGGAGACATCTGAGGCTCTTTATTGGACACGACAACAACAACAACATATATTTTTTATATATAAATCATATATTATATATATAATACAAATTGAAACATAAAAGGTTTGATTTTTATTTTTTGATAAATAATAAAATAAATTCAAATTATAATAAAAAGATTTAAAAAAACTTTCTAGAGTAGACTCGGCTGTTACACGTCATATGCTGGGTAGAAAAAAAAGGATTATGCTAAAGAAAAGTTCAGAAAAAATAGCAAAGACAGAATTATGATAATAAAATTCCACTAATTAAATACAAGCTAAGGTGAAGAAAGAATTTTTCTATTATCTATATTGATGAGTGATAATTATTTCTTATAATGGTTTTTGGAAAATCTTGTTTAGTGGGTTTAAAGCGCCTATATTAATGATAGTAATTGTGTGAAATTTAGAAATAAATACAATAAATAAATAGTATTATGATAACAGTAAATATATATATAATCTCTAATTTATTTTCTATTTAAAAACAGATATTTGAATGCAATTAGGAATGAATGAATCGCCATAAATTTTGCAAAGAATATCTCTTATACACTCAAAGACAAAACTTAAGGAGATTTTGCCTTTTACCATGTATATCGCGATTCAGAGACAATAACAGAGACACAATAAAAAATCATATATAAATTTCAATTCATTTTGGAAATTCATTCTAAACCTTCTACAAAATCTGGATCTCTAATGTTTTCATGCGTTGAATAATGTAAATAACTTATGTAAATAAACTTTTCTCCTTGTTTGGCGCAAGTATCCCTTGCGGGATATAGCGCTTTGGAAATAAAATAATTGTAATTGTAAAAGAGACAATAACTCTGAAAGATATTACAGTGACTTTTATTGAAGACATACGAGTTAACCAAGTGTGAACGATATTGCCTCTATTTCCTTAAATAATTTTCCACTTCCTTGAGTTTTGTTCATGAGTGTATGTACTATGATTTACTTGTCGTTGGGAAAAGCAGAGTGTTGAAGATTTTAGGATTTAAAAATGAGAATCAAAAGAGGAAGGAAAGAAATTGATCAGAGAGATGATAAGATCTGGAATAAAGAAGTCTTAAGAAGATTTATATAAACCTGGCCAGTTGGAGGTTATCGTAAAAAGATAGAAGAATTAGTTTGAAGATCAATTAAGAAGAAATGGATTGATGAATACATTTCTGGATGCCAAAAAGAATGAAGAGAGAAAATGGTTAAAGAGAAGATTTGGACTATATAGAAAACTATGAACAAATAAAAATAAGAACTGAGAAATGATATAGCCTCCTTGAATACCAAGAATCTCCTAAAATGCATAGAAAAACTGAAGATAATATTTACATATAACTATTTACATAATTAGACTACATTTGCATATTGGTCTATCCACCCATTTCTCAACGTAGCGCAACAATGAGTATAAACAAAACAACAATGTAAAGTTTAAAGGCTTTATGTAAAAAACAGAATTTTGCTAAGTAGGTTATTTAGAGGATAGGTCAATTTACAAGATCTATGTACTCTGTTGTACAGCATCGTGACGTCATAAAGAACGCTTCAGCTAATTGGCCCTCATCTATTACAGTATAATGACGAGGAAGTCTTTAAATGGATCTTACCACACTGGATTAGGGCATCTATCATCACCACAGAGTTCTTTATTTAATATCTCACTCTGTGAACAAAATATATATGTAATATGATGCAATTGTTATTACACTATAATATTTGATGTATTACACTGTTGTAGAATCCTGTCGACTTAACCGTTCTGTGGCAATATCGTTGTGGGGTTTCTTGTTGTTGGATGCGAATGGTGAGATTTGGTTGAAGCGCAGTCGTTGAGTGGTAAGTGAAGCACACAGTTAGGAATAATCAGGACACATGATGAGGTTTGAAAATAAAAGGCAACTGGATTGGAGGGAAGAAAGCTTGAGAAGAGCTGAGCGATTTGACTTATTAATTAGTTGATCACATGGCGATGATGGGATTTAGATGAAATGAGCGGAGAGAGAGAGATCTCTAGAGTAGATGTTACCTTGTTGGAAGCGAAGGAGCCACTGTCCGAACTCGGCGAGAGCCACTGAACAACTGTAGGTGTTGTTCCTATGAGAGCGAAAACGTAACTGACCATTCTTGCTTTTCGATTTAACACCAAGACTCAGTTTCTCTCTGATTGGTCGAGAGATGTCACATGATCTTTTCTTATTGGTTGACCTACTTAAGGTGTTGTCTTCTGATTGGTCGAGAGATGTCACATGATCTTTTCCTATTGGTTGACCTACTTAAGGTGCTGTCTTCTGATTGGCCGGCGGCTTCCTTTGGTGTTAGTTACGCCCGGCCTGGGTCAGGAAGTGTCGTGTTTGTTCGACTCTATTTACTTCCGCGGCTATCAAAATACGTCCGGTTCTGTCAGGAAGCATTGGGTGTCTCTCGATTAATATAACTTCTGCGGATACTAGATACGTCCTGTTTTTCCAGGAAGTGTTGGTTTAAACTTAGCTCGCAGGGACCCGGGGTCAGAAGGTTAACTGCGACGTTATTAATAAATATGTTCTCCTCTAGATTTACTTCCTATGTCTTTTGTTACTTTCTTTCCTCCAGTTACCTTATTCTTTTATTAAATCTTTGAAAATCATACATGGTACATACATAGTGGGTCGGGGTTGCATTTAATTATATACAAATTATGACATATATATATATTGTTCTTGACAATTATTGACTTGACAACACTGGAATTATTCTGTGATATATATATTTCGGAATTTTTCAAATATTTTATTTATTTGATTAATTTAATTTATGATATTTTTGGAAGAGTTCTATAATATTATTTTTTAGAATTTTGAATTATATTAAAGAATTTTTTGCTTTTTGTGTGAAAATAATTACTATTTAAAAATAAACAAAATTATTCGGAATAAACAAATGTACATGTAGGGCTAAAAGGTTTTTGTAAACACGTGTGCATGGAGAACTTCATTTATACATATGCATATAGGACACGTCTTATGTAAACAAGTGTAGATAGAGGACCAAAATGTTTATGTAAACACATGTACATGGAGGATTAAAAGGTTATGTAAACACGTATACATGGAGGACAAAAAGGTTTATGTAAGCACGTGTACATGGAAGAACAAATGGTTTATGTAAAAACGTGTGCATGGAGAGCCAAAATACTTACGTAAACACGTGTACATAGAGGACCAAAATATTTGTGTAAACACGTTTACATGGAGGGCCAAAAGACATTGGTAAACACGTGTGTATGGAGGACCAAAAAGATTATATAAACACGTGTACATGGAGGGCCAAAAGACTTATGTAAACACGTGTAAATGGAGGGCCAAAAGACTCATGTAAACACGTGTAAATATAGGCCAAAAGACTTATGTAAACACGTGTAAATGGAGGGCCAAAAGAATCATGTATACACGTGTAAATGGAGGGCCAAAAGACTTGTATAAACACGTGTAAATGGAGGGCCAAAAGACTTATGTAAACACGTGTAAATGGAGGGCCAAACGACTTATGTAAACACGTGTACATGGAGGGCCAAAAGACTTATGTAAACACATGTATATGGAGGGCCAAACGACTTATGTAAACACGTGTATATGGAGGACCCAGGAGGACAATAACAACTTCCGCTGAATAATTACCTTCCTAATATTACTTCCGTCAGGGTCTCTTATGTAAACACAAATTTGCCCACTCCCTTGTTACATATATCTCTTCTCTCTCTCTCATATTTATCTATAATTCTGTATGTTTTATGTTATAAGCCCTCGCTTGAAATTAAGTAAAATATTTTAAATCTCTCTTTATGTATAGGTTTACATTCTCTCATCTTTACGAAGTAAATCTCATCAAAAGTGGGGAAAAACATATACTTACATGTGAAAAAATAGTACAAATGTGATATTGTACTGGGATAAGGTTCATAATCATGGAAAAAGGCATCTCCTTCTCGTGCAACTGAAAGTTGTTGATGGCTTGCGCCATCTATCGGAATAAATATAAACTATTCTCGTTGATTTTTAATTATTCCAGAAGCATTTCTTGATTAATCAAGAATGGGTATTTGGCCAATTCTGGAATAATTAAAAAATCAACGAGAATAGTTGATATTTATTCCGATAGATGGCGCAAGCCATCAGCAACTTTCAGTTTCACGATAAGGAGATGCCTTTTTTCATGATATACTTACATGTTATTACCTATTATAACTTTATTTGATATGATTTGAGATTCTAAAAATCAATTCCTTGTGTCAATATTTCTAATGAATTTATAAGCTTTAGAGAGATGAATTTATTTCGATATATTCAGGCTTGAAATCCCTTCTACAGAAGAACAATATCAAATTGAGATAATTTACACTCATTAACAATACATAAGAAGGTGGAAAGTCTTTGATGCAGGCAGTTGTCTTTTTTTTTTTTTTTCTTAGGAGACATAGGTTGTTTACACTTAGTTATCTTGTGTGACTACAATAAAGGTCACTGTAATATATTTCAGAGTTATTGTCTGAATACCGAGATACAAATGTTAAACCAGCGGTTTCACCAGTTTAATCTACTATACCGCTCTAATATTGAATCGAGTTGTTTTGCTTTTATATCAATATTGAACATAAACATTTAGGAAAGATATTTATGTTTTGAACTATTTTTTCACATTGTGTCGCGTTCTCACGCAATTCTGGCCTTAACTACCCATTTCATGATTTTTCAGGATGCCTTGAATGACCAGCTTTTTGGTCGTTGAGGTACAGCTTGCACCACGCTGATGAGGGCCAACAGCCCGAAACGCGTCCGTTGTTAAGCTTTTCTTGATTAATCAAGAATGGATATTTGGCCAATTCTGGAATAAATAAAAATCAACGAGAATAGTTGACATTTATTCCGATAGATGGCGCAAGCCATCATCAACTTTCAGTTGCACGATTAGGAGATGCCTTTTTTCATATTTATGTATATGTTTTGAATTAAAAACTTATATTTGTTGTTTGTAAAAGAGCAATGTCTCAAGTATGTTTATATATTTATATGTATTTCTATTGCTCCTAAAGCCTTTGGACCCAAAGTCTGTTTAAAATACCAAGAGTTTATTATCAGTGTCTGTATAAAGGAAAAGCAGCCCAATTAAATTTTAGATTGATCTGCTATATTTAACTGACTAAACCGCTGGAAGGGTTCGAGACTGATGAGACACGCCCTCCAATTTTTTTTTATCATTGCAATAAAGGTAATATAATTTATTTTTTTCAAAATAAACATATGCATCAAAAATGGCTTAGCTTTCAAATAATTATATAAACAATAATTCTCTTTTCAAATATCCACATTTCTCTAAATAAATATGTGTGATTCTAAAATTTAAAAAATTAAATGTTTATTTAAATATTAAAAACGATAATAGAATATACTGCTTTATTCATTAGATGATAGGTTTTTAAATAAACATTAAAAACATTTTTAAAAAAGAACATTTATACTCTATTTTCTCATTTATATTCAAAATAAATGATATTTATTATATATATAATATATTTTAACATATTTACAAAGAGTATCTACATATAATTAAAATAGCCATAAAACTATATATAAAACCCATTATGTTGTGTGTTGAATATATAATTATATATATATTCATTAAAACTATAATGAGATAGTCAAAGTAATGAAAAAACAAGCAGAAGTGGAATAAAAGATTTACACATCTGCTGCCTTGTAGATTAATCGTTTGGGGCTAAATGGCCATTTGCTTTGATGCCATTGGTGGAGAAAATGATTTAGGCGTCTGCCATTTTATTAAATATTGTCGCGGAGATAAATAAAGCAAGGGCAAATTTGGGAATAAATAATTTATTACAAGGGGTATTTGTAGGGAGAGAGAGAGTTTTGTACAACTTACCCAAGTTAAAAGTTAATCCTAAATGAACGGCGTTAGCCACCGTCCCGTTTTCCTTATTTACATATCAGCTTCCCCCCCTCCCGGGGTCCAGGGATGATTGACAGTTGTCCCATCTGGATGGAGCTATTTGACATTACTCCCTCTTTAGAAAAAACAGCGACCCGCTGATTAGCTTGTCTCAGCCCTTGTTCTGGAAGGAAATCTATCACGGCCTGTGTTCCCTAGCAGAATGGAATGTTGTTCTTCAGGGTCCAGGTAGGGCTTCATCCGAATGACATGAACGATATCCTTGGATTTCCGTGATCGGGGAGACGGGTCCACGGGCTCTACTTCATACGTAACTTCTGAAAGCTTCTTGGTCACCTTGTAGGGACCGAAGTATCTCTTCAGTAGCTTTTCTGAGAGCCCTACTTTTCGGATGGGAGTAAAAACCCACACAAGATCATCCTTCTGGTAATAGACTGGAGTATGTTTCTGGTCGTAAAGCCTACGGTCTTTCGCCTGTGATTGTAGAAGGCGTGATCGGGAGAGTTGACGCGCTTCCTCAGCTCTGGTCACAAGTTCCCCAACGTAGTCGTCAGAGATCTCATCTGGTAGGTAGGGTAGTACGGCATCGATGTAGGTCTCGGCCTCGCGGGCGTGGACAAGAAAGAACGGAGTGTAGCCGGTCGCCTCCTGTTTAGCAGTGTTGTAAGCAAAAGTCACGTAGGGTAAAACTTGGTCCCAGTCCTTCTGCTCGACACCTGTGTACATGGACAACATGTCTCCCAGAGTTTTGTTGAACCTTTCAGTCAGGCCGTTGGTCTGGGGATGGTAGGCCGTTGTAAATCTGTGCACAATTCCGCACAGAGCATTGATCTCTTTTATTACTTGAGAAATGAAATTTCTTCCGCGATCTGTTATCATTTCTCTAGGAGCTCCATGCTTCAAGATAACATCTTCAACCAGGAACTTAGCTGTTTCGATTGCTCCTCCGTCTGGGATCGCTTTCGTTATGGCATACCTTGTCATATAATCGGTGCACACAATGATCCAACGGTTTCCATCTTTAGAAACTGGAAATCTTCCAAGGAGATCGACCCCGACCTTATAGAATGGCTTTTCTACGGGCGGTATGGATACAAGTTGTCCAGCCGGACGTCGAGGTAATTTCTTCCTTCGTTGACACTCCCGACAATGGCTTACATATTGGCGAACAGTTCTATAAAGGCCAGGCCAATAGAATCGTTTCTTGACTTTGTCATACGTTCGGGCGAAACCCAAATGCCCAGCTGTAGGAGCGTCATGTAAATCTGCCATAACTTCCGATCTTAAGTGCTTAGGGATCATCATAAGCCAGGGTCTTCCAGTTGTGCTATAGTTTTTCTTGTATAATATGCCGTCGATAATGCTGAATTCCTTTCTGGTGTAGCCCGAGTTTAAATTATCGATTATTTTAGCTAAATCCGGGTCTTTAGTCTGCTCTATATCGACGTTGGTTAGTGACATCACAGCACTTGGTGGATCGTTCTCAAGCGGGCTCCTTGACAGACAATCGGCATCCTTATGTTTGCGTCCGCTCTTGTAGATAACGGTCACGTCAAATTCTTGCAACTTCAGCGCCCATCTTGCCAAACGGCCAGAAGGATCTTTCTGCCCTACCAACCAACATAGAGAATGATGGTCAGTGACAACCGTGAATGGTCGACCAAACAAATATGGGCGGAATTTGCTAATAGACCAGACTACAGCAAGGCATTCTTTTTCCGTTGTAGAATAGTTATTTTCAGCCTTTGTCAAGCTTCTAGATGCATAAGCTATAGGCCGCTCCTTTCCACCTTGTATTTGTAGAAGAACAGCTCCAATACCATGTCCGCTTGCATCCGTGTGTAGATGGGTATCAGCGGATTCATCAAAGTGTCCTAAGACAGGCTCTGAAATTAGAGCTGTTTTAAGGACTTCAAACGCTTTCTCTTGAGCTGCATCCCAATAAAATTGTTTTTCAGTCTTCAGTAGGTCATGCAAAGATCTAGCTTTGTCGGCAAAGTTCTCAATAAATCTTCGGTAATAGGAACATAATCCAAGAAAGCTCCTCAGTTCAGAGATATTCCTTGGCCTCGGAAATTTAGAGACGGCTTCAACTTTATCTGGATCTGGATGAATTCCATTGGCGTCAACAAGGTGTCCCAAAATCTTTATCCTCCTTGATCCAAAAAGACACTTTTTGTGGTTCAAGCTTAGTCCAGCTTTCTGGATGCAGCTTAATACAAGCTGTAGACGACGTAGATGTTCCTCAAAGGTAGGTGCGTAAACTACGATGTCGTCCAGGTAGCAAAGGCACATGTTCCATTTAAGACTGCCCAGAACACTATCTATCATCCTTTCAAACGTTGCTGGAGCGTTACAAAGACCGAAAGGCATTACTTGGAATTCATACAACCCATCTGGAGTGATGAAAGCAGTTTTCTCCCTGTCTTTTTCGTCCACTTCAATCTGCCAATACCCGGACCGAAGATCCATCGTGGAGAAGTAACTAGAGCCGGCTAAACTATCCAAGGCATCGTCAATGCGTGGCAGAGGGTAAACATCTTTTTTTGTTACCTTATTTAATCGACGGTAATCTACGCAGAATCTCCAGGTCCCGTCTTTCTTTCGAACTAGAATAACTGGAGATGACCAAGGACTTTCAGAGGGCTTCACGATGTGATTTTCAATCATCTTGTTCACTTCATCTTGAATTAGTCGTCGTTCACTTGGTGCTACTCTATAGGGCCTCTGTTTGATAGGAGAGTGGTCTCCTGTGTTTATCTTGTGCTTCACAGTACTGGTGGGCTTAATAGAAGTACTCCCAAAGTCAAATATGTCGATAAACTCGTCAAGGCATGAAACAAGCTGTAACCTTTGAATTTCAGACAGCCCTGGATCTAGAGTAAGGTTTATCTTCTGTGACCATTCACGTGACTTTAGCTGCGTTTCTTGTAACTTATCGCTGGATTCAATAAGACTGCAGATATTCCCATTCTCATAACTTTCCATGGTGCACATATTCATTCCTGATGGAATCAGTTGCGGCCAAGACGCTCCATTCGCCACCCAAATGCTACCTCGGCCGTGTCGAAATGTAACCAATGAGTTTGGTATAAGAACTTCTTTTCTTAATAATAAGTCCTTAGAAGTTGAGACTAAAACATCTCTAACACCGCATACTTCTTCGTTTATCACACTGATCTTCTTTATTGATTTAGGCGGGATGACAAAGTCGTCGGAAGCAAACAATCTCTGGTTTTCCTCCTCTCGAGATTCCAGGACGGAGGTTTCCCCGAGATGGAGTTCATTTCTGCCACAATCAATGACGGCTTCGGTGGCCTTGAAGAAGTCCCATCCGAATATGATGTCATGGCTGCATTCCACCATAACAACGAATTCAAAGGATATCTTCAGACCATTAACTTCTATGTTCAGGACACATTTTCCTAGGGTCTCTATTAAATTTTTATTTGCGGCTTTAATAATGGGACCTGGTTCTTTGAAGAGAGGTGTCTTTAGTTCGCGTCGAAATTTGTCTGAAATAACAGAAAAGTCGGCTCCTGAATCCACCAATGCTTTAATTTTGCGTCCATTTATTTCGACCATAACAAAATTTTCTTTTAATTTAGCGGCGATATACCCTGGAGGATTTTCCTCAATGGCGACCTCACCCCCGTTAGAAGCCGCTCCACTTAGTTTTTCACATTCTGAGGCTTGGGAGAACGGCTGAAACGACGGGTTGGCGACTGGGATTGTCTTCGGGCTGGCGACCTTGCGCGGCTTGGATGTGGGGAAGAGCTCCGGTAGAAGTACGTCGAGGTTTGGGGCGTTACATAGTCGTCGTCGGCGTCATATCTCGGGGGTCGACTCGAAAATCCAACATTTCTTCCTTCTCCGCCATTCCTTGTCCTGGCTTCAGCGAAGACCTGCCGTCGTTCCCTACAATAACGGACGACATGTCCGGGTCGTCCGCAGTGGAAGCAGATAGGTTTGTCGTCGTAGGTTCTCCAATGTTCCGTCTTCCTGGGTTGGGTTGGTCGGTCGATATTATAATAGGGCGTTCGTGGTTGTTGTTGTACCACGTTGACTTGTGGTCTGGTAGGTTGTAGAGCACGGCTGACCTCTTCCCTCACAGTCTGTTCCAGGGCGTTCACCTCTCGGAGAGGATTGATCACTTCAGGTGCTGAGAAAACCTTTTGTATCTCTTCTCTAACGATGCGGCGAATTAAGCCGGCCAAGTCGTCTGAGTCGTCAACACACGAAATGGGCATTACGTTTGACAACCTGGCGAATTTCGTACGGCCGATCCGGCGCTGCTTGACGGTTGTCAGATGACGGCAGAACTTCAGGATCTCATCTACCGTCTGTATGTCTTTCGCCACCAATACCTGGTATGTGTCCTCCGAAATTCCCTTTATAATGTGAGCAACTATCTCACCTTCTTCCATGCGAGGGTTCACCTGGTGGCAGAGACTAAGAATCTCCTGGATGTATGACTCGCTGGATTCTTCGGCCTTCTGTGCTCTTGACTTCAGAACTTCCTCGGCGCGTCGAGCAGAATCCTCCTGCAGTCCGAAAACACCGCGGAATGCGTCTTCAAAGCTTCTCCACGAGTTGAGTGATTCTTCGTTATTATCAAACCACCTTCCAGCAGTTCCGTTTAAGTAAAATACGACGTTGGCAAGCTTCATGGTCTCGTCCCATCTGTTGTACTTCGAAACTCTCTCGTACTCTTTCAACCACTGTCCAGGGTTTATATTTCCATCTCCAGAAAAGGTAGAAGGATCTCGTTGGCGCTGACAAGGGAGGTAGGATCCGTTAACAATAGGTCTGTGGTCGTCTTCCATTTCTATTCGTTGTGGCAAAGGTTGAAGAATTGGTTCACGTCCCTGTAGACGTCGACTTCTTCGAAGTTCCGTCACGCTACCCAGCGTCTCCACCAAAATATGTCGCGGAGATAAATAAAGCAAGGGAAAATTTGGGAATAAATAATTTATTACAAGGGGTATTTGTAGGGAGAGAGAGAGTTTTGTACAACTTACCCAAGTTAAAAGTTAATCCTAAATGAACGGCGTTAGCCACCGTCCCGTTTTCCTTATTTACATATCAGCTTCCCCCCCTCCCGGGGTCCAGGGATGATTGACAGTTGTCCCATCTGGATGGAGCTATTTGACAATATTCTAATAAGTTCTAAATAATATATGCTGCCCTTAATGTTTTAATTAAATCTGTACTTTATGTTAATTTCAATTTTATTTAAATGCATATGAATTTATATATTTGGAGCAATATATTGTTAGTATATTATTTATAATAGTATTCTATAACATAATTAACATACTAAATAAAAATTAATTTTTAACTTTATATTCTGCAACTAGAAAGAGAGTGAGTTTTATATTAGTTTTTAGATTTAATTATATAGATATTTTTATTTATACTTTTAAATTATTATGCAAACTTCATGTTAATATAAATATTTTTAATTCTACCTTATAAAAAAAAATATTTATTTATAAAGCAAAAATGTTTAAAATTAATTTTAAAATTATCTTAATATAAATACAATTTTAATGAAGTTTGGAAACAAAATAAATCTTAAAGAAAAATATTTAATATAAAATTAAAATGTAAATCTTACTAGTATATTATACTTGAAATATCAAATGTTTTTATTTCCTTTTATATTTTAAATTCAGAATTGATATAATTAATATATATGTGTTAATTAAATTGTAATTTTTCATACTAAATATATGAAAATTAGAAACTATTTTAGACGTGTAAGATTCTTTTTGATATTAAAAATTTTCTAATGCCCTTACTGCAATGGAAAAATTAATGGGAGGGCCTGGCTCATCAGTGGTGAACCCTCTTAATAATAGTATACTATTTTTTTTTATTTCAAAAAGAATCTTACGCGTCTAAAATAGTTTCTAATTTTTATAACAGATGGCGCGCTAGTGCATTGTAATACTAAATATAAAAATTAATGCTTAGAATAAAATTGTATTAACTTATTGTTCACAATAAATTATATTGTAAATTCTTATATTTTTATCTATATAAAAATACCAAACACATACAGAGAATATTTTTTTTACAGAAAAATATTTACATGCCAGTATTTTGGATTAATTTTTTTTTATAAACCTTTTTTTTTTATTCTTACTGAGAAGATGGGCATCGCAGTCAGGATTCTTTACAGTCAGTCACTCAATTCAGGCAAATTCAAAGGTTAATGGGGGTTTGGTTGAAAAGCTGCCGTCTATTTAAATATATTAATTTTGAAACAACTAAATGGATTGCAAAAAATAATTAAATCAAATACCTAAACACTAATATAATACAATATTTGCCATTACACACTTTTTTTTCCTGTAGTTTATGTGTTTCTTCTGTATTGCTATTCTATGGCACTTCTACTATTTATTATTGATGTACTTTCAGTATGAAGGATACTTCACTCGGGGGAATTCTCGGGCGAAGCCGGGTCATTCTTCTAGTTTCTTTATATTTGTCAATAAATCTTCTGTTATAATTGTGAATGTTTCTCTACACTTATAATATAATATCTTATTATTGTGTTAACTGAATGCCAACAGAATTAAGTAAATTATTAATATATTATCTACCTTTATTTTGTGTGTATATTTAAAATATAAATATCGTTTGGTTCGATAAATAAATTTGTCACGTAACAAAATGAAGGCAGATAAAGGTGAAGATGACAAGGCAATTTTTACTTATCGATCAAATCTCCCTTAATTTACATAATAGATGAAGGAAGCAACAAGGAAAATGATAGTAAAATACTGAATTATAAGCCAGTAAATATGTATATATATTATATAATCTGATATGCAAATATTCTATTTTTTTAAAATATATATTTTATTTTCATCATCGACTATTATTTTATTTTTGACTATAAATTTAGAACATAACACTTTGAATATATATTTGTTGTAAATATGTATAGCTAACCTACCTTTTTTTTTAATTCACGAATATAGAAATCATTTTATAGATTATATATTACTGTGGAAAATAATTTTATGTGTAATTTGCTTCAAGTAATTCAAAATAAAAACTACTTGATGGGCAAATAATTATCTTTCCTATTTTTACTGCTGCACCTTCAATTCTCTATCCTTTTCAGCAACAAAACAAAATAATCATAACATATATATATCACTTTAAATGATGCAAATGAAAGATAGATATATTAATATATATATGAAAAAATTTGAAAAAATAAAAGATAAGTGGGTCAGGTGTTGATATTAAAAATATACTCGTATAATAATAATAATATTATTATATTATATTATATATATAATTATGACAATATAAATGTCAAATATCAGCCAAATATATTGAAGACTTATAATAATTCTGTTAAGCTAATATCAATTATATAGCAAAATTTTATTACATACATATAGTTATATAAAGAGTCAAAGGTCGCCTCTCCCGTCAAAATAGACGTCAAAACTAGACGCCATCTATTGACCGTCGCGCAACTAGCGGCCTCGGGTCGGTGACAAAGCCATAACACCAGCTTTTGCAAACTGAAAAGCGTCCACCTAGAGACCATGGTTTCGGGCTAATGGCCCTCGTCAGTCTAGGGCGAACTTTATTCCATGAGATCCACACGGGATCTAATGGAATCTTGACAATCTGCCAAAGAGGTGTTTAGCTGGCAAAGTGGCTGGGCCAAATCTATGGCTAAAATATAGATGGAAATTTTGCCGGGAGGATATTAATTTAAAGAGACAAAGGTCGCCTCTTCCGTCAAAATAGACGTCAAACCTAGACGCCATCAAACTTCTACTGCGGTGTAAAAATATTGGGAGGGCTTGGTTCATCAGTGGTTAATCCTTCCAGCGGTAAGGACAGTAGAAGTTTGATTTATTTATGAAAGAAACACTCGCATCTTATAATGTTTCCATTTATTACATATAGATGGCGTGTTATTGCATTGTATTAATAGGTTATACAAATTATGGTCAAATATTTTTAAAACTTACACGGAACAAATAAACATAGAAACATCTACAGGCACACCATTATTTCTTTCCCTTTTTTTTAAATCTGAAATGGCGCTTTGTAAATAAATGTTTAAATATATTTATTAAATCAAAATTTATATCTTTAAACCACTGGGAATGATTAATAATTTTTTAATATAAAAAATAAAATAAGTAACGCGCGCGCTATGCTATAATTGCTAAAATGTCAATAACACGGCGTCTGCTGATTTTTTTCGTTTGCTTTGATAATTACATTCAAGTAAAGATTTATAGATAAAAGACAAAATATGGAGCGATATTTTCATGGTAAGGCATTTTAGAATGCCTGTTCATTTTCAATATAATTTACTTCCAAAAGATTTATGTGTAAGCTCAATAAAGTGATAACTTTTTGGAAGACGATTTGGGAATGTTTTTTTTTTACTAAAAGATAATTGTGCTTTTAGAAAAATTTGCCAATTTGATGTTATTCTTTGGCAGCGAATTCTCTGTTTAAATTATTGTAAAATATTGCTTTTCTAAAAGTTATTTTGGTTTAAAAAAAAAAGGTATTTCTGAAATTTATTTTATGACTTTTAAAAGTTTTCTTAAAATTTTAGAGAAATAAGTATTTTGTCTTTCAAAAATGGCTTACAATAAGCATTTTAAAAATGTGTTTATATATTAAAAAAATAGATTTATGATTGGTTCGTCTGCAGAAAAATATTTTGGTCGTCTTTTGGCCATCAACAAGAATTATTAAACAATATTTTACATTTTGTTTTGTAGTTTAACGTATAATTTATATTTATTGTTTGAAATTTATAATATTTTCACTTTTTTTTTGTGTCACACAGAATATTTTTAAAAGTTATCAAATATAAATGCATAACTTTATAATATGAATGTCTTAAAAATGAATTAATTTTTAATTTAACATTTGGATAATATACAGAGAAAAATAATTAACTTGTATAATTATACGTACACCTCATATTATCCTAAAACACTAATAAAAATTATAAAATGTATTTCCATTTAAAAAATGGCGGAATATTATGACACCTTTTTAGACATTAAGTTTATAGGATATTGATGAGTCTAACACTGAATAAAAATAAAAGATATATATTTAAATATAATTTTTTAAACATTTTATACTAAATTATAATAATTAATTACACGCTGTGCAAAAGGTTAACCTGATCTAAATTGCATGTTTCTTCAATTCCTTCAGAATGTAACATGTTTATATTTCCATCAATTATATATTCTAGTTTCTAATTTAAATGAAATATAATATGAATTATATATTTCATTTTTTAAAGATTTTTTCTTATTTTAAATATATATTTTTATACGTTTAACAATACTATTGAAGATATATGATATGTTTTATACTTTCAAATTTATTTTTTAATATATTACAAAGTCATTATATATATATATATTAGATAATAAAAGGCATATATTGGATTTAATAAAATATTTATTTTGCCAATATTTCGGCTGGCTGAACGCCAACCTTTATCGAGGCATTACATTTTTGTATACACAAACAGAGCGCCGCATAGTGTTATAATATCACAGTTGAAATCAATTAAAATACAGAGTAGGTGGGAGAAATTCGTGCATGAAAAAATTATTATAAAAAATGCAATCAAAAATGTAAAATATCTTAAAATATAAAAGGAAAAAAGGTTCTATCTTATATTTAAAAAATTGTAATAAGTACATAAAAATAATTCATTAATAACTCATAAAGAGATAAATGTAAAAATGTATGTATCTATTAAAACATTTGAAAATAAATTTAAAATGATTTAAACAATATACTGTAAGAACCTTATAAAAGGTTTTTTTAAAATGTGGGTATTTAAAAAATTAATTTCAAAATTTAGGAGATCGATTTATAAATAAGTAAAAAATATTTTATAAAAATGCATTAAAATGGAAGTTAAAACAATTTAGGATGAATAAATGAGAAAATAAATTAAAAAATGGAAACTAAAAAGTTCAAATTATTGCATGTAAAATGTTATGTATTTAATGTATCAATACTTTTGCGTTTTGAAGCGATAAATGTAAAAATAATTAAACAAGTGGTATGTATTAATTACAGGTAATTACTAATGTGTGAAAATATAATTTAAGAAATCGCAGGTATTACAACAAAATATAAAGTAAAATTAAAGCAAAAAAAATAAAAAAGCAAAGTTATGAAATAAAAAAAAAAAAATGTAATGTAATGCCTCGATAAAGGTTGGCGTTCAGCCAGCCGAAATATTGGCAAAATAAATATTTTATTAAATCCAATATATGCCTTTTATTATCTAATGAATTAAGTATGGATTGCTCTATTTTCAAAACAATATATATATATAATCATGTAATATAAATTATAAAATTTGAATTTGTATTGTGGATTATTAATTTGTATTTGTTGTAATGAAAGATATTCAACATCTAAAATTTATAAATTTTATAATATGGCTCTAATTATAATGTCAAATAGCCTGACTGACCAATCACAGGTTTCTGGCATGAATTATGTTAAACAAATATCGAAATACATGAATACTAAAATCTTACTTTACTATTTAAAATAAAAAAGGCATATCCTGACCAGGAGTACATGTGCTTTTCAGAAGGCAGAGCGCCATCTGGTGGAACAGAAATCAACTATTCATTGATTTAGCCTGTTCCCTGATATTTCGCGAACCCAATTTCTTAATAAATCAAGAAAAGCCATCAACGAACGCGTTTAGCGCTCGTCAGCGTGGAGTAGGCTGTACCACTGCTACTCAAAATATTTTTTTGGTCCCAGTGGCTTCCTGAAAAACCAAGAAATGGGTATTTAAGGCCAAACTTGCGTAAATACGCTTAACACATGAAAAAATGATAGAAAAAATTTAAAATAAAAAGGTCAAGTGTTGATATTAAAATAAAAATGGTATATCCTGAACAGGAGCACATGTGCTTTACAGAAGTCAGAGAGCCATCTGGTGGAACAGAAATCAGCTAATCAAAGTTTAGTTGATTTCTGTTCCACCAGATGGCGCTCTGCCTTCTGTAAAGCACATGTGCTCCTGGTCAGGATATGCCATTTTTATTTTTGATTTCAACACCTGACCTTTTTATCTTTTATTTTTTTCTTTCGTTTTTTCATATATTAAAATATACTAAAATATATACTAATATTAATAAGATAATAAGCCAAATAACATATATAATATAAATATAAATTATGTTAATCAACATTATAAATACACCTCATAATATTTCATACAGAATTTAAATTAAGCACAAACTGTATAGTGATATTAACACACTATGAAAAATAAATATATTTTATGTTAATGAACATTTTCACAATACATCCTCAAATTTACTTCTAAATTTAAAATATATCAGATTACCTATCGTATATATAATGTGCTTTCGATTAAATATGTAAATATGTTTTACCAAATTAAGAAACAAATTTTAATTATATATCTTTCTAATGCTATATATATACTTTTGAATATATTCATAACAACAACAATTACAGTGCTGCCATATCCAAACATTCAAAAATAAATTAATTAAACAGAGTATATTATTGTAAAACGACATTTGAAAATTATCACGCATGCGTTTCTACTCTTCACAATTTATCCTTTCATACTTCATCCCTAAGGTTAGAAATAATCATTATTTCTCCTTGAAAATAAATTTCGAATTTTCGTTCGAAAGAAACGCATGCGGGATAATTTTCAAATGTCGTTTTACAATCATAAGCCGCATTATATTGTATTATAAATTAGAGTATATTATAATATTATAATAAGGTATATTACAGTATATAATGACACAATAAACTGAATACAGATAATATTTATGCATAATTTAGGTTAATAATAAATAGAATCTCTCTATGATTAAAAAGGCATATATTGACTCAATATCTCTCTATATAAATAAACCTTACACACATTTAAAATATACAAACGTGATAACAATAATCAATTAGAAAGTTAACGCATGGATTATGAAAATTACCTAACAAATTAAATATATTAACTTTAAGGTGAAAAATTAATTTAAAACTTTCGTCCAAATTTTTATAATACTCAATTTGTTACAAACCACGGAAATTTCAAAAGTTTTTTAAATAGAATAAAGGCAGTGGAGGATTCAAGTTACTTTTGTGGTATTGAGGAACAAACCTCAAGACATCTACTGATCGATTGCCCAGCATTTCAAGATTATAGAATGAAGAATGAACTAGTTGTTTGTGAACTTAACGATTTGATTTCCGATAAAAAATCATATTTAAAGTTCAATTCATTTTGTAAATTCATTCTAAACTTTCTACAAAATCTGGATCTCTAGTGTTTTCATGTGTTGAATTATGTAAATCCTTATATATATAAAAATGAAATGCGAAATCGATGTTTGTTATCGCATAACGCAAAATCTACTGACTCAATCATTATGGAATTTCGCATGTAGGTAGCTGAAGATTTCGTTTAACATATAGGCTATTCAAAAAACTAAAAAGGTTAATGTGCTTTTTTTAAAAAATAAAAAACCAAAAAGCGTTAGTTCCAGTCTTTTACTGCTAGGGCGCAGCACTGGTCGCGACGATAAATGAATTTGATTTTTTTAAAGCATCGGTGGTTCAGTGGTAGAATGCTCGCCTGCCACGCGGGCGGCCAGGGTTCGATTCCCGGCCGATGCATTTTTTTTTAAACAATTTTTAAAACTCATTTATATTATATCTATATTAATAAAATGCAAATTTCATAAGTGGTGTTCGCTAAAAACTTTCGTTACAATGCATCAATTTCGACCAAATTTTCAACATTTATGTAAAACGAGATGGAGCAGGTTTTGCTTAACATCAAAATATTTTTCCTAACTTTAAAATACATAACTTTGCTGTTATCGATAAAATACAAAAAAAATCAACAGAGTTAATTTTATTTATATATAAATACAAAAAAAAAATTCAGCAATTCATTCAACTCAATCTAAAAAAATATTCAAAACAAGCAATTTTAAGATAACACCATATGTAAAACAGTCGGCCAAGAAAACAACAACTATATTACATCTTTCTCACATATTCACACACAATCTTGATTAATAATTAAAACTAATCTTTAACATTGTTTATTATACTTCATAATATATAATATTCGTTAGGCAAACTTTCAGTCGGATAAAACCCGGGCGAAGCCGGGTACACATCCGCTAGTAACTTATGTAAATAAACTTTTCTCCTTGTTTGGCGCAAGTATCCCTTGCGGGATATAGCGCTTTGGAAATAAAATAATTGTAATTTAAAACTTTGGAGTAATATCAAAAGAGTCGATTCTATGTATTAATAAGTTATTATAATAAACATCAAAAAATTCCTATCAGAAAAACAATACATCGTATGTTATTAATACAGGTTAGCCCATCAGCCAATCATAATCGCTGAATAAATTATGCTAATGAGATAGAGATTATAAAGTACATTATTGTCAACATTTTATAGCACATGTTGTTAGTGTCCATCAAATCGATCTCGACTTTAGATGATTATATGGTGACAAAGATTTTTCAATTTGATCTGTTAGAGACCGTCCCTCATAGCTTATCTAGTGACATTCAGGTAGTTTCTTGACCTCTTCTAGCCACCTCATTTTTCCAACATCATTTCTAAGCCATTTGCTTCATTATCGTACATATTTAATCAGAATAAAGTTTAAATTTCCAATTTTAAAATCATTCTATCCTAATTATTTGATTTCCTTTGTATACGTTTATTAAACATATGGCAACATCGCGCCATCTATTAGAAATTAATGATACTTTATGAGGCGTGATTTTTTTTCAAATATAACATCAGATATTTACCTCCTTGTTGTGTAAATATACTTTGTAAAACTACTTTACTCGCTATAAGTTCCCAAGAGTACTGAATAAATAACAGAATAATGCTATAGAAATTTTGAGGATAAGGTAAATAATTTATCTTTAAATACTTCCAATTTTTTTATATACACTCACACCGTGTCAAAATTAATGTTAGGTTTGTAAGTTGTGGATGGAAACAGTCTAAAAGCTCCTACTGCCCTAATTTGTAACTGCAATACTAACAATTATATATATTAAAAAATAGTACAAATGTGATATTGTACTGGGATAAGATGCATAAATTAAGAAAAAAAGCATCTCCTTATCGTGCAACTGAAAGTTTCTGATGGCTAGCGCCATCTATCGGAATAAATATCAACTATTCTCGTTGATTTCTAATTATTCCAGAATTGGCCAAATACCCATTCTTGATTAATCAAGAAAAGCTAACCACGGACGCGTTTCAGGCTATTGGCCCTGGTCGTTGAGGTACAGCTTGCACCACGCTGATGAGGGCCAATAGCCTGAAACGCGTCCGTGGTTAGCTTTTCTTGATTAATCAAGAATGGGTATTTGGCCAATTCTGGAATAATTAGAAATCAACGATAATAGTTGATATTTATTCTGATAGATGGCGCAAGCCATCAGCAATTTTCAGTTGCACGATAAGGAGATGCCTTTTTTCTTAATTATATATATGTCATGTGTATATTAAATTCTTCTCTTTATTTTCTTCTTCCATGTATACCTCCTGCTCTCTCTATACAATATCTCTGTCTTGTTATCTTCTAGAAGAATCTTATATAAGACCAGTGTGTCTTAATAAATGATTTTATATGATAAGGTCGATATTGATTTGGCGTAAAACGCGGGTTCACTACTATCCCGCTTATCCAATATTTTACCATCGCAGTAAGCACATTCGTGAAGCGCTGTTTTATTCAAAAAGATGAACATTTACAGATAAATATATTATTATTTATATTCTTCTTTCTTATCTGTAAAGTAAAAAGCGTCTGCCTTTGTCATTAAGACTGGGAACACTACTCAGTGGCAGGCCGACTTAGCTCCAAAAGAAATGGCCGCCTCTGACATGAGTATAAGACGCCCTGTGCAGCCGCTCCTAACATGGAGTACAAACGTTGCTCATCCTGTATCCCTGGATTAGGAGCCCTTACAGGGTACTATCAGCCGGGCCAACTGAGCCCAGGTTTTTTAGTGAGCTTGTTACTGCTCCCCCTCCTCCTTTTTCATCCGGGCTTGGGACCGGCATTATTATTTATATATTTATTTAGTTAACCCAGCAGCAGGTTCCTGGAGCCATGTACAGAAGTCACTCGGGCTGACATCTTCTCGGTTTTAGTTACAATTGTGATGTAAATGTACATATTCAGATGTAAATATGTAAATATGGTTTTGCATATAGACGCTCGAGTTAGGTTATAAATAGAGACAAATGAATGTTGTCAGTTAGTTAGGAAAGTTCCGTTCTTAAATAAAGAAGTGTTCACCATCGTAGCCCGATTCCTTGAAGAAACAAAACATGGTGGCAGCGGTGGGATAAGCGTAAAAGCGGGATAAGCGTAAAAGCGGCAAAAGCGTAAAAGCAATTTTCAAAATTATAAAGTTGAAATATAAGAATTTTTTTTTAAGAAAAAAAAAATGGCTAATTATATACAAGTAGCTGCTCCAGAAGGATTCAATTTCGGCAAACCTAATGAATGGCCGATATGGTTCAAAAGATTTCAAAGATACAGAATCGCTTCAGAACTTTCAGAGAAAAGTGAAAGTGAGCAAGTAAATGCTCTGATTTACATAATGGGCGATAAAGCAGAAGAAATCTTGATCTTATTTAATTTAAGTGAAGCGCAAATTAATGACTATAAACTAGTGGTGTCCAAATTCCAGGACTATTTCATAGGAAAAAGAAATGTTATTTATGAAAGAGCAAAATTCAATAGAAGAAGCCAAGGGGAGACGGAACCTGTAGAGGAATTCATAACCAATCTCTATGTGCTGGCAGAAACCTGCAGCTATGGTATCTTAAAAGAAGAGATGATCAGGGATCGCTTGGTAGTTGGAGTGAAAAACCTTAATCTTTCTGAGAAATTACAGTTAGAATCGGAACTAACCTTGGAGAAGGCAATCCAGATTGTGCGCCAATCAGAAAGTGTAAAAAATCAACAAAATGAAATCAGGCAAGACACTGAAAATCGGAACGTGGATGTGATTAACAGGAAAGGAGGGAGAAATGGCACAAATTTCCAGAAAACAAGAATGAAAGGTACAAAAACGTACAATTCTAATTTTCCAAAGAATCCTCAAGGTTGTTCTTCTTATGAGAAACGTAAATGTTTCCGATGTGGATATTACCAAGGACATTCGAAAGAACAATGTCCTGCTAAGGATGCTATTTGCAACAAGTGCAGAAAGAAAGGTCATTTTGCCAAGGTTTGTCACACAAAAACCGTACAAGAAGTATCAAGCTCCCAAAATGATGTATTCATTGGAATAGTGAAAATTGTACAAAAGTGAAAATTGTACAAAAGTTAAAATTGTACAAAAGTAAAATTGTACAAAAGTGAAAATTGTACAAAAGTGTAATTGTACAAAAGTAAAATTGTACAAAAGTGTAATTGTACAAAAGTGTAATTGTACAAAAGTGTAATTGTACAAAAGTAAAATTGTACAAAAGTGTAATTGTACAAAAGTGTAATTGTACAAAAGTGAAATAGTACAAAAGTAAAATTGTACAAAAGTGTAATTGTACAAAAGTGTAATTGTACAAAAGTGAAATAGTACAAAAGTAAAATTGTACAAAAGTAAAATTGTACAAAAGTGAAAATTGTACAAAAGTGAAAATTGTACAAAAGTGGAAATTGTACAAAAGTGAAAATTGTACAAAAGTAAAATTGTACAAAAGTGAAAATTGTACAAAAGTGAAAATTGTACAAAAGTGGAAATTGTACAAAAGTGAAAATTGTACAAAAGTGAAAATTGTACAAAAGTGTAATTGTACAAAAGTGTAATTGTACAAAAGTGTAATTGTACAAAAGTGAAATAGTACAAAAGTAAAATTGTACAAAAGTGAAAATTGTACAAAAGTGAAAATTGTACAAAAGTGTAATTGTACAAAAGTGTAATTGTACAAAAGTGTAATAGTACAAAAGTGTAATTGTACAAAAGTGAAATAGTACAAAAGTAAAATTGTACAAAAGTAAAATTGTACAAAAGTGAAATAGTACAAAAGTAAAATTGTACAAAAGTGTAATTGTACAAAAGTGTAATTGTACAAAAGTGTAATTGTACAAAAGTAAAATTGTACAAAAGTGTAATTGTACAAAAGTGTAATTGTACAAAAGTGAAATAGTACAAAAGTAAAATTGTACAAAAGTAAAATTGCACAAAAGTAAAATTGTACAAAAGTGAAATAGTACAAAAGTAAAATTGTACAAAAGTGTAATTGTACAAAAGTGTAATTGTACAAAAGTGAAATAGTACAAAAGTAAAATTGTACAAAAGTGTAATTGTACAAAGGTGAAATAGTACAAAAGTAAAATTGTACAAAAGTAAAATTGTACAAAAGTGAAATAGTACAAAGATAAAATTGTGGTTCCTGTGGGATTCCTTTGAAGGTGCGGAGTGACAATTCGGATCACTATGGCAAATCAAGGGAAGCTTGTTCTGCTCCCTCTATAATAGGTGTTGTGAATGCTATTGATGAAAAGGAGTAAAGGATTCTGAAGCGAAGCCAAAGGGCGACGGATTAAAGGATTCTGATGCGAAGCCTAAGGGCGCAGGAGTACGAGAACTGCCTCCATTGGAAGTAAATGATCGAGTTTGGCTGACGGACCTTAACGGGGAGCCATATGTGAATTGCCCGGAGGCCAACCCGCACACTTCGGATGCTGCTGCGGATGTGGCCGGATCATCATCTCCTGGAAGAACAGTTCGTCCGCCCAGACGTTTTGGAGAGGTCTAGAGCTAATCTCTAAGAGGGGAGATGTGATGTAAATGTACATATTCAGATGTAAATATGTAAATATGGTTTTGCATATAGACGCTCGAGTTAGGTTATAAATAGAGACAAATGAATGTTGTCAGTTAGTTAGGAAAGTTCCGTTCTTAAATAAAGAAGTGTTCACCATCGTAGCCCGATTCGTTGAAGAAACAAAACAACAATGTCTGTACATGAGGTGACGTCAGGCAAATTTATATCTTGGAAGATTTTCTAGGAATGCTGTATGAATGATCCCTAAGATTATCGCCGTCAGGAATCTTTAGTATTGCCATTCTTCAGAAAAAAAGTGCTTTAAGAGGGATTCGATCCCGGGTGTCGAAAATAAATATTTTATATAAAGTCTCATTTTATAATATTTCATTAAGAAAAATGGTCTTTGATGTAACGATATCATGGAAATATTGGACATATCTTGTAGTTGTAAACAATATATAGGTGTATGCGTGTATATGTATGTATATATGTTTATATTATAAATTTAATGATGTAACTGTAAATAAAATTCAAAGAATATCTCTATATGTAAATAATATTTATGAATCTTTCTAAGTTACTTTCTGTGTATCTTTCTATGTTGAATATTTTCTTTGTTATATTTGTATGTACATTTAGCGCAAGTGTCCCTAGGGGGACATAGCGTTTTGAATTGAAATAAATAAAAAGATATAAAGAGTCTCTATCAACTCCCTATTTCTTATTTATTAAGGTGTATATATCATTCTAGAGATATTTTCTCACAGAATTTTATTATCTTGGGCGGTATTTTGTCTTTGGTACCTTGGGATATGATTTCTATATGTATAGACAGGTAGTGCACCTACAGTACAAGCTGTATACGCTCATATGCTTATATTTATACGCTCATAATCAAATCTTTGGGCAGAATTTAATATCATAATTATATTTTCTATAATACCAATTACAAGTAATTCACAAAGTACAATTTGTATTGTAGATTAGAAAGGCAATATAATAAGCAATAATCCAAATTAATAAATAGTTTATATAATAAAAATTTATAAGAATTTGGTTTGATATAAATACATTACTTTTCTTAATTTATAATATAAATTGTACCCTATTAGTTATTGCAATTGTAATTATAGTTAATGTAATTATAATATTTTGTAATTATATAAATTTATAATCATGATTATTTGTATATTTGTATTATATTTATATAAAATATATAATATTAATTACATTTTAATTTACACTCATAACAACTAACGTTATAAATTTTTCTAATTTACTAAATTGAAAAATATATACGAGTATTATTTTCCGAGTTATATATGAATGCAAAAATATATTATATATATAAAATATTTATAATGAAAAACAATAATATTGATATATAATAAAAAATATTCATGAATAAATATAAATTTTAAAATAGAAAAATAAAATATTAATTTTATGAATTTATCCTTTTAAAAGGCGAGCTATTTTTCTTTTATAATTTGTGGGCCCAAAATGCTTTCCACCTATTGTTTAAAATATGAAGTCATTATTTAAAATGAAATATGTTACACCGAAGTCTTCTAAATTTTCTATTATGCAGATTTAAATTGTAGAAAAAAAAACTAATTTAAAAGGTAAAATAGACAAATAAATTGTATTTAAAAACTACTTTTAGAATCGAATTCGTAAATTTTCAGTATTTTTCAGTGATATTTTTCCACCAAAAGAAAAATAAATCGAAGTGGGAGGCACGTATAAATCAAACTAACCCTACTTGTTAAATTTGCATATTTTTTTCTCCGAGATTTCAAAAAAGATAAATGTTTCTATTTGTTGCGTAGGGAATGCTAAAAATTTGCAGAAGAACTTTGTTAGGATTTGTAGAATAGTTTTCGTCTGGCCATATTTAATATTTCTTTTTTTGGCTAGGATTAAGTTTCATTTTATTATTCACCCAGATTATTTCGTTTTTACCTTTTTTATTAACATATTTTCTTATGAAAAAATAAAATATTATATAGTTTTATATATATAGGATATACATTATTTTTCGATCATTTTTTTCAAATGCATATATATATTCATAGGCTTATATGTATATATTACCATTTAGGTACACTAATATTTTTTTCTTGTATGTACCCTACATTTCTGCTTGGAGAATCTGTATAAGACTAAAAGGTCTTAATAAAGCCTTTTGTTATTGTTTTTGTTGTTGTTATATATATATATATATAGGTTTTGCAATTTTAAGAAAACATTTTACACTTTAATAACAGCATTGTTTATTATTATCCCTAGTACACGTAGTACAGGTCATGATAATCATGGTGGGTAGATGTTGACGACTGCTTTTACTGTAAATCCATCACATGTCTACATATGTGAAAAGTAGTTTGATTTTTAACTTACAAATGTGCCAGAGCCCCATTTGATTACTTGCACTCGCTGGATGGGGTTAGAATTTTGCACAAATCGGGGGACATTGAAGCATTTTATTTTTAATCAGAAAAAAAGTACCCAATACGTAATTCGATCCCGGGTCGTGCCGGTCGAAAACCAATGGTTTAGATACCCCTTCCACCAACCCCCATAGTTTCCACTTTAATAATAAATAGTAATAAACAATAATCCATGACTTCAAGTTCGTTCGTTACCACATCAATCAGCCTAAAGGATAAACTGATTACCACATATATATATTGTACTGGAACAACGTATTTAATTTTTAAAAAAGTATTTTTAGAAAATGAAACTGAAAGTTGATGATGGATCGAAGTTCTGCACCAAGCTGACGATACACAAAACATCCTGAAACACTTATGCGATGGTATTTTTATTGATTAAAAAATGGTATTTGTGGCTAATATTCTGGATTATTAAAAAACCAGCTATCTATTATTATTTATACTCATAGATAGAGTAATCCATCAGTAAATTAAAATTCCAAGATCAGAAAATAGAAAATCCAAGATTCTTCAGGAGATAAATTTATTTTTCAGTTTTTAATACATGAATTCATGCTTTCGCCCAATAAGCCCTTCGAAGAGAGTAATACATTGTTGTTGTTGTCGTATCCAATGAACAGATGTCTCCATATACATCTCTATCACAGAAGTCGCGATGTAATCTATCTTAGGTGTGTAAAGCTGCTGTTCTGGGTTTGTCTATTTTCTGTTGTTATTGTCGTGTCCAATAAACAAATATCTCCGTACATCTCTATCACAGCAGTCGTTCTCTCTATTTGTGTTTGAAGCTGTTGTTCTGGGTCCATGTCAATTTTATGTTGTTGTTGTCGTGTCCAATGAAGAGCCTCAGATGTCTCCATACATCTCTATCACAGAAGTCGCGTGGTACTCTATCTTAGGTGTGTAAAGCTGCTGTTCTGGGTCCATGTCAATTTTCTGTTGTTGTTGTCGTATCCAATGAAGAACCTCAGATGTCTCCATACATCTCTATCACAGCAGTCGTAATATCCTCTATCTTGGGTGTGTAAAGCTGCTGTACTGTGTCCATTGTAAATTTTCTGTTGTTGTTGTTGTGTCCAATGAAAAGCCTCAGATGTCTCCATACATCTCTATCACAGCAGTCGCGATGTCTTCTAGAGTATAATACAATAATAATACAATATAAAGGTTATTGAGCTACTCGTGTTATAAAGGTTCATATAAGCCCTAAAACCTTAGTTCAAGTAATAAACACACTTAAAGAAACATATCCATGGTAGAAGATATTGAATTTTTATCCAATTAAGCCCAGAAGATTTATATCTATAAAATATCACAAAATGCCTTTCTCCTAATGATACCTAATTGTTAAAATCAATTAAGGCCAAAATAAAAACACAATTACATGATAACCGATTTCCTAGACATATTTATCAATAAAATATAGATTAATAATGATTAATATATGTAATATATAATATATATATGAAGGATAAGGTGCTTGTACGTCAATGTCAAAACTGTTTTAGTTATGGTCATAGTAAAAATTCATGTAACATCATAAAATGTAAAAATTGCGGAGACAATGACCAACATGTTAACTGTCAATCCTTGCCCAAGTGCATAAATTGCTCTACACATCCTAAATATAGGAATAGCAATAATCATCGTTCTAATGACAAATTATGTCCTGTGTTCCTTCAACAAATGAAATATGAGATACAAAGAACATGTTATGCAGATTTAGATCATGATATTGTTACTTTGGATTAGAATAGACTTATTCTTGTTTTTTTTTTTTTTGTCAATGTTCAAATTAAAAATTCTACAACAAAACACGCGGAAAAGCAATTTGGTTAATAATGAAATAAGGGAATTTATTTCTAAAGAAAAATATGATATGATTATAGTTCAAGAACCATATAGTATAAATAATGAAGTAATCTTTAATATGCGTTCAAAAATATATTATGCAAATATACCGGGAGTTCCAATATATACCGCAACAATCGTTACAAACCCTTTCTTATCATGTAAATTAATTAAAGAGTTTTCAAATTCATTTGCAACCACTATATCAGTACAAACTACTAAACGGCAAATTATTCTTTCAAATATTTATATACACCCTAATAAAATGGATACCTGTCATGTTCAATTCCTTGATAAATTAATTAAAAAATTTTAACACAAATCCATTGATTTTAGCTGGAGATTTTAATGCTCGAAGTCAGATGTGGTTTGATAATATTATTAATCAAAACGGTAGAAGACTTCAACCTATAATTGATTTTCACAATATGCTCATACATAACAATCGAAACAAAACATGTCGAGGATTAAGTATAATAGACCTTACTATTACTAATAGTCATGCTCATGTACTTGTTAATGGATGGAAAACGTTAAATCTTTCGCAAATCACAGACCATCACGCAATCTCATTCGACATTAGTCTGGAAACAGAAAGTTTATTACATGAAAATAATTCTACATGGTATTTTCAAGAAAAAAGAGCCAATTGGCAAAAATATGAGCAGGCAATCAATGTGTCTAGGATAAATGAGGCAATGATGAAATTAGGTAAAATAGTAAATATAAACGATATAAACTGTGTAGTTTCTCTCATAACTGACATATTAATTGAAGCTGCATATGCATCTCTACGATTAAAACCAAAATATTTAAATAATAATCCATTTAATTGGTGGACGGATGAACTGGAACTTTTTAAAAATCATTTTAAATATGTTCGAAATCTATATTATCGGGGTAAACGGTCTAATAGACAGCTAGTTGATGAAAAAATGTATAAAGAAATACGAAATAAGTATATGAATATTATTGAAAAAACAAGAAATGTAAGCTGGAGGGTATTCCTGGAGGAAGTTGAAAATACATCTCCTTTTGGTAATACTTACAAAACTTTTAAACAAAAAATTTCTCCTAGGTCTTTTGATTTACCAATTCTAGATGTATCTCAAGATGTGCTCGAATCAGAAATGAAAAATCTTTTATCTTCTCTATTTCCGAATGACTGTCAATCTTCTGACACAAACTATCATAAATTAATCAGAGACAAGAGTTATACTTTTTCTAATGATGAAATCATTTATTTTGATAATATTCAAATCTGTTCAATAATTAAAAAACTTAAAAATGGCAAGGCTCCAGGAATAGATCATATAAGCAATCAGATGATCAAAACGGCAGTTCATCATATATCTCCTGTGTTAACAAAATTGTTCAATGCTTGTATGGGACTTAATTATTATCCGGAGGCCTGGAGAAAGTCAGCAGTAATGATTATAAAAAAACCTAATAAAGAAAATTATAAAGATCCGAAAGCCTACCGCCCTATAAGCTTGTCTTCTAATTTAGGTAAAATTTTTGAAAGTCTAATTCATATTGAACTTTTAAATCATATTAATAGTAATAATGTTATGCATCCTGCTCAACATGGATTTACACAAGAAAAATCAACAATCTCTGCTTTACAAGAAATAACTAAATTAAGTCTTCTGAAAAGAGAAACAGAAAATACGGCAATAGTAACAGTGGACATCAGCGGAGCTTTCGACAACGCATGGCATCCGGCAATTCTCCAACAATTGGACAAGGCAAATTTTCCAGCGGTACTTATAAAAATAATTAATTCTTACTTTGAAGACCGGAGTGTAGAGTTTAAATATACTAATGTAAAGTGTATAAAAAAGATAAATAAGGGATGTCCCCAGGGTGGTATTATTTCTCCTATTCTTTGGAATATATTACTTAATGATTTCAACTTATCTTTTAACGAAAGTTTTGCTAGAGTAATTGCTTTCGCGGACGATGTGACATTTGTGGTATGGAGTTCAAACATCTATGATCTTCAGTATAATATTACCAAATGTTTAGTAAAAATCAAAGCATGGTGTGAAAAGGTAAAACTTTCACTAAGTCCAAACAAAACAGGTATACTCTATCTACATAACTATGAAAAATTGCCCATTAATTTTGATGGAAAAATAATTCAACCATCAGAAACTGTTAAAATTTTGGGAGTTATTTTTTAAAAATCATAGACAAAGGAATAAGATTAATTTTGGAACACATGTTGACAATATAATTATGAAAGCTACGAAACTTAAGAATATATTATTCTCATTATGTGCACGTACTTGGGGTATTGATACTCGGCGTAGATTGATCCTATATAAAGCTATGATACGCTCTACAATAAGCTATGCATCAAATATTTGGTTTCCTTTTATCACTGCAGCAAAAAGATCCAAGTTGAATTCTATACAATATCAAATTCTTATTAGATGCATTCATGCTTATAGGACTTCATCTTCTTACATCACACATATACTAGCGAAAACCCCTTTACTGTCCGATTATCTTGAATTATTACAAACAAAGTATAATATGACAAATTCTCTCACAGATCGAACACTCAAAAAACCCCTTCAAAAAGAATTAAACAAACTATATCTGGATCTAAAATTTAAGTTTTATCTTTCTCAATCTAATGAACTGTTCAAGAAATTCTTTCCAATTGCTGTCCCAAATTTCATTTCTTCTGATAAATTCACTACTTTATTCTTAACTGGCAAAGGACCCTTCTTAAGTTTCTTATTCAAACTGAATGCTATCAATGATCCAACATGTGAATGCCGCTTAGATGTTGAATCACCAGAGCATCTTCTTTTATCTTGCCCTCTGACTAATCAAATTGTATGTAGATACTTTGAAACATTACCAAATTCTCTTTGTGTATATACTCTATCTTATGAGAACTTTGTTAAGTTTAGAACTATTTGTACAATAATTTACAAAACAATACTAATCCTTCGTGTAAATAATTAATAATATATATATAATACTAGCACAGCACAATAGTCCTTTGGACTTCGTGCTTTTGTAACAATAAATAAATAAATATGTGTGTAAAATGAGTTGTAATACTCTTCCAATATTGGATATCAAATTATATTATACTGGTTATAGATAATTGATTTATTAATTGGAGAGGATTATTGGGGTATATATAGAGGGGTTGTTAATTGACTTTATTCAAAGCCTTTATTTAGGGCCTCTCGCCCTATACAGGATTCGCAAGTTCACAAGGGATGGGGAGAACACTGTGTGGCCCGGGATATAATCCTGTGGAATATCGCCACCTCTATATACCTATTCTTTGATATTTCATTAATTAGTGCCGGAAATAAAGGACAAAGTTGCCCCGTTTTATCATTTAGTTTTCGTCTTTCCTCAGACAGAGTAGCACAATCAAATAAGTAGTGCAACATCTCCATTGTTATTCCTATCCACAGAAAGTGCATTTCAGGTCTTCACCCCTCATTAAAATCAGATGGTGTTCTCTGAAAAAAATTGAAAGTGTTCTAAATTGCGCGATTAATCTAATGACAGGAAAAGGGAGTTCACTTAAGAAATATTCTTCGGTGGTAAACGTTGTATATATGTCTCTATAGTGGGAATATAACTTTGATTGGGTTATTCTTGTTAAGTCATTTTGTATTGTTTGCTTTATCGCCGTTCTTAATATTCCTGGGATCTCATTCCTTAGTGAATCAGGATCATTACAATAAGTAAGCCACGAGGATCCATTATTATTGAGTAAATTGCTTAATTGTTTTATAAACCCGATGGGCGCACCTGTAGCGCAGGATATTTGTCTCATTCTATTTAAACATATTCGAGGCAATCTATTTGTATCCATACTCAGCACCCTCAGCGAGTATTTCAAGGTCAATTTCAGAGCTGTTATTATTAATGAGACGCGGCCTGTTTCTGGTCTTATTATGTATCCTGGTGTATATCTAGGCAAATTCAAGAACCTACGAATAAATGTATCATATATATGATCTAATAAATCTTTATGCTCTGTTTCCCAAATTGAAGTAGCATACATCAAAACAGCCATCACAATAGAATCAAACAGTTTCATTGCAGAGTTTAATGAGTTAATTTTTGATTTTGCTAATATTGTGTGTGGGGTTGTAGCATTGCCGCAAGTGCTTTTCCTTTGAAAAAGTTTGCGGATTGAGTGGTTTTAGTTGTACTGACCAGAGGGTATCCCAAGTAATTATATCTTCTTGTTACCATCAGAGGTTTACCATTCCAGTACCATCTATCTTCTCTTGAGGGTTTACCACCATTGCGGAATACCATAACCTTCGATTTGGACTCGTTCAGTGTCAAATAGTTCTCATCAAGATATTATTTCAATATATTAATCTTTTTTTGGAGGTTTATCCTCGACTTCCCTATAATAGCAATATCATCTGCATACATCAGCAGGTGAACGTCACCAAATTCCGGCAGGTATACACTCGTCAGATCTGAGTTGTCATACATTTTAATCAGGTCCGTCATGAATAATATAAAAAGAAATGGCGATAGTGGCTCTTCTTGTAAAACGCCCGAATGTATCTTGATATTTCTGTAATTGATCCCCTCCATCTGACTGCCACAGTCGCCTGTTCGTAGAAATTTCTAATTGCGTGTATAAATTGATAGCTTACGCCCATATTGGTTAATTTCTTCCAAAGTAATGAATGAGGAACTGTATCAAATGCTTTTCTCAAATCAACAAAAAATACATATAATTTTCCTCTCTTTTTCCTCAGTGATAGTTGTATGACGTAAAAGGTTTCGATAAATTGCTTATCAGTGCTATACCACGATAATTTGAAGGGTTGTCTTTTTCACCGCTTTTAAAGATTGGATGTATGATCGATTTAGTCCATATTGTAGGATAGTGTCCCATTATCAGAGCTCTATTGTAAAATTGTTCTAATAGACCCATGTATGAAATTGACTTTTTATTCATCTATTATAATTATTTTGTTGAAAATTGAAACTATTTTAGACGCATATAATTCTTTCAAAATTTTTAAACAATCATATATTGTGCTATATATGGGCCGTTATATCTATATTGTTGCGCTGGTGACCTGAGGTATTGGGAAGAAACAATCGAGCAGTCTTTTTGACGTTTATTCAAAAACCAAAAGTTTTGAGGCGAAGCACCTTCTAACTAAAGATTATTGACTTAAATAATCTAAAAACAAAAGTATGCAAATTTGACGATACAAAAGTATATAAAATAATTATAGAAAACAAAATTATGTAAAAATGATTATACATGAAAGTTATTAAAAATAAATAAGATGTTAAAAGTTAAAATTGGATCCATAAGAAATGATGTAGACAAAACAAGTAAATCAAAATGTGACATGCAAATCAAAGGCTCCAACAGCGCGCCAACATTACTCCCCCTCTTGAAAAAGACTTGTCCTCAAGTCTGGTGATCTGTATTTTTTCATTCTTGTCACATGTACTATTTGTTTCTTTTTCCTTTTTCCTTCTGCAATTTCGATGACTTCGTAGTTCACTGGTGATGTTTGTCGCAGTATTTGGTAAGGACCGACGTATCTTCTTTGTAGTTTGTCCGCTCTTCCCACTTTCCTTATTGGTGTCCAAATAAGTACCAGATCATTGATGGCATATTTAAATTCTCGGTGAGCTCTATCATATAACTGTTTGGATTTATTCTGTCTGGCTATTGTTCTAGAGGTGGATATTTCTTTTGCATCTTCTATTATTTCTAAAAGGTTTGATACATATTCGTCATAGTCTTTGTGCTTAGAGAGCTCTGGCATATCAAAAGTAGAATCTAAGAAGGTCAGAGGCTCTCGTCCGTGGATTAGGAAGTATGGTGAATAGCCGGTAGTATCCTGTATGGACGAGTTATAGGCGAAAGTTACGAATGGAAGTATCTCGTCCCAATTCTGATGTCTCTCATCGATATACATGGCCATCATATCAGCGAGCGTACGGTTCATTCTCTCCGTTTGGCCGTTAGTCTGGGGATGATAACTCGTCGTTTTCTTATGGAGCGTATTACATATCTTAAGCACTTCATTGAATAGTTTGCTCAAGAAGCAACTCCCCCGGTCAGATATTACTGTTTTGGGTGCGCCGTGTCGTAATACCACTCTTTGCAAGAAAAAGTCTGCAATTTCTTCCGCCGTCCCGCGAGGTAATGCCGCTGTCTCGATATATCTGGAGTAATAATCCGTGCATACCAGGATCCAACTATTTCCTCTTACAGATTTCGGGAATCTCCCCATTAAATCTATTCCCATTTTTTCAAAAGGCCTTGAAGCTGGTGGAATCGGCTGCAACAGTCCTTGAGGCAATTGGGAAGGTGTCTTGCGGAACTGGCATTCAGGACAACTAGATACATATTCTTCCACAGTTTTAAGCATTGAGGGCCAGAAATATTTACTCTTTAAACGATTGTAAGTTCTTTTAATGCCCATATGACCTGATGTTGGATGGTCGTGCATATTTTCTAAGAGCTCTTTCTGTTTGTTTTTCGGGACTATCAACAACCAAGGATCGCCAGTCACAGAAGGATTTTTCTTGAATAATTTTTCTTTATATTTGGTGAAGTTCTCTCCATAGCTGTTTGGATTCTGATTTACAAAATTATCGATCTTTTTTATATAAGAATCATAATCACGTTCCTCATAATTAATTGTAGAAATAATTCTATCCGGGATAGGACATCGTGACAATCCATCTGCATCTAAATGAGTTTTTCCAGACTTGTATTTAATGGCAAAATCATATTCTTGTAGCTCTAGTGACCACCTCGCTAATCGCCCTGCAGGGTTTTTCATTTTTGCCATCCAGCACAGACTATGGTGATCGGTATATATAGTGAATTTTCTTCCGTAAAGATATGGTCTAAATTTTTTAATCGCCCATATGATAGCTAGGCATTCTTTCTCGGTTGTAGAGTAGTTGGTTTCTGCTTTCTGTAATGTCCTGCTTGCATAAGAAATTGGACGCTCTTTAGTGTTTTCATCTAAATGAACAAGCACTGCTCCAAGTCCTTGGTCGCTTGCGTCTGTGTGGAGGCCTATAGGCTTATTTGGATCATAATGTATTAATACTTCAGGAGAGATGAGTTTGCTTTTCAATGAATTAAATGACAACTCTTGTTCTTTACCCCATGCAAACGAATGGTTTTTACGGGTCAAAATCTGCAAAGGCAATGCAGCTTTTGAAAATTCTCTTATAAATCTTCTATAGTATGAACAAAGTCCAAGAAAAGCTCGGACATCTTTGACAGTTCTGGGCGTTGGAAATTTTCTTATACTTATAATTTTTTCTGGGTCTGGCGCGATTCCTTCATTTGAAACGACATGTCCCAAAATAAGAAGCTTGGTATATGCAAATCGGCATTTCGAAGCATTGAGTGTCAATCCTGCTGTTTTCAAACATTCTAAGATTGTCTTCAATCTGTTCAAGTGGGAATGTAGATCTTCTGAGAATATAATGACGTCGTCGAGGTAACACAGGCATATTTTCCACTTATGGGTTCTAAGAACAGTATCCATTAATCTCTCGAAAGTTGCTGGCCCGTTGCACAATCCAAAAGGAAGAACATTAAATTGATAATGTCCATCAGGAGTGATAAAGGCTGTTTTTTCACGGTCCTGTTCTTCCACCTCCACTTGCCAGTAGCCTGAGCAAAGGTCGAGTGAAGTAAAGTACCTGGCGCCATGAAGGGAATCGAAGCAGTCATCTATGCGCGGTAGTGGATATTGGTCTTTTACTGTGACTGAGTTCAGATTTCTATAATCCACGCAAAATCTGAATGTTCCATTCTTTTTCTTCACTAGAATTATAGGGGATGCCCATGGACTTGAGGAATGTGAAATAATTCCATTTTTTAACATACTGTTTATTTGATCACCAATTATCTTCCGTTCTTTTAAAGATACTCTGTAAGGATTTTTCCTAATGGGGATATCGCTCGTTGTTCTAATTTGGTGTTTGACGAGATGTGTTCTACCCTTATACTCATCCGGTGCCGTAAACATCTCGCCATATCCACCAAGGAGGGTCAAAACCTGGCTGCGTTCTTCTGGACATAATTCAGGATTTATATCAAAATCAGTTCTAATAGAGGCTACTCTTTGGTTCTCCGTCTGGTACAGTCTGTCTACCTCCGAAAGTATTCCTATCTTCGTGTTCCGGAAGAGTTTTACAGGTTTGTTCGTACCGTTTAAAATCCATATGTTCAAGTTTTTCTTGGTATTACTCAATAGGGATCTGGTTGTTATAAGATTATATTTGGTTGTCAGAGAAGGAATATTCTCAATTAGTATTTCTCTGCCTGTAATGCTAGTCTTACTATATCCTTTTACTAAGCATAAACAAAATTCAGGAATGATTTTATCCTCAGCTATATGAGCATATCTTAAATTTGGTTCATTTTGGTTAAATACATTTGGGGATTCCACCCACAAGGTATTGTTTTGACAATTTATTAGTGCTTTATTTTGACTTAAAAAGTCATCTCCAAGGATTATTACAGGGTTGCATTTTTTTAAGATAATCATTTCTATTTCATATTCTTTTTTATTGATTTTAAATTTAACTCTTGACTTCCCTATTGCATTGAGTTTTTGATCACCTGCTGATTTTAATTTTAGATTTTTATCGGGTATGATCTTTAATTCGAGCTTCTTAACAAGGTCCTCATCAATGCAACTGACCATTGCTCCGGTGTCTATCAGTCCTTCTATTGGCATTCCACATATTACAATGCGAATGGTTTTGTTTTCCTGAAGATTTACAATTAAATTTATTCGATCACCGGAGCGTTGCAATCCTTTTGACTTAATTAGTTTTTTGACGCTTCCCCTAGAGTAGGGAAGTCTTCCTCGCTATGAATGTCGAAATCCGGATCCTCTCGCTCCCCATCCTCGATGCCTCTGCAATTCTTTAGGTAATCCTCTTGTGGTATATTTGGTTCGTCTATAGACCTCGTATAATGTCTTCGGATAGGTCTGATATTGTAGTTTTGGTGTTGGGGCTTATACGGGCAATACCTCGAAATATGACCTTGTTCCGAGCAGTTCCAACAGATTCTTTTGTCAACCTGATACTGCCTTCGATAATAGGTATTAGGACGTGTGGATCTTTGCTCGTTGTTGCGATTTTGTTGAGGTGGGGGTGAATTTCGCAGATTAATGCCACTTGTTCCTGCTCTAGTTTCAATTATTCTTTTTCCCTCGAATTTACTCGGAATTGTATTTTGCCTTCCATAGTCAGTTGGGCGTTCGTTCGATATTTGGGGTCTCTCGTTTGAAGGTCGTGCTGGACCTCTATAGTTGCTATAATTATATTTTCTTGTCTGAAATGGTTGGATAGGATTAGATCTTTGTCTGCAGCTTCTTCTCTGTTCGAAGTCAACCAGATGCTGATCAATGCGTCTTGCTAGTTCCAAGAATTCTTTAACTGTACTGCAAGGTGTCATTAATACGACGAGTGAGAGATATTTGTTTAGTCCAGTTTTCATATAATAAAGTTTATCCTCAGCGGACATTTTAGAGTTTACTCTATTGCACAGGTTGAGTACATCTTCAGCATATCGTAGAGTAGACTCATTATATCCTTGTACTCTATTCTGGAGATCCATGATTAATTTGAATTTTGTCGTATCTGCAATCCTAAAGTCTCGCATCAGTGTTTTCTTAAAGTTTGTCCAATTTGAAAATATTTGGGGAGTGTTTAGCTTTGCCCATTTTTTTGCAGGACCTTTCAGGTAACTTCTGGCATATGCCAGCATCACGTCCTCGGGCCATCGCTGCTGTCTTGCTAAAAGCTCGAGTTCTTCTAGCCATTCTGCTGGGTCCTCTTCAGAATACCCTCCGAAAAATTCTAGGCTTGGGGGTGGTGGCTGGCAGAAGAAAACGTTGTTATTCCAAGAGGCGGCATCTTCAGGATCAACTTTTATGCGTCTTGTTGGCGAGGCGCTAAAAGATCTAATTGGTGGTAGGCCTTGTGTCCGCCTGCTTCTTCTTGGGTTGGAAACAGCATCTCCACCAGTGTTGCGCTGGTGACCTGAGGTATTGGGAAGAAACATTCGAGCAGTCTTTTTGACGTTTATTCAAAAACCAAAAGTTTTGAGGCGAAGCACCTTCTAACTAAAGATTATTGACTTAAATAATCTAAAAACAAAAGTATGCAAATTTGACGATACAAAAGTATATAAAATAATTATAGAAAACAAAATTATGTAAAAATGATTATACATGAAAGTTATTAAAAATAAATAAGATGTTAAAAGTTAAAATTGGATCCATAAGAAATGATGTAGACAAAACAAGTAAATCAAAATGTGACATGCAAATCAAAGGCTCCAACAGCGCGCCAACAATATATATAAAAATCAATGTTTTTATGTTTGTTTGTTTGTATGTCCAGTTTACAAATTCGCAGTAGTTCACTAATTCAAACCAAAATTTCCAAACATAGATAAAAAATACGGGGAAGACGATAGGCTATTTTAAAATATATATATATCAATTATTAAAACTATATATTTAAATTATTCTACTTAGCTCACGAACAGCGCCCTCTATCAAAGATTAGATTAAATTATGCTGATGCAAACAAATAGATAATGCTAATAGCAAACAATTATTTAAAAAAATCTTATCTAAATATATATCACTCGGGTAGATATGCACACGGGTCAATCCCGGGGCGAAGCCCGGGTCACCCGTCTAGTGAAATATAAATACAAAATAATAAATATATTTTCTCAAGCTATATGATAATTCCTAAAATAAATCAAACAATAGTCAATATGCAAATACATTATGCACTAGCGCGCCATCTGTTATCAAAATTCGAAACTAATTTTGAAAGCGTAAGATAAAAGGAAGTTCCAAAAATGCAATATAACAGCGGTATGGTAGATTAAACTGGCGAAACCGCTGGAAGGTTTCACCACTGATGAGCCAGGCCCTCCCAATAATTTTTTCCATTGAAATAAGGGCAGTAGAAATTGTTTAATTTCAAAAATAATCTTACGCGTTCAAAATTAGTTTCGAATTTCGATGAAAATACATGCTAACTGAACAAGAATATATTCTAACCTCAAATAATATGCAAAATCTAACCAAATATATAGATGTATATGAAAAAAAAAGCATCTCCTTATCGTGCAACTGAAAGTTGCTGATGGCTTGCGCCATCTATCGGAATAAATATCAACTTTTCTCGTTGATTTTTAATTATTCCAGAATTGGCCAAATACCCATTCTTGATTAATCAAGAAAAGCTAACCACGGACGCGTTTCGGGCTATTGGCCCTCATCAACGTGGTGCACTTATGCACCTTATCCCAGTACAATATCACATTTGTACTATTTTTCACATTGTGTCGCAGACTCACGCAATTCTGGCCTTAATTACCCGTTTCATGATTTTTCAGGATGCCTTGAATGACCAGTTTTTTGGACGTTGAGGTACAGCTTGCACCACGCTGATGAGGGCCAACAGCCCGAAACGCGTCCGTGGTTAGCTTTTCTTGATTAATCAAGAAGGGGTATTTGGCCAATTCTGGAATAATTAAAAATCAACGAGAAGAGTTGATATTTATTCCGATAGATGGCGCAAGCCATCAGCAACTTTCAGTTGCACGATAAGAAGATGCCCTTTTTCATAATTATGCACCTTATCCCAGTACAATATCACATTTGTACTATTTTTTTCACATAGATGTATATATGTAAATAGAAATCTGTAATAGTATGGTATCAGGCGGTGTTTTATCCGTTTATTTATGTTCTCCCGTAGAAGGGCAGAGATGTCCGAAAGCTTGATACACTACTTTAATAAAATGAAAAGACAATCATCTCCAGAAACCTGTGTGTTTTGTGCTTGTTATACACATTTTAACTTTATATATTTTATTCAATTAAGATCAAAATTACATAAACATCACATTTAATTCTATATCATCACAAACAATTATATATCATAACTACATAACATTAAGCCAACTATTTTTAGTTTTGTTTTCGTCATCGGTCCAATATTTTTATTTTCACAGACTAAATTATGAGATTAATTTAAAATTGAAAAATATGCAAAACAAATAAACAACTATATATATTGTAGCGTAGAAGTCAAGCCTTGAAATATCCTAAGATGTAAAAGTATTTATTGATGACGTCACAACGACGAGTCGACAATTATTAACAAGTCAGCAAAAACTATTTACAGCTAGAGAATCTTAAGCAAGCAAGCTAAGAAATATTCCAAAGATGATTTCACAAATACAGATTAATATATATTTTTATAATCTGTTGATTATATTTTCATTGAATTATATTAAATTAAATAATAAAATATTTCTTCGCCACATAATCACTGTGGTATTGTTTTATTTAATTATCTACTTTTAAATGAATCATACGCATTTAAAATAGTTTCAATTTTTCATAACAGATGGCGCGCTAATGCATTATATTATAATTGGTTTTTCATTTTATTAATTCTGCAATGAATATGAAGATTGAGGAATTTCTAACTATTGTAACTAATACCTTTATTCAGATTTAGCGAAAATGAATATTTTCACACCAAATGATAGTGCCAACTATATTATAATAAACATTCAATCACTTTATATATGTAAATATGATGTGTCTATCTAATTACATATTATTATAATTAGTAATTTAAAATTAACTTAATTAGATAATTAGTGTGCAATGTTTTCAAATATCCTTTTTGTTGTTGTTATTAAAGATAAACATATGTGTCTGTTTTTATGATTCCATTTCTATAGTTTTTAAATTTAAATGATTTTCAGGGTTGTAATTAGATCATCTTGATATTAATCTTTTTAATATATTTGTACAATAGATATCTGAGGTTTTTGATCTCTTTATATCCACTCATGGACAAAACTTAAGGAATTTGTACCTTTTAGCATGTATATCGGGATTCAGACTATAAATCTGAAAGATATTATAGTCACCTTTATTGAAGATACACCAGATACCCATATATGTATACACTTATGTTCAAAACTTAAGAAAGTTGTAACTTTTAGCATGTATATCGGGATTCAGACAATAAATCTGAATAATATTTGATGCACAGTGAACTTTATTGAAGATACGCGAGATAAACAAGTGTAAACAAATTATATCTCCTTAAAAAAAAATAAACAGATGACCCGCAAACTAGTGGACTCAAGTCAATAACAAACCCATAATACAAGCTTTAGAAAACCGAAAACCGAGAAGCGTCCACCTTGAGACCATGGTTTCGTGCTAATGGCCCTCGTCAGTCTAGGTCGGACTTTATTCCATGAGATCCACACGGGATCTAATGAAATATTCACAATCTGTCATAGAGGTGTTTGGCTGGTAAAGTGGCTAGGTCATATCTATGGCCAAAACATAGATCACCACAAGATGCAACCTTTATTTTATAAATCAATTTCTTACCGGAATATTTCATATATATTAGTTAATTATAAAATTTAAAACATGATAAAAAATACGCTTTAACTTACAATTCATTATATTAACTTAGGTACGTCTCCATTTACAACCTAATATATAATGTAAACTTGTATAAATATATTTATATAATGTTTTATTTTTTCATTTCCCTTAAATTAAAAATAGTTCTTCCCTTAATCCTCTCGTTGATAAATTGGAAAGTTCCATTTATAAATTAATAATATTTTCTGGCTTTTGACCAAACCTTCTATTCATTATATATATGGTCTCTCTGTTTTATTTGGGATATAAATCATGATACAAATCATCCCCACTCCTATCTACAATATATATTATTAAATATATAAATTATATATATAGTCAAATAAATAATAATTACTTTTGAAATTCGAGAAAATATTGTAGAACTTATTTACTAATATAATTAATTTATTTGATTTTTATAATTCAACTAATGGTAATGTTGTCTTGTCCATGGAACAGATCAGATCGGTCCTTGATCACAATACCGGCCAACTGAGGTGTCTTGTTTATGTTAGGTGGTGGTGTCTTGTCAATGGAGCAGATCAGATCGGTCCATGCACCCTGATCACAATACCAGCCAACTGAGGTGTCTTGTTTATGTTAGGTGGTGGTGTCTTGTCCATGGAACAGATCAGATCGGTCAATGCACCCTGATCACAATACCGGCCAACTGAGGTGTCTTGTTTATGTTAGGTGGTGGTGTCTTGTCCATGGAACAGATCAGATCGGTCCATGCACCCTGATTACAATACCGGCCAACTGAGGTGTCTTGTCCATGGAACAGATCAGATCGGTCCATGCACCCTGATCACAATACCGGCCAACTGAGGTGTCCGTATGGATGTCCTATTCTGGATTGATGTCTGCCATATAGAGGGCTGCAAGGATGGCCGGGTATATATGGTCCGGAGTGAGTTGGGTGTTGTGACAGGTATTGCAGTTCCTGTAGGATCTAGTCATGTCTGGGTTTATCTTCATTACTTTAAAATGTCCTGTTCTGATTCTTGAAATTGTTGTTGTTATTTCTCTGTTAATGTTGAGTTTGTATATGAAGTGAGGTATTTTAAATAACTAAAATATGAATGAAATAAACTCGTGGGTAAACCTTAAGAAAGTCGTACCTTTTAATATGTATATCGGGATTCAGACAATAACTCTGAAAGATATTACAATGACCTTTATTGAAGACACACGAGATAACCAAGTTTAAACAAGACATGTCTCTGTCGCTTTAAAAAAAAAACAGACGATCGGCGACATTAAAGACGTTCAACTTCCCTAAGTTTATACACACACACACATATATGTATGTGTGTGTTTATGCAACAAAACGAATTGGAAAATCCTGGTCTAATCTTTAGGGTGATAATAAAAATGTTCTTTTTTAGAAGTTTGGAAAGGAATCATAATATATTATACAAACGAGGTGATGAACAATATATTTAAGAAAGGAATAATTATACAATTATATAATAATTCATTGAGCTTCTATATAACTTATAGAAATATCATAAATATCAAATATAATCGATTTTAAAATTTAAAATATTATTAAAATGAAATTTCAATCAGAGAAACAACTCTCAAATTCGTTATCAAAAGATTTTTATTGATATTTTACAAATTAATCACTGAATTTGACGTTAAATATGGAAAATAAAATATATAATAGACACACAAACTAAACAAATTAAATTTAACAATTCCTGTGATTAAATGGGTAATTAATAATTAAACAGTATTTTCTAGATTTTTCTGTAATCAATGATTTAAAGAATTCAAATCAAATATAGATGATACTTGGAATTATATATGTTTAAACCTTCTCACAAAGGAATAGTCCTTTAAATTGAATCAATGTAATTCAAAAGATTTAAATTAAATTTTAGTTTAAAGTTTAACAGTACAGTATTCAATCAAGGAATAAATTATACCATTAAATATATAGAATTTGTTAGAAAAATATATATATTATATTTATTTACATATAATGATATGATTATTTGAACATAATACTTATAATATCGTGTTTATATATAAATTTAACATTAAACTTTTATATAGAGCTTGTTAGAAAAAAAAAATATATATATATATCTATTTTTAATTAAAAAGGCATATATTGGATTAAAAAAAAATATTTTACCAATATTTCAGTTGGCTGAACGCCAACCTTTATCAAGGTATTATAACATATATAACATTCTTATTATTTGTACACATTAAATATGTTATAACTCCTCGATAAAGGTTGGCGTTCAACCAACTGAAATATCGGTAAAATAAATGATATTTTGATCAAATATATGCCTTTTTAATTAAAGATTTATTTATGGATTGCTCTATTTTCAAATGGATATATATATATTATATTTATTTACATATAATGATATGATTATTTGAACATAATACTTATAATATTGTATTTTTATGAATAAATTCAACATTATAACTTTTTCTATATTGTTTTCTTATGTAAAAATATAGAGTTTGAAAATTTTATTTCTGAATCTATAATATAAAAGGTGCGTTCATTAATTTCCAGGACTGGTTAAAAAATAAAATAAATAAAAAAGCTAGAGAAAATATTTTTTACGGAGTTGAATATTGGACATACGACCACACTTGACTGAAAGCACGAGTCTCGTGGCGCACGCGCCGATCTAAAAATAGAACAAAACAACTTCCTTGTAAGGTTCACATTTCTAATTTTAAAATGCCCATTTTCGAAGAGCAGAGAATCTGCATTAAGTTTTGTTTTAAATTGAAAAAAAGTGCTACTGAGACGTATGAATTGATTAAAGAAGCTTTTGGCGATGCAGGTTTATCCCGTTCAAGAACCTTTGAATGATTTTCACGCTTCCAAAAAGGTCGGGAAAAGGTAAACGATGATCAGCATACTGGGCGTCCAAGATCATTTCGTTGCGAGGAAAACAAGCTCAAAATAAAGGAGTTAATTAAATCTAACAGAATAATTATCTTCAGTGACTGGACTATCTGTTTATTTGGGGATAATGAGGTGCTTAAGGGAGGCAGTGCGCCTTAAAAGACCTGAAAGATGGCAAAACAATGACTGGATACTTCACGTCGGTAATGCGCGGCCGCACACAGTCCATGTTGTTTTGCAGTTTTTGGCCAAGCATTCAACCATACAGATCCCTCATCCACCCTATTCCCCCGACTTAGCCCCCAATGACTTTTTCCTCTATCCTAAATTGAAAATTAACTTGAAAGGACGGAAATTTGACAACGTTGATATGATACTAGCTGAATCGAAGGCAACCTTGAGGAACCTCTCAAAAAGTGATTTTATCTCCTGCTTCGACAATTGGAAAAAAGATGGAACGGGTGTATTGAGGCAGGAGGGGCATATTTTGAAAAATATTAAATTAGTTTTTTTATTTGTTTTATTTTTCAAAGATACAGAGCAGTCCTGGAAATTAATGAACGCACCTTGTATATAATATATAAATTTAATATGCATAAATTCAATCATATATTTGTATAGTATAAATATTATTATCAAATGTGTATTTATAGTATGTTTATATATTTTTAAATTTTATATACTATAGTTCAGATGCTATATACATATATTATTTTTAATAAAGAAAGCTATAAATAGACCTTTAATTAAAATGTCATATATTGGATCACCATATAATTTATACACCAATATTTTAAAATAAAAGGATTTAAAAGCGCGAATGTTTCTTTTATACATAAAACGAACTTCTACTGTTCTTACTGCGATGAAAAAATATATTGGGAGGGCTTGGCTCATCAGTGTTGAACCCTCCCAGCGGTTTCGCCAATTTAATCCACCAGACCGCTTCTCAGAGCTCTAATACTGTATTGGATCATTCTGCTTTTATATGCTACACTGAAGGATGGAATCTTAGAAATGGTTTTCAAGTAAACTATGGACATAAGCTTATAGGACAGTAGAATTACATTCAAATATTTGCTTCGAGCAATGCTCTTCAGCAAACTATAAAGACAAGGCCAGTTAGGCATAAATTAACACAAAGCAATAACGCGCCATCTATACATATAAAATAAAAGGATTTAAAAGCACGAATGTTTCTTTTATACATAAAACGAACTTTTACTGTCCTTACTGCGATGAAAAAATATATTGGGAGGGCTTGGCTCATCAGTGGTGAACCCTCCCAGCGGTGTCGCCAATTCAATCCACCAGACCGCTTCTCAGAGCCGTAAACTAGCGGACTCAGGTCGGTGACAAAGACTACGTGATAATAAAGAATGAGCCACAACACCAGTTTTGGCAAATTCAGATTGACCTTTGTCTGAATTTCATAACAATGGTGTTGTGGCTTATTTCCTACCATCACTAGTAAAGTTTTTTTTTACTAGGGTGATACAAAAGTGCCATCGTTCTAATGCATATTTAAAGGGAGAAGTGCCTATTTTAGGTACAAATGGTGATTAATATAACATATATTCAAGATACGACTTCGTTATTAATCATATTTCAACACCTATCGATTGCGCAAGATTCATCAACATTCTATATGACTAATATATATATATACGACATTTGAAAATTATCCCGCATGTGTTTCTTTTAAACGAAAAATTCAAATTTATTTCAAGGAGAAATAACGACCATTTCCAACCCCAAGGATTTGGCATGAGAGGATGAATTGTGAAGAGTAATGATTAACGGTAAAATAAAAGTGTCCAGGGATGGGAATCGAACCCACAATATTCCGCTGAATTTTAAAATGTCGTTTTACAATCACAAGCCGCATTATATTGTATTATAAATATATATTTGGTCATAGAGGTACAATCTGCACCACGCTGATAAGGGTCAACAGCCCGAAATGCGTACGTGTTTGGCGTTTCTTGATTTACCAAGATATTATGTTGGCAAAATATCAGGAAACAGGTTAAATCAACGTTTAGTTGATTTCTGTTCCACTAGATGGCGTTCTACCATCTAAAAAAAACGCTCATGATAGTGGTCAGGATATGCTTAATTTGTTAATAATATCAACACTAGACCTTTTTTTCTAATTTTTAAAATTATTTTTTAAAATTTTATATAATATTTATATTTATAATATATATAATCATCCATATGTTAATTTGAATATATTTTTTGGCGGGAAAATTTAGGGATTATATTTTGGCGGGAAAACGCAGACTATTCTTATCACACGACGGTATCAGTACGTTAGAAAAACATCAAACGATCTGGTCATATCGATTAATTTCCAGATCACCTGTTCCCTCTCTCATGGACTTATTTTCACAGAGTAACAATAAAATATTGTTAGCGAGAGAAACGGCTGCCACTCTATAAATAAACTAGTGTCATAGATAGAGATTTCATTCGTCTGTGAATTTACTAAATTATATGATAGGACAATAGACTCTTATTTTTTTCGTCTGTAATTTAATTCTTCTTTTACGTCTTTTTTTTTTGGTCAAAAAAAAAGGAAAATATTTTTCTGTGAAAATGTATTTAATAGCGATAGCTTAAAGCTATTGTTTTTATATTTTTGTTACAGAGAAAAATAAATGAAATATTAAATATAAATTTTAGATTGTGAAATTTTACTTTTGAAAAACAGAATTAAAAGGTTAATTTGAAGTCTTAAAATATATCTGCATTTATATTACGTGAATATAATATCTTAAATCTAAATGTTTAATATTTCAAATATGATATATTTTTTAAAATAATTTGTTATTTTTCTCGTAGAAGAGAAAAAAAAAATTAGAGTTAATTTTCAAATGGTATAAACTTAAATAAATATACACATATATAATACGCTCTTTTATAATATTTAAATAGTTGGGTATAAGTATTCTATTTAGATAAAAGTCAATTTAAAGAAAAATACATTTTGAAAATTGAGAATATATTCATATTATATATTTTAACAAAAAATATTTGATGTTTAAATATTTTCCCATTCTTATAAAAACATAATTATGATTTTTGAGCGCTTTCTTTAGCTAATGAAAAAATACATTGATCTGTTTTATATTTAAATTTATTCATATTCGCTATATGTAAATAACATTAAGGTGTGGGGGAATTATATTCATGTTCTTAAAGAGGCACCTCTCCCTTCAATTAGGCATCAGAACGATGTATTACTAGGATGATGATTAACATAAGTATCGTCATGATGCTTAATTAAAGAGAGAGAGAAGTGTCTCTCTATGTATATATATATAACGGAAAATATTTTCTGATGTTTTTTTGAATATGATTCATAGAATTATTGATCATTTGCTTGATACATAAATATGATTTTTTGATATTGCAGTCGTGGTAATTATTAATAAAAATAGTTTAGACCAGAATTAGCTTTAATTGAGCTTATGGAGAAAATATAGAAAAAACAGAATTTGATTAAAGTACTGCAAGGAGTAGAACAAGGAAAAACAAAAGAATATTTGCATAATGTACAAAAGATTTGAGCCGGCCAACGGGAAACAACAACAATGAGTTTATATGGGAGAATCGGCGAAAACTGGCAGTAGATCTGTTAGACTAGTGTTTGTTATAGAATTTATAATTATAAAATAAAATATAATTTCATATAACATATATATATATACCCAGCCTATGACGCGTAACGGCCGAAGCTTTGCTTGAGTTCTTTTGTTACTATTATATGCTATCTACTTATTTATTATATATACAAACTATGTTTGAATTAAACAACAAATTTATAAACTTTGAAATTCTCTTAACGGTATTATACATATATGTTATATTAAGATATTATTTAAAATATTATATTAAAATATTTTATTTAAAATTATAATTTCATAGATATAAATATTATGTTAAATCGGCCGCCAGAGGTCATGCTTCCCATATAAAATCACGTTGTTGTTTTATCCCGTGGGCCGACCCAAAACATTTGTACATTATGTAAATACGCTTTTCATTTTTTTTATTCTTACGCCTTAAGCCAGGTAGTACTTGTACAAAATTATGTTTTTATATATTCCTTTGGCACAATAAAAGCAATTGCTAATCAAAACCATATTATTATTTTTATTTTCAAGATTCTAGCCACGACTGCACCACCATAAAATAAACCTCAACATGATCATAATATCAAGCAGAAAATCAAATCTCTTTTTTTATATATAATATTAGTCGACAGGATCGAACCTGCCGGCCATCACACCTTCCGCCCAACACCAGCCATCTCCGAAGATCAACTCCACCCAACATCTGCAAAACCAGTCAACTACAGCCAACTCCAGCCAGCATCATTCAACCCAAGGTACTTTGTATCCACCATCTTTCGTAGTTTTCCTCATTTTAACTTTGTTATCACCCATTATTTACAATAGTTTTCAATCGCATATTTGCTTAGATATATTCTTTTTGTCATATTATTTTTATATATCAATTTTGCCATGGCTGTTTTTGCCCTTTAAATTACACCACACCTTTTGAACCTTTTTTTTCTTTATTAAATTAGTTTCTATAATAAATCTCCCAATACATATTTTACTTTTAAAACATTTTCAAATAATCTGAACCATTTACACCATATCAGTTTTAATACGCCATATGCAAAGCAGTCGGCCAAGAGAACAACAACAATATAATATTACCTATTTCCCACATCTTCAATATTTTATTAAACTATCTTTAACATTTTTTTTAAAGATCATATTTCTACTATATATTTTCGTCAATGACCACAATACCCTATAGCTTCACAATTCTATCTTATATTTAAAATTCCTTAACTTTTTGTGATTTTGATATTTACTTATTTAATCTGATTTCACAATGTTTTATTTTTAGAATTTGTATTTTTACCCACTTTACTTATTTCATATGTAATTATATCTAAAAGCGTACCTAACTATGTAAATTTAGCGATACCCACATATGTAAATTTTAACTTTTGTTTTTGTTCACCTTGATTCTTTTTTTCAATACCCATTCTTTATTCCTACCATTGCCTTTTTTTTCTTTACATGTTTATTCCTTATTTGCACATTTTCCTTTGTACATAATTAAACTTTGCCATCAACTTATTGCCTTTTTTCATAAAAGCCTTTTATCATCAAGTGTTTTTAGCATTGCCATATATCTTTTGCCAATTATTTTTCATATTGTTTTCAATGTTATTCATAATTTTTCATTTATATACTTTTGTAAATATCATGCATTTTTCTTATTTTTAATAATGCTATTTTCTCATGTTTTTCCCAATCTATTGGCACACAACAAGCCAATATGATCAAGGGATATCATCCTTTTATTTCTCACTTTTTTAATATGCATTCATTTTATTTTCCTTCCTCATTTTTAATATTATATGTGTATCATTTTTTCTTGTCTATTTCCAATCTATTGGTTAATAACAAACCAATATGATTATGGAACACTTTTTTTTTCTCTTTACATTTTCACTCTATGCCACATTTTCACTCTATGCCACATTTTCACTCTTCACCACAATTTTCAATCAACCACAATTTTCACTCTTTACCACAATTTTCAATCAACCACATTTTCATTCTTTACCACAATTTTCATTCTTTACCACAATTTTCAATCAACCACATTTTCACTCTTCACCACATTTTCACATTTTTGTTATCATTTTTCATATATTGTACTTTCCAATGGTTATCATCCAAAAACCAATATGATAAGTGAATATCATCTCTTATGTTATTTTATTTTAATCATTTTATCTTTTTTTAACAATCATTTTTTTAATCATTTTTCTCTGAATGAACCCATATTATTTTCTTCACAGGGGGGAAATGTTATATTAAGATATTATTTAAAATATTATATTAAAATATTTTATTTAAAATTATAATTTCATAGATATAAATATTATGTTAAATCGGCCGCCAGAGGTCATGCTTCCCATATAAAATCACGTTGTTGTTTTATCCCGTGGGCCGACCCAAAACTTTTGTACATTATGTAAATAATCTTTTGTTTTCTTTGTTCACTCGCCTTAAGCCAGGCATTACTTTTTACCAAATTATGTTTTTATATATTCCTTAAGCACAATAAAAGCAATTACTGATCAAAACCATATTATTATTTTTATTTTCAAGATTCTAGCCACGACTGCACCACCATAAAATAATCCTCAACATGATCATAATATCAAGCAGAAAATCAAATCTCTTTTTTTATATATAATATTAGTCGACAATATAGGGCAATATACCGCGCCATCTATATTCGTGAAAAGAAAACTTCAGAGCACCAAAGTTTCCCTTATACATTAGACAAACTTCTACTATCTTAAAGGCTTATGTCCATAGATTACTTAAATACCATTTCTAAGATTCCATCCTTCAGTGTAGCATATATAAGAAGAATTATTTAATACAGCATTAGAGCTCTAAAGAAAGCGATCTGGACAAACAGCTTGGAGGGTTCATCACTGATGAGCCAAGACCTACCAATATTTTCTCATCGCAGTAAGGACAGTAGAAATTTGTTTTTATGTGTAATGGAAACTTTCGTGCTTTATTGTGTTTCTTTTCTTGCATATTAATTAGGAAAGACAAACTTCAGAATGACACGGTAATTTATATAAGGCAAAAGCAAAATCAACATTTGTAAGATACAATATAAACAATAAGGGAAGTTTCCAGAATAGCAAAATATAAATATCAAAATATTTATAATCTGTATATAAAATATAATAAATCTTTGTTACAATATAATGGTTTGGAAAAAAGACGTTGATCTTGGGGAAAAAATGAGGAAAGAGAGGAAGACCTCCATAGAACTGGCTATAAGAAGTCAAGAAAACTACCAGAAGGTCACTAGATGAGCTGTGATTGATGTTAACCAACAAATTGTAGAATATTGTCCATATATTCACCAAAGGTTGACTTAATGGACACTATATAACAACACCCTATATTTATTTTTATAGTTTAATTATAATTATTTTATTAACCATCTGATTTTATTGAGGCGTGAAGACCTGAAATGCACTTTCTGTGGATCAGGAATAACAACGGAGATGTTGCACTACTTTTTTGACTGTGCTGCTCTGTCTGAGGAAAGACGAATACTAAACGATAAAACGGGTCAACTTTGTCCTTCATTTCCGGCACTAATTAATGAAATATCAAAGAATAGGTATATAGCGATGGCGATATTTGGATTCCACAAGACTATATCCCGGAAAAAGGCCACACAGTGTTCTCCCCATCCATTGTGAACTGGCGAATCCTGTTAAGGGCGAGAGGCCCTAAATAAAGGCTTTTTGTTGTTGTTGTTGTATAATTATTTTATCAATAAGAATTGTGAAATACATTTCATGATTTTTTTTAATAACACACAAAGAAGGCAATATTTCTAAAAATTCATATTATTTGACATACACACAAAGCTTTATTAAGACCATCGACCTTATACCGATTCATTAGAATTGTATTATTTCAAACAACTCTACAAGTATGTACATGTACATTTTGGCTTGTATTAGATGCAGTAAACAGGACCTTTGGGAGAGGTCACTGATTATCATCAAACAGCTCGAGAATCATGGACTCATGGAATTTGTGTAATCTTTACGCAAAGGGATAAGAAACAACAACATGTATTACCTTGAATTACCCTCTACGATTTTTATTTTTATTTTTTACTTCTCATTTTTACAAATAGTTAAATTGTTCATTTGCATGCTTTTTTCTGTATTTATGTAAATTAATATGTGTATGTATATATTCACTACAGCCATCGATATCGTTCATAGTGTCGTTATATCTTACCTGTCGAAGGGCTTTTGCCCGAAAGCTTGCTCTAATGCACCAATAAAAGATACTCGTCTTCCTTCGCCTTGTTTTTTTATCGTCTAATTTCATTCCAGGAAGAATTATTCAACTATAACAACATGTATGTTAGCTTTATTTATTAAACTATAATTCCGTGAATTAAAGATGTCCTCATAATAAGAAATTTATATTACGATGCACTAGCGCGCCATCTGTTATCAAATTACGAAACATGGAGTACAAACGCTGCTCATCCTGTATCCATGGACTAGGAGCCCTTACAGGGTACTATCAGCCGGGCCAGCTGAGTCCAGGTTTTTTAGCGAGCTTGTTACTGCTCCCCCTTCTCCTTTTTCATCCGGGCTTTGGACCGGCAAAGGCGGAGATAGGAACATCTTTATTACAAAACACCGCGAGCTTTCGAGCTTTGGTTGTTCAACAAACGAAATTACAACTGAGAATGGGCATGGGAGGACGAAATTTACAAAATAATGACTATTTAATTTTTCCTTTGCAGTAAGGGCAGTAGAAATTGTTTAATATCAAAAAGAATCTTACGCCTTTGAAATAGTTTTGAATTTTGATAACAGATGGCGCGCTAGTGCATCATAATATAAATGACTATTTATACTTGATTTGTCAGAATTGCTATAGCATATCTATTCTTCTGTGTGTTTATACTGTTATCAATTTTCGATATATGGGATTCAGGTATCAAACTTTCTGACTTGGACGGTATATTTATTATTTAAAGGCAATTAACATAACATGGTAAGATAAAATTGAAAACAGCTCTCTATAAAGGCTAAATAAAGGTAGATACACGTCACTCGCACTTTACAATAACCTTATATATAGAGATCTCTAACACCCGTGCACAAAGGTCAACATCATCAGAGGGTGCAAGTAACCAAACAGGGCTCTGGCAAAATAATAAGTGTAAAAAATCGAACTGATTTATACATTTGTAGATATGTAGCGCACTTAGAGTAAAACCAGTCAGCCACTATCAACCACCATGTTTATCATTGCCTGTGACACGCGTATTACTTATGTAATAAAAATATTATTCAAAGTTCCATTATATGGAAGGGCCGGTCAGCCCGAAAGCTTGAGCGATTTAAAATAAAGCTTCCTACAAAAGACACTCGTCCCATGATTCTCGTATATGTTTTCTTACTGTATTGAATGGGATTCCAGTACTTATAGCATTATATTTATGTTATAAAGAAAAATATTGAGAGATTTCCTGCTTGAATTTAGATCATGTTGAGGATTATGGTAATGCAGTCGTGGTTAAAAATCTTGAAATAAAAATAATAATGGTTTTGATCAGAGGTTGCTTTAATTGAGCTAAGGAATGTATAAAAGACATAATTTGATAAAAGTACTGCCTGGCTTAAGGCGAGTAGAACAAGGAAAACAAAAGATTATTTACATAATGTACGAAGTTTTGAGCCGGCCATTGGGATAAAACAACAATGAGGTTTTATAGGGGAAGATTGACCTCTGGCGGTCGATTTAGCAGAGTATTTGAATCTATGAAATTATAATTTATAAATAGAATAATATTTTAATATAAAATATATATATAGAGAGTTTTTCCTTTTTACCTGCTACATCTTGTATAGAGAGAGATATAGTTTGTAATTTAGTTTGTTTGGAAAATCTGATATAGCGGTCTCCAGTCAAATATTTTTAAATATATATTTCGTACACATTGAAAAATCTATAGAAATTTTTGGAATAAAAAAAACTTTACATCTCATAATTCAAAAGAGAACGTTTTAAGAAAAAAAACTTAACTATATAAACTAACTTTCAAAATAAATACTTAAACTAAAAATAGAAAATGGAAAACTGATAAGAAAATGTTTAAAATATTTAATCCTATTTGACTTAATAAAAAATGTTAGAAAATCACATTTTCTTCTCTATTAAATACATCTAAGAAAAGGAATCGTTGCTCGCTCTCAGAAAGAAATAGAAAATATTTATCAAAGTCAAGAGTCAAAAATAAATTTATAAATATTTGATCAAAGAAAATATTATAGAATATAATTCTATATAACGCTCTAAATAAATATTTTATTGAGCATCATCTACAAGCAATTTAATAACTGAGAAATATTTCTTTACACTATTTTTTATATTTTATTATAGTTTTTACTAATATAATCTAGAACCATTTTAAACATAACGATTTACATAATATTATAAAAAGAAAGCCTACATATCCTGTCATAGTAAGCGCTAAAACTAAGCACCAAATTACAAAACAACATAAGAAGCCAAAACTCTTTCTTATTTGCATATATTAAAGGAAGCTTTCGGACAAGCTCTTTTTCAGATTACTAAAACGTATAAACAAGATAATGGAGAAATATTATATGACATTTTTTAAACAGATGGCGCTATAAGCTATATATACTCATGGACATAACTTGAATAAGTTTCATATTTTGATGTCACCGGTCGTTTTTTTAAAGGAGACAGATGTAAATTTGGTTTTTTTTTTCACACTTGGTTGTCTCGTGTCTCTTCAATAACAGTCACTGTATATTAAATATCTCACAGAGTTATTGTTTGAATTCCGATATACATTCTAAAAGGTACAACTTCCTTAAGGTTTGTCAATGAGTGTATCTTTTAGAGTTATTGTCTAAATCCCAATATACATTCTAAAAGGTACAACTTTCTTATGGTTTGTCAATGAGTGTATCTTTTAAAGTTATTGTCTAAATCCCGATATACATGCTAAAAGATACAATTTTCTTGAGTTTTGTCAATGAGTGTATCTTTTAGAGTTATTGTCTCAATCCCGATATACATGGTAAAAGGTACAACTTCCTTGAGTTTTGTCCATGAGTGTATCTTTCAGAGTTATTGTCTGAATCCCGATATATATTCTAAAAGGTACAACTTCCTTAAGGTTTGTTAATGAGTGTATCTTTCAGAGTTATTGTCTGAATTCCGATATACATTCTAAAAGGTACAACTTCCTTAAGGTTTGTTAATGAGTGTATGATTCCGAGGTATTGTCTGGATCCCGATATACATGGTAAAAGGTACAACTTACTTAAGGTTTGTTAATGAGTGTATCATTCCGAGGTATTGTCTGAATCCCGATATACATGCTAAAAGGTACAACTTACTTAAGGTTTGTTAATGAGTGTATCATTCCGAGGTATTGTCTGAATCCCGATATACATGCTAAAAGGTACAACTTACTTAAGGTTTGTTAACGAGTATATCATTCAGAGGTATTGTCTGAATACCGATATATATGCTAAAAGGTACAACTTCCTTGCGTTTTGTCCATGAGTGTATCTTTCAGAGTTATTGTCTAAATACCGTTATACATTCTAAAAGGTACAACTTCCTTAAGGTTTGTTAATGAGTGCATCTTTCAGAGCTATTGTGTCCGAATCCCGATATACATTCTAAAAGGTACAATTTACTTAAGTTTTATCTATAAGTGCAGTTTAATGTTAAATTATTTCAAGGAATTTTTATTTGCATATATGGAACTGATAGCTAATATAGAAATATATTACAATAAACAAATTGACAAACCGATCCTGATGCCTTTAACCCAAACCCCATCTAATTGTTCTACCAAACTTCCACCGTATTCTAAGATGGGATCAAGTTATCAGAATAAGTGGAGAAAATAATTAGCCAGCTTGATTGCATCTAGTAATTAATTTAATAAACCTTTCCCCTAGGAACTATATATTTAATTAGGAAGTGGATAAAAACTCCATTTTATCCTATTTGCATATATTCAACATAGTTGCATATTTTATATCGTGAATAACCTATATTACATATAATATATATGTTGATAGAGAATAAAGAAATATATTACCACTCATAAGAATGATAGAAGTAAGACAAAATATGCATATTTTGAGCGTGCAATTCAACGTTGCTGATGGGTTGTGTCATCATTTGGAATAAACATCTACTAGACGTTCATATAAATATATTATATAATAAATATCTACATTCATTGAGGCAGAACTTAAAGAAGTGGAAAGTATTTTATATCGCCATTCGTTTGTTTTTTTTAGGCAATTTCGTTCACACTTGGTTATCTCGTGTGTTTACAATAAAGATCACTATAATATCTTTCAGAGTTATCGTCTGAAACCCGATTTACATACTAAAAGGTACAACTTACTTAAGTTTTGTACGTGAGTGTATATATTATTTATAAGCATATTTAACTCGCATTTTTAAAAATAATAATAGATAAAACAATATCATGACACGGTAATTTATTTTAATGAATACTTTTAAACTTTAAAAGAATTATCAAATTTTAACATCAAGTAATAGAAAGACATTAAGAGAAATATGTGTTAATTAATTTAATATCAAAATTAATACTTTTTTGATATATAAATATTAAATATTCTGTGTCAATATTATTCATTTAAAATTTATTTTTAAAAAATGATAAATTCGTATTTCAAAATCTCTTTCTATATATAAATCTCTATTTTTGAATATATATATTTAAAAAATACGTATATATACATTCAATTGATAAGGTGAAGTGTTTTCTTTAAAGTGATATATAAATTATCAGCCATATAAAATCGTATACAAAGAATGTTTTAACGATATAAAAGATATCATTTTATCTATGAATAAATATACACAGACCTAATACTTTAGGTAAATATGTAAATACAATATGCCGCCATATAAACCATTTGAAAAAATCCAATAGAAAAGTTATTTGCTAGTCAGTTATAAAAGATGACGATGTTTCTAAAATGGGAAAGATGCCAATCGAAAAGTTCGTCTGCAACATCGTTATGATAACGACGCCATTTTGATTTTAATAAAATGAAACATTAAGACCTAGAATTCTCCATCAAAATATTAAATAAAATTTTATAAAATATATATTATATTAACGAAAGTATTTCTCTACTTAATATTGATCTATAATTAAATGAATTTTTATATATGTGTTTGTATATTTAAATTTCATTGATAGCTTATGAAATATATATATATTAAAAATAAAAAGGCATTTCCTGACAACGAGCACATGTCCTTTTTCTATATTTTTAATATCAACACCTGACCCACTTATCTTTTTTCTATTGTTTTTCATATATACAAGGTATGTCCCATAAGTTCCCGGACTGGGTCCATAAAAAAAAAGGTAAGATTTTTTTAAAATTTTTTTATTAAAACTTTTCAAAGTAATCCCCCCTTGCTTCAACGCACCAGCGCCATCGTTTCTCCCAATTGTCGAAACAGTTTTTATAAGCCTCTTTTGGAATGCTCTTCAATGCTAACGGCGATTTTTCTATTATGTCATCCCTGGTGTCAAAATGTCTTCCTTTTAGAACTGCTTTAAGTTTGGGGAACAGGAAAAAAGTCATTTGGTGCGATGTCTGGGAAATAGGGTGGTTGAAGTAGGATTTGGGTCCCGTTTTTCGCCAAAAAAGCTAGTCATCAAGTGTGCTGTGTGAGGGCGAGCATTGTCATGGTGTAGGATCCAGCCACCATTAGTCCATTTTTCTGGCCTTTTTTTTCGAATCGCTTCCCTTAGACGGCGAAGAATGCCCAAATACATTTCCTTAATAACTGTTTGGCCTGCAGGAAGATACTCGTGATGAACAATGCCCTTGTTATCCGAAAAAGCGACCAGCAACACCTTGTTTCTGGATTTTTTGGGTCTAGGCTCACCCTAACCTCTCCACTCGGCAGATTGAGGTTTGGTTTCAGGGTCATAGCCATAGACCCATGTCTCGTCGCCTGTGATTATCTTGTCTTTCCATTCTGGATCCGTTCTTGTCATTTCCATCATGTCCTCACAGGTTGCAAGCCGACACAGTTTTTGCTCATTGGTGAGGAATCTTGGGATGAATTTTGCAGGAGTCTTTTTGAGCTTCAAATATTCGGTTACGATCCTTCCAATCGTTGTTTTAGAGATGCCTGTGTCTTGCTCTAGCTCCAGCAAAGTGGTTCGAGGATTTTCTTTTATCAAATCGGTGATTTTTTGCACACTTTCATCAGTCCTTTGAAATTTTGGGCGTCCTTGACGAGGATCATCTTCAATGGAAATTCTGCCAGCTTTAAATCTAGAATGCCATTCAAAAACAGTTGTTCTCTTTGGGGCGTCATTGCGGAATGCTTTATTAAGCATTTCAAAAGTTTCGGTTGCTGATATTTGAAGTTTCACACAAAATTCTATGCAAATCCTCTGCTTCAATTTTTGTTCCATCGTAAAATCGCCGCAGCGCTAGGTGTGCCCTTTAAATAAATTAGAATAACCTTGGCGCGCGCGCAAGTACCGCCTCGATATTGGTACCACCGTGTAGCCAGATATTTTTCTATAATAAACAGTCAAATTCATTTACATTTTTCATTTATTTATTTTTTTATGGACCCAGTCCGGGAACTTATGGGACATACCTTGTATATATAAATGTGTTATAATAAATTTGTCGGCTTACTGTTATGATATGTTTTTGTTGTAAAATAGAGATTTGAAGGTGCAGTCGTGTTAAAAGAGAAAATCAGAAAAATAATTATTCACTAACAAGTAGTTTTATTCTCAATTACCTGAAGAAAATTACAATAAAACATTTTTCACAGAGTTCTAAAAATTTCATAAAATTAATTCTATATTGGTGAATTTTTAAAAATAGGTGTGAATTAACTATACATATTTACAATAAATATTAGAAGTTGCATATTATAAAACTATGGTCAAAAGATGCAGAATTATTAATAAATGAAAATAACATATATAATTATTAAATTATAAAATATTTTTATTTCAGATTATATAATAAATATACATATATTGTTTTTTTTTATTAATAAAATTTATTTCAAGAATGTATTCAAAATTATTTTATTAATAAAGAAATAAAGAAATTTTAGAACAAGGAAAATAAGCTATTTTATCTTCTGGCAAACAAAATGTCTAAATATATACGGCGTGTTTTTGTCTAGCGAGCTTAAACACATAAACTTAGTGGAAATATAATATTGACTCACTTAACAAAATATACACAACTATTTTTAATTAGTTAAGTACACCTTTAAGACAACCTTTACATTTAATTTTACAGCTTTTAAATGAAAATTTAAGAATAAATTACTTGTTTCCTAATTATATAATATAAATATAATTTTCTATATTATATAAACAAATTTGTTTCATTATTATTTCATTAATTTATTCATAAATTTGATTCTATGTAGAATTTTATTATAACTTCATTATAATTAATGATTCAAATATATATAAATAATAATTAAAATCATATATATAAACACATCTACTTATATATTTGCCTTATTCTGTCTGTTTGTTTGTCTGAAGCTTTGTCTGAAGCTCACGGATAGAATGCGCGCTCATTGGCTGCAAGGGATCACGTGTCCTCCCTGCCCCCCTCTAGACAACCCTGTTATTCAAAAACCATACATCCAATCGCCATGAAATTCTGGGATATTATTAGGTATATCCCCGGAAAGGTTTTCGAAAAATAATTTCTAGAATATCTTGAATATCCTTAGAGTTATTTGCAGAATTGTAGATATAACTCGCAAGCAGCGCCTCCAGACGGTGATGAAAGCAATGGGGAGGTAACGCCATCTATGTTTGATTTTTTAAACTGTTTATATTTCTGAAGAACTTATTATTATATTATTATTATATTATTATTATATTATTATATTATATTATTATTATATTATTATTATTATTATCCTAATATTTCTATGCATAAAGATAATATTAAAAAATATATTATATAACATTTTTCTCTTTTTTACCCCCAAAAACACCAACAGGGATGGTATAGTTGCATAAATGATACAAGTTTTATAACAGGTTTAAATATTGTCAAATATAATTGGAAATTTTAGTATAATATGTAAATTAATAGATCACACGTTCTCTATTTATAACACTATCATCCCTGTTTGTTAAGAGGGGTGAGAAAACTTTGACACTGTGTATCAAATACAGTTAAACCTGTCTATAGCGCTCCCTCTTGGGACTCACCAAAATAGGGTGTTATAGAGAGGGTCTGCTATAGACAGGTTACTTTTAATGTAAATCGCATCGTACTACGTATTTAAAATCGGGCGCTATGACCACCCAAGTCAACATTTTTAAAATATATTCGCACTCGGGTAAACCCCGGGCGTTGCCCGGGCCATTCGTCTAGTTACATATAACCATTTATATATTTATATACATATTATTATATTATATAAAATTATTAAGAGTGTTTTTACATTTTTAATTAAATAACTTCTCACCATATTTATGTTATGTTATTTTTTGAAAAAAATTATTTGAAGGTGCGGTCTTGTGATAAAAGAAAACTAAAATATAATTTTATACTTTCAATTAGTTTTTTATTATTTGAAATAAAATCCTAATAAATATATTTTCACAGTTATATAGAAGTTATAAATTAATTATATATTATTAAAGTTAATTATACATTTTTATAACAATGGTAATTCGTTGCATTCTTTTGTGTATATAGCATTCTTAATATTTGAAGGATAATCAATGTTATTGTTTTTTGTTATGGTGTTTCTTAGTAACGAATTTAAATTGGGTGAGTTGCATAAAAAAGTTTTAATTACAAATTTCTTATTCAAATTACGAAACTATTTTAGACGCGTAATATTCTTATTTTAAATAAAACAATTTCTACTGCCCTTACTGCAATGGAAAAATTGAAGGGAGAGCCTGGCTCATCAGTGGTGAACCCTCCTAGCGGTTTCGCCAGTTTTAGATATTTTTATAAAAGAATAAAGTAGCTTAATTTTTATAAATGTTTTGTGTTTTCTTTCATCTCTTCTTTCTCAGAATAATTCCAATACTACCAATGTTTGCTCTTATTCCATTCTTGTATTTCAAGACGATTCTATATTTGAGACGTTATGTCTTAATAAAGGATTTTTGTTGTTGTGTCGTCTGTTCAACTAAAATGCTTAATGTAATAATAAACATCATTATTACTCAATTAAACCCATCTAATCATATCTCATCAAATCTAATTGATTGTATATTAATTAGTGAAGATCTGAGTGCAAGGATTGAGAGGGTATTTCTTCAAAACAAAAGAACTTCATCAAATTACAGTTAATTAGGTTGAAAAGCTTTTCTCAGGGTTTACCAATTGTCGCTTAATTTCATTAATAATAACTTAATTATTTTCCAAGTGATTATTCATCAACAAATTACTCTTTCATGATAAATCAGCACCTGGGGTACCGGATTGTTCTTGAGATTAATTAAGAATTTTCATAGAATAGCTTTTATTTTATGAATTAATATTTGGAAATATATAGAAATTGTAAATTCAATTTTATAGAATTTCTTTAATTGAAAGAATACTAATAAGTTCTATTGAAAAATATATTTATACGAAATGTTTCTTTTTTTTTAAATATTTTTAAAAAGAAATTTTGCACAATGTTTATAAATATTTGGGATATGTTCATATGAGAAAAACGGCGTATTAAAGAATGCTATGAGATATAAAAATAAATTCGTTATCCTAAAATTTGTTTATAAAACGGTATTTTTTTATTTAAAAAAATCAAAATACCTCTTTTTATATACATTTAGGGTTTATCGAAATACCTTTATTTTAAATAAAATTGGTGTATTTTTAAACATTTTATAGCCGTTTTAATCAAGTTTTAATGTGTTTTTTAAATTAATTTTTATAGGTTCAAAGTAAACATCACGTAAATTAGTGCTTCTCTCAAGTTCATCAATATTCAATGAGGTATAAGTACTAATATATCATTTTTTAAAATAATAAATATATCAAATTTTGAATTATTATATTCTTAACTATAATAGAACACTAAATATCTTGTCATAAATGCGATGAAGAAATTTCCAAATCAAAATGCTAACTTGTGCGATGTTTTCATTAAACATAAAAAAATATATTTAAAACAACAGTTATAAAAACAGCTCAAATTTAAGCTGAGACGCAGCTTAAAGCATAAATATAGGAAAATATTAATGTCATATTAAACGGTGATTAATTTTGCTTGATAAAATCTCAAATGTTTCACTTATAATTCTTGATTAAAACGGAATTAAAAATGTCTAAAAAAGACAAATTTCAATTAAAATAAAAATATTTCGATTAAAATGAAAATAACCAATAAGTAGAATGTGAGTTTAATTATTAAAATATTTTTAAATATTGAAAAATACTGTTTTAAAACGAAATTGTTGTTATTAAAGTATAAAATATTGTTATATATAAATGAAAAATGTTATTTAAGTTTTATATGCTTTTTTAGAATGCAAAATGTTGTGTTATTTAAGTGTGAAATGTAATTAAACTGTAAAATATTGTCTTAAAATTGCAAACCCTATATATATAGTGTATATACAGAAATCAAATATATAGCGTAATTTTTATAATTTTTAAATATCAATATCTTCAAAACAACGGTGAATAATTACAAGTATTTAATTAAAAAGGCATATATTGGATCAAAATATCATTTATTTTACTAATATATCAGTTGGCTGAACGCCAACCTTTATCAAGGTGTTATAACATATTAATGTGTGTCAACAACAAAACCACATTAATATTTTATAACTCCTTGATAAATTTAAACGCTAAGCCAACTGAAATATTGGTAAAATAAATATTTTGATCCAATATATGCTATTTTAATTAATGATTTATTTATGGATTGCTCTATTTTCAAATTTAAAAGTATATAATAATATATAATTAGGTATTGAGATAAAATAGAACAATCCATAAATAAACTTTAATTAAAAAGGCATATATTGGATCAAAGGATTTCGACTTTTTATCAACAGTTGGAAGTTACACTTACATTTCAACCACAGATGTCTTTCAGCGAGAATTATTAGGTAAAATAAATTATTTTTTGATCCAATATATGCCTTTTTAATTAGATAATTAAGTATATAATGATTACCTGTTTATTTTTACTATCTATAATATATTTTAAGTGAAATATATATGTATAAAATCCCCATAAAATATACAATTATTGAGACATTGTATATGATACGTCTTACACTTCATCAAACGAAATTTACCCAAAAAGAATAATAATTGTATTCAACCTCTATTGACTATTTACATACATACAGATTTTTACTAACTAAGCAAAACAACCATATTATTAGGCGTAATTATTAAAACATAAACAAAGCAAGATGATAATAACTGTACATAAAATATTATTATTGATTCAGGTTATCACAGTATAGTTACTACAATACTATACTATCTGAATAACGTTAGAATATACGTAGTATTGAGTAAATAGGTTAAATAGGTTAGGGAAAGCTTTTAGATATTTTATTCTATTAAGCATCCCATTCTACCATTCCTATCTAATCAGGTTAGTTGGTTGTAAATAGTCGTCTGCCTATTTTATTTCACTGTCTTACTACCTGTTAGTTTTATAGATAGTATTGTCTCAATTATAATATATATTACACAGTTTCATTGTTTTCAATAGTTAAAACATATTTTATACGAATATATTTATCTTGATTATAATATATGCATATATATTATACAGTATCATTGTTATCAATAGTTAAAATATATTTTATACGAATATATTTATCTTGATTATAATATATGCATATATTTTATACAGTATCATCGTTATCAATAGTTAAAACATATTTTATACGAATATATTTATCTTGATTATAATATATGCATATATATTATACAGTATCATTGTTATAAATAGTTAAAACATATTTTATACGTATATATTTATCTTGATTATAATATATGCATATATATTATACAGTATCATTGTTATCAATAGTTAAAACATATTTTATACGAATATATTTGTCTTGATTATAATATATATGCATATATATTAAACAGTATCATTGTTTCCAATAGTTAAAACATATTTTATACGTATATATTTATCTTGATTATAATATATACATATATATTATACAGTATCATTGTTATCAATAGTTAAAACATATTTTATACGTATATATTTATCTTGATCATAATATATGCATATATATTATACAGTATCATTGTTATCAATAGTTAAAGCATATTTTATACGTATATATTTATCTTGATTATAATATATGCATATATATTATACAGTATCATTGTTATCAATAGTTAAAACATATTTTATACGAATATATTTATCTTGATTATAATATATGCATATATATATTACAGTATCATTGTTATCAATAGTTAAAACATATTTTATACGAATATATTTATCTTGATTATAATATATGCATATATATATTACAGTATCATTGTTATCAATAGAGAGTTAAAACATATTTTATACAAATATATTTGTCTCGGTTATATTAAATACATATATAAAACCTAGTTGTTTTGTTTCTTTAAAAATCAAGATGCGAATATATGAATAATTATTTATATTTATTTTAAGAGAGAGGGAACTTCCTAACTTATGGCTTATTTATTAATTATATATTTACAGCCTAACTCGAGCTGTTTCTATCTAAACATAAACAAACATTATGGTAATTACTCTTTCTTTTAAATTCACTGAATTATTTACATAACATCACACCAGTTTTATTGTTATCAATAATTTAAACATTTTATATGAATATATTTTTATTGGATTATATTTAGGTTATTTTTATATAAATCAATATTTTTATATTATATATTTGATTTGAATCATATTATATATAATATTAGGATATATATATATTTTTTAATTTTAAATTGAGAAGACATTTTTAAATTGAAATAGGTTTTATATGTGTGATATATTTTTAATGTATAAAATTCATTTGTCTTTTTAAAATAATATTTCCGTAAATTAATATTTATATTTTTTAATAATATGATTTTTTGAAATTGAAAATGCATTAATAACATGGTATATATTTTTGAAAATTTACTTAAATATTTTGAATATCAATACTATTTATAAATATTAAATTTTTAATATGTCCTATAAATATTGTCTATATATATATTTGTTATAAAATTTATATAATAATCAAACTTCTAAATATACCATTATCAATGCAAATTTATAATTTTTTATATATTAATATTATGAAAACGATATACTTTTTTAATTATTTTTAAAACTATTAATCATTTCAAATAATCTCAAGGCATAGCAACCATTTAAAAATAACTTTGTAAAAATAAAATCAAAAGAAATTTTAAAAATATACCAAAAGATAATGTTATTTTCTGTCAATTAGGTTGGGTGAGTAACTTATTTTGCTTACAGAAAAGAATCCTTAATTAGTTATTTTAATATAAACCCCCGAAATAATTCAATTTAAGGAAAAGTTTGAAGAATTTATACTAGCAAAAGATTTTTGCTTTTTTTTTTCGTTGGCGGCTGGGGAACAGTGGGAGGTTTGGTGTTAAAATTCAGAAAGTTTTGGCGGGAAAAAATACAAGAGATAAAACAAATTTAATTAGCGTTCACCAGGCTTATTTTTAAACATTAATACAGAATACGCCAATAAAAATTCTGGCTTTAAATTAATTTTTTTTTACGAAGAACTACGTAAAAAGTAAATCAAATTGTAAAAATGTTTTAAGGAAATAGTGAAAATTGTAATGTAAGAAATGTTTTCAATTTTATTATTACATTCTGTCTATAAAATTTATAAAATATATATTGAGCGTATTAATAGAAAGAATGTTTAATTTTAAAAAATATACGAAAATATTCTTTAAATATTTAATAAGTATTTAAAATATGTATATAATAATGTGTATATAAAAATTGTATTTATTATTAAATAATTTTAACGTTGATACTCCTGTTGAAGGACTGACAAGTCTGAAAGCTTGAAAATAAAAAGTTGCAAAAGAAACTTAACCCTGGAAGCTTCATTTATTTTATAATATTATAAATGAAAATATTTATAAATCTTATATAAATTATATAGTTTATTTATATTATTACACTATAATACACAGTTAAACCTCGTTATAGCTAACCGTAATGGTAGTGAACCTTTTTTTTTTTGTGTGGTTCACTATAACCATGATATCATGGAATGAAATTTGGGATTATTTTAGGTTTGTTATAAAGAGATTTTTTCTATATACTCGGTTCGTTTTATCAACGTTTTACATCAAATTTCGTATTATTATTTTTTTATATTGCAGTTTGGCCAAACTATATTTTAATTATCCACAACATTTTACACAAATAAATAAATATATATATGTAATATTCAATTTAATTTATGAAGGGAAAAATAAATTTATATATTTTTTCTAATTTGACCAAAAAACAAAAAGCTTTTTTAATTTTTATTTTGTTCTGTTGTATAACGATTTGTTTTTGTTTTTTTTTTCTTTTGGGTTGGTTAAATGTGTTTTTTTTAATAAACTCATTTGCCAAAAATATAATATTATATAGTTAAATTTGTTTAAAATAAAATAAGCATATTTTCTGATAATTGATATTTCATTCTTTTTTTTTTTGTAAGTAAAATTTACATTCAACAATCTAAACATTACTTGATAATTAATTACTTTTTTATTCCCTCCCCCCGAATATAATATATATGTATATATATATCGAATCAATATTGATATATCTATTTAGCATCATATTTTATTATATATAACATATCAATATTTTAAAAACACAAAAAAAAAAACATATATAAATTATTGTGAATTTTATTCAGATATTCATAGATATTTTCTACAAAAATTTGCATAAATCTCCAAAAATAAATATTTTAAGAAGAAACCCTTTCAAGGTATATCGAATATTTTAGGCATAATTTGACAGAAATAAAATGAAAAGGTGTCAAAGAATATTCAGCAATTTCTATGGATAGAAAGAGAGAGAAAATGTAAAATAAATTTACATAGATAAACAATATGCAAACATAGGAAGAATCTCATGGGTTCTTATGTAAAGATTTTTAAGGATTTATCAAGCAGAAGATTTCTACCATGTCTGATTATGTAAAACACTGGAGAGGTGAATTATAAAACAGCAAAAGATCCATAAACCAATTTCCGGTGTTATGCTTACAAAATTCGCCGCTAGGGACCACCACCGGCGGTCGAATATATTTTCAAATTTGTCAAATCTTCCCAGAAGACATAAATCTAGGCATTTAGAATAAAGAATAAATAAAATAACGAAATAGAATATAACCAAATGTTTATATACCTGTAATACATAAATGAAGCATAATATTAAAATATGTAAATATATTTTATATAAGATTTCTATTTAGAAAATGAAATATTAATATATATCTATTTGTTCTGTGTGTATATATTTCCATAATATTTGACCAAATCTGAAATACAGACGTACAGCGACATCAAAGTCTTTCTACTTCATTAAGTTTTGTCAATATTAATATATTTTGAATATAATATATATATATTTAAATTTAAAAATAAGGCTTACTTTGGATTGTGATAAGATTATTTATCAATCCAATATTTCGATGGACCAATCGTCTATCTTTTTCGAAAACGATTGGTCCATCGAAATATCGGATTAATAAATAATCTTATTACAATCCAAAATAAGCCCTATTTTTAAAATATAAATATATTATGGATTGCTCTATATTCAGAATATATATATGTATATTAGTTATATATTTACCCTTTGAATTAAATTAAATATTAATAGCTCTATCCGAATGACCAAAAATCGTTTGAATTGAGTCTGTGAAATAAAATAAATTCCAAATTAATGATGATTCACTATATGTTTATTATTATTATTATTATTGGTGAATACAGAGAGAAATTCATTAATGAATAAATATCCTAATTTTAGATACCAATATTCTCAAATTATTGATTTATTCTGTTAAATTACATGTTATTGTATCTTACCCAATGATAGTAATTTTTTACAAATTTTACTCTGTGAATCCTCATAAATTTTAAGCCTAAAGAGGCCAAAAAAAAGTCGAAACCTTAGCGGATTAAACAAATGCACATTTTCATTTAATTTATATATATAATATTTGAAATAATAAAATAGTAAAAAATATTAGTCAATTAAATATACATTTTTAACGTTTAGAAAAAACAAAAGATAATACTTATTTATTTAGAACGTCCCAAAAGACAATTCAACCAGTTTCCATTATGCTTTTTAACAAAAACAATAGGTTTTAAAGAAAGCTAGCAAAAAATTTATTATTGTGAAGGATTTTTTTTTAACTTCCTTTTTTTTATAAACTCCTTAAGTTCAGAATGAATGTGGAAGAAAAAAAAATATATTCTAAAAAAATCAATTTTATTTGCCTCCTTTTTCCTTTTACTCTCCATAAAATGCCTCATTTCCAAATTTTGCAACACTAAAAGCCTCTTTAAATCAATTTTATTTTAAAGATTTTTGACCACGGAGTGATTTTTCTTTGCATAATGGAGAATAGGTATACTCAACGGTGATTGGCCAATGGTAATTTACCAATAAACTCCTGAAGAATATATAAAATAATTCAATAAAACTTTTTTTTTTATATATTCAATTTTTTTATTATTCTGGGAGATTAAAAAAAATGTTCATCTCTGATTAATTTCTTCCCAGTATGATTTCTTGCAAAAATCGATAAAAATAAATTGAATGAAATCTAAGTTTGGATTGGTTCTTTTTTTTTAGTTTTTAAAACTCTATTTAATTTTTTACTTCTTCTTTAAGGAATTCATCATTGATTAATATAAATTAGTTTAAAATATAGTTTATATAAATTGTATATTACGCATAGTCCTTTTTGAAAATTTGAGGAGAAAATGGAAATTTGTTAATAAATAACGATTTAAAATTTTGATGGAATATTTAGAGGTATATGTATATATGACTAACTGTAAAATATATATTAATTATTTTGTGTTGAATATAACACACACTTATTATTGATATAAAAAATACATATATATTTAATGATTATTTAATATTATTTTTTATGATAATTTTATTTTTAATTTTATTCATTAATAATTAAAAGCATTTTGATCATTAAGACGCCATTTTTATTAATTAATATGATTTACATTTAGTTTGTTCTTAAGAACATTATCTATAAATATTTTTTTATTGACCCATTTAATCGACCCATTTTTTGAATATATAAGGTATATTTAATTTATAATATTTCAGATATTTCCTGTTAATTTTTTTTTTCAATTGAATATCATAATTGTATGTTGCATTTTGATCAATTTAATATGTGTGGATTTCATGTGTGTGTGGATTTCATGAACTTCCTTAAATTTTGTCTATGAGTGTTTTTAGGAAAAATGTAGATAACATATAATACAGTGTGAAACCTCGCTAAAACGAACCAGAGATAAAGCGGAATTCTTCCTTAAAATAACCTAAAATAATTGTTTATATTATTAATACTACATATATATTATAAAAATGAGAAGATTTCTGTTGAAATTTAGATCATGTTGAGGATTATGGTAATGCAGTCGTGGTTAAAATCTTGAAAGTATAATAATAAAAATAGTTTTGATCAGAGATTGTTTTAATTGAGCTAAAGGAATATATAAAACATAATTTGATTAAAGTAATGCCTGGCTTAAGGCGAGTAGAACAAGGAAAAACAAAAGATTATTTACATAATGTACAAAAGATTTGAGCCGGCCATCGGGAAAGAACAACAACGAGTTTTTATAGGGGAAGCATGACCTCTGGCGGTCGATTTAACGGAGTATTTGAATCTATGAAAATATGATTTTAAATAAAATAATATTTTAATATAACATATATATAGTGTGACCCACTGCTATAGTAGAATAAACATTTAATCCTATTGGGGTGAAGAGGGTTTATTATATTCTCTTATATTTCATCTTTTCCGCACACGTATATATAATTATACTCATGGATAAAACTTAAGGAAGTGAAGAGTCTTGTTGATATCACCGGTTGTCTGTTTTTTTTTTTTGAAGTAGAAAGAAGAAAATTTGTTCGCACTTGGTTATCTCGTGTGTCTTCAATAAAGGTCACTGTGATATCTTTCAGAGTTATTGTCTGAATCCCGATATACATACTGAAAGGTACAACTTTCCTTAAGTTTTATCAATGAATCTATATTTAAGTTTATATTAAAAAAAACTCTTAAAAAGACATAATAATAATAAATAATTTTAAATTTAACTTAAATATTTTCGTAAATGTTGGAATTTATTATTCAAAAGCTTTCAACTAATAGATCTTCAACAGTATTGAAGTTGTGTATTTTTATCACCAACACTACGTTCAGTACTGAAGTTAGTTGAAAATATGGCGAACTCTATATAGTAAACAAATAGCGACCCAAGACGAACCAAACTTTTCATTAGATGTTGAATCACCAGAACATCTTCTTTTAACTTGCCCTCTGGCTAATCAAATTGTATGTAGATACTTTGAAACATTACCAAATTCTCTTTGTGTATATACTCTATCTTATGAGAATTTTGTTAAGTTTAGAACTATTTGTACAATAATTTACAAAACACTACTAATCCATCGTGTAAATAATTAATCATATATATGTAAATAATACTAGCACAGCACAATAGTCCTTTGGACTTCGTGCTTTTGTAAAAATATATAAATAAAAAAATAAATAGTCAAGATTTGCTAAAATCCATAATTCAATATTTTATTTCATTAGAATTATTTCATTTTAAAAATTCGTTATAAGGAAAATTTTTATATATCCAGTTTTTTCGTTTTAATGAGATCTTACTGTATTTTCAAATATACACACACTTTACAAATATATAATTATTTAAAATTATATTCATAAACTATACTTTAATCTGGAAAATATTATCTGAATTATAATAAAAATATTTGACAAGTTCTCGTTTTATAATAAAAATACCACACACATCTTGCATATAATAAAAATTTCAAAAAGTGAGTATTAACATTTTCCACACAGAAGTCATGCAAAAAAAAGAGAAAATTATATAAATAAAATATATTTTCAAAACATTTTTCGTAGAATTATAAATAATTAATTTAATATTCTTCCAACTTAGAACTAATTCTAAAAGTAAAAATTGTATTATAATTTTATTATAAACGAAAGAAAAAGAGAACAATTACCGCGAACATAAATATATTTAGTCAAATATATACAAATATATAAATCATAGACAGCCACCAATAAATAAACAATATAAGCAATATAAAAATACTTTTATAAGTTTTCCCTATAGAATATAATTTAAATTTATCTAAGTCTGCTAGATTGGTTATAGAAATAATTGTAGTGGACATTATGATGTTTTTTCCATCTTTTCTGTAATCCATCATCTTCACGAAATATAAGATGTGTTGCCGACCCTTATATTGATTTCTTGTTTCTATATATATATTTATTTTTCATAGAGTATTGCGCAATTTGGGATTTAGCAACATTGGAAAATTATTTCTATTTTACAATTATGATTATATTTTATTCTAATGTTTGTATTACAATTTTATAAATTGTTTTATAATTTATTTTGTAAGGTGTAGGTTGTTAATACTCTATATTATTTCATTGTTTATACTTCTCTATTTATCATTGTGATTATATTTTATTATAGACTCTAGCTGTCATTGTGGCAACGAATTCCAGGACTCGAGACACCTACTGCTGGAATGCCCACTCTTTTCTAGCACTAGACAACAGACAGTAAATAATGTTGTAGATCTATATCAATTTGTAAATAGCAGAGAGAATTATCATAGATTTAACTATTTTCGTAAATATATTTATGATTTTCTTTCAAACCTGAAAGGCTCAGGTTCCTAATATATATTATTGTTTCTATTTTTATTTCGATCACTTTTGACGTAACAACGTCTTAAATTAGGTTGCGGCTAGGAGTCACTTATGAAAAAGTGTAACGCCCGGTAACGTTACGATGAGTCATCAAACGAGAGTGCTGCGCGCGCAGCTGCGCGCGCAGCGCTAGAGAATTAGGCGCATTGAATCGGCGCATGCTTGTCTCTGTCTTTGTCTTTCTCGAACGTTCTTGGCGTTGGAAAAACAAGAAAGCGTCATAATACAAGTTCACACGTGTGGTTAAAGTATCGTCAGCTGTGTCTGTAGTGAAAATGTGGAGTGCTTAGATTCGTCATTTACAACAACTACAACAATAAAGGTAAATAATTGTACACTGATATTTCATTATCGTAAACTATGATTGATTGATTAATTGTTAGATTGACACAAAAGTTGAGAAACTGAGTTTATAGGTTATGTCATACTATTGATAAATGTTGATAGTGTTAAGTAAATTATTAGTTTAAAATTAATTAATTAATTAATTATTATTTTACAAATTTTAAATAGTTTCAAATTTATTTAGCAAAAATTTTAGCCTTCGATCTGAATAAATGTTTTGATTTTCGAATTGATTCTTTAAAATTACAAATATTAAGAAAAAGTGGCAGATATAAGAAAACTTTATTTAAACTGTGTTGAGCAAGAATTTTAACATCTAATTTAAGTAAATGTTTTAATTTTCAACTTCATCATTTACAATTACAAATTTTATTTAATTTCAAATTTATTTAGCAAAAATTTGAACCTTCGATCTGAATAAGTGTTTTGATTTTCAAATACCAACGCGGCTGGTGGAGTGGCGATCTATCGTAAATTATCATCGACATCTACGGCGGAAGTGTTCCAAGTTGCGATTACAGACGTAACTCGTGTCATTAAAACCAAGGGTGACATGTGCATGACTGAAGTTACTTGCTTCGCCGCTAATACTAGCTTCAAGTTTATACTCGGTGCTGTATATATTCATCCAGGAGCTAGTATGCAGGATATTGGAATGTTACTATGGCAAGGACTCGGTCCGTACATTCACAACAGCCAGTACGTGCCACCGTTCGTGCAAGTTGATTCTAGTATACCGATTCTTCTGTGTGGTGATTTTAACAAAAACGTAAAGCCTGACAACTCGTTTCTTAAATTCATGAAAAATACGTATAATCTTGATTGCGTATCAAACGTTTCTAAGTCAACTACGTTAAAAGGAACAACTATCGACTTGACTTTCGCAAGACACATTACAGCAGAAACACTTCCTTTCATTTCATATTTCTCCTATCATCGTCCTATCCTCTACAAAATCACTCAAATAGGAATTAGTTAAGTTTAAGTTTACATGTACAATGTTTTAGTAAACAAAATATATTTCTATAGTTAAAATTTGTGCAATTCTTATTTTCATTCAATTCCTTGTTCCTATTGTGCAATTTAATTATATTCATATCAATAAATATTCTACCGTTGTCACGTAAAATCTTCGCCCGTAAAACCGACTTTTTTCTTGTATAATATGTTTATAACTGTTTCTGTTTAAAAAATGTAAATCGACGCAATTATCCCTAGCCGGGATATCGTGTTTTGTGTGTTGAAATAAAATAAAATTACTAACCAAATATATTTATATATATAATGTTCACAGATTTCACGTAGTAATATAAATTTTAAAAGGCAACCACTTCAAGATAAGAATGCAATATATTTTGATTTAAAAAAACCACACACTTTATATATTATTTATTTGATTGTAGCCAACTTTCTATTTACATAAAGAATCTTAAAGGCACGAGAGACATATTGTTACTTAGAAAATTAGAAAAGACAAACCTCAAGATGATACAAATATTCACTTAAATCACAAGCACAAACTAAAATTCATAAAATACCAGAGAAACAATAAGGAAAGTTTACAGCAAATTTGAATATTAAAATTTTGTTCTTAGAAAGAGAGATATTTATAACCCAGGTTCTGTTCTAAAAATAATAATCATGGTTAAAATCCTGAAAGTTTAATAATAAAAATAGTTTTGATCAGAGATTGTTTTAATTGAGCTAAAGTAATATATAAAAACATAATTTGATTAAAGCAATGCCTGACTTAAGGCGAGTAGAACAAGGAAAAACAAAAGATTATTTACATAATGTACAAAAGATTTGAGCCGGCCATCGGGAAAGAACAACAACGAGTTTTTAATAGGGGAAGCATGAACTATTTAATAAAATAGTAAATATATTCTTTTTAATGTTTATATTCGAATTATAGAATATAAATATTCTAAAAACTTTTATAATTACTAGTTTTATTTAGATATTTATTATATAAATCATTGCAAGTAATTTCTCTCTGCTCAAATATTTTACATCTGTAAACTTCTGCTAAAAGTTCGCATCAATTTTCCAATGTTTTTAAATTTCTCACACCACCATTTCTCTCAAATCATATACTTGTAATATATTATTTAAAAAATGATATAAAAATTTAGTTTTAAATTCGAAGCAGATAGGAAATATATTTGAAATCAATTTTGCATAGATGGATACTAATATGTATATCAGGATTTTATTTGCATATTATATTTTGATTTGAATAGCTGAAAGGAGAAAAAAAGCCCCAATTAAAGCTTGGGTTCCCGAGGGTTCTTCCCAAAAGATTCCCAACAGAATAAACAGACGAGGAAACTCAATCCATTAAGGTTCCCGAACAAACAATCTCAACCTTGCAACCCTGGCATTGTTTTCCCACCTTTTTAGACCACTTCTTAATTGATAGAACTGAGGGGCCCTGAATTTTTTTATCGTTTGGAAAACAATAGTTGAAAATATTTATTTTTACTGTCCCCGCCCCCTCCCTATATATAAAACATATGAATATAATACATAGTATTTATTTATATAAATCTAATAATAAATATGTTTTGCTAATTAGTAAAATTATATTATAACGTAATATTTTTCTCTTTAGTAAATATACATGGTTATAAATCAAAATATCCCCTATCATTGTTACTTGCTTGTAAATGATAAAGTTAAAGAAAGGCTGAGGTCCCCAGAGATAGCCGTGACAATCTGGCGCCACATAACTTCACAACAGGAAAACAGGGAACAGGAAAGGTCTGACCTTTAGCCCCGGTAGGGTGAACTCCAGAGCCGGGACTGGTAGGAGACAGTTGGGATGTTAGAGATGTCTCAATGCTGGAATCATGTTCTAGGGATGTAGCCTTCTTGTCGTCACTAACCTCTGGAGTGTTTATTTACATATCCATTTACAGTACTACATATATATATTTACTTACGTCTGTTGTTTGGGTTGAATCTTCTGCCTATTTTTATTATTAATTAGTGTATTTTATTAAGGATTTACAGTAAAACCTCACTAAAACGTATGAAGACTCTAAAATACTTAATATATTTTCAATTCTATTAATAATATAAATATATATTGGAATATATTGCTATAGACAGAGTGAGATAGAGCAAATCATAGCGAACCAAAATTTCAGTTCTATTGGTGTTCGCTTCAAAAATAGTTTTCTGTATTTTTAAATCATTTTTCAAGTGACTTCCCAGTTTTAACAATGCATGTGGATGGCCAGGAGCTATAATGGGGATTTTATAAATTAATTGGTTTCTGTTTTCTCAGTATGGCCATATATATTTGGTGTTGGGATGTCGTAGTTGTGTTCTTAGTTGTCTGCTGTTTTGGCAGTGGGTTTATATGCTGTGTCGCTTTAAGGTTCTTAGGATTCTCTACACACTATAGCTATAGGGAAGAGGGCAAAAGCTCTTTTGAATATAAGTCGGAATATTTATTGAAGAATTACGATTTTAAGAATATCTCTTGATAAAGTTGTATGAATTGGCGTTTATAATCTTATTTTTGACTAGCTTGGATTGTTTGTCTTTTTTTACATTTTTGGTCCTGTATTCGATTACAATGAGTAAGGACTCGTTTGGTGAGCGTTATAACTAATATTGATTTTTGACTGATTGGACGTATTTTTTAAATTTTTTAAAAAAGTTTTTTTATCCAAAATACGCCTTCTATCATCACGAGATTAATACTTTCAAATAATAAATAATATAAAAATAGTTTAATTGGCGATTTCCTATTAAATATTGGAATACTCAAGAAAACGTATCTAAACAATATGAGGATAGAAGAAATTAAATCTATTTTTGACCCGTATGTTTATTTTCAAAAGTAAACAATTTTCTACTGCCCATACTGCGTTTATAAAATAATGGGAAGACATTGAAGTAAGGACAGTAGAAATTGGTTTATTTTTAAAAGAAACATACGCCTCGAAAATAGTTTAAATTTCGTATGATAGATAGCGCTAGTGCATCACATATGCATATATGTTCGTGTGAATAAAAAGCAATATAAAATATTTCGAAGGAATTTGCACCCTCATTCTACCTTTATTGATTTTATATTTAAACTAGCGGATGTACCCGGCTTCGCCCGGGTTTTACCCGAGTAAAGGTTTGTATAACGAACATTTGTTAAATCAATTCTCTATAAACATATAAAAAAATAATAGATATATTTTGATAATTTGAAACTCGTAAATTTGAATCTCTCGATAAAGTGATCATTTTATCCCGGTCCCTGTGTGCCGTGTTATCCTGAATTTTGTATTTCCTAATTTTCTACATTAAAAAATAATTGTTTTATCTAGTGAACATCTTTTCCCGGTCCCTTAAAAAATACTCGATAAGTAGATTTCGATAATTGAAACTCGTAAATTTGAATCTCTCGATAAAGTGCTCATTTTTTCCCGGTCCCTGTGTGCCGTGTCTTCCTGAATTTTGTATTTCCTAATTTTCTACATTTCAAAAAAATCGTTTTATCTAGTGAACATTTTTTCCCGGTCCCTTGAAAAATACTCGATAAGTTGAATAAAATCATGGTGTCGTTTATGGAAGATGTACGTAGTTCCCGGAGGTCACCCGCTGAAGAAAATAATTGGAATAACGTTTTATTTAACACTACAATTATTTAATCTTTTTAAAATAAAGTACACTACTTAAATGAAAATATGTTTCTTATACAATCTAAAATTCTGAAATAAACTTTTAAATCGGTAACCTTTATGAGTACCTTTAATTATATATATATATTTAATTATATATAAGTATCTTTAATTGATAATCTTTATAAGAACAAATTATTTAATTCATTGAATAGAAATGTAATTGTTAGTATCGCATTTATATTTATTCGAATTTTATATTTAAACGATACTCATTATTTCTTTTGATTTTTATATATCATATATATCGTCTTGCACAATTATTTAAACTTTTTAAAATAAAGTACAATACCTAAAATAAAATATGTTTCTTATACAATCTAAAATTAGAAAATAAACTTTTAAATCGGTAACCTCAAGGAGATAGCCATTAATATATTAGCCCTGAAAGACCCAAGGTCATCAGGCGTGGACCAAAACCTAAGCCTATCTCGGTCTCAATGGTGGCGCTGCTTGCGAGTTAAAGCTACAAATCTGCAAATAACTCTAAGGATATTCAAGATATTCAAGAAATTATTTTTCGAAAACCTTTCCGGGGATATACCTAATAATATCCCAAAATTTCACGGCGATTGGATCTACGGTTTTTGAATCTATAGAGTACACACACACACAGAGACAGACAGACATTCATTTTTATAGATATACTAGCTACCCGGCTTCGCCCGTGTTTTACCCGAGTAAAGGTTTGTCTAACGAATCTCTCGATAAAGTGAACATTTTTTCCCGGTCCCTTGAAAAATACTCGATAAGTTGAATAAAATCAATATTAATCGGTACCCGAGTAAAGGTCTGTCTAACGAACATTTGTTAAAACAATTCTCTATAAACTTATAAAAAGAAATAGATATATTTTGATAATTTGAAACTGATAAAATGATCATTTTTTCCCGGTCCCTGTGTGCCGTGTCATTCTTAATTTTGTCTTTCCTAATTTTCTACATTACAAAATCATCGTCTTATCTAGTGAACATTTTTTCCCGGTCCCTTGAAAAATACTCGATAAGGTTGAATAAATTCATGGTCGTTTATGGAAGATGGACGAAGTTCCCGGAGGTCATCTTGGGTAAGCTCCCGCGAGGCTTTTTTTCTTGTCTACTTGGCATAGCTGTGTCACCAACTCTGCCCTGATTGGTCGGTGGGCGGCCGGCGGTCGGGCGAATCCATTCTCTCACGGTGTGGGGCAGACCCAAGGTCATCAGGAGCAGCAAACCTAAGCCTATCTCTGTCTCAATGGCGGCGCTGCTTGCGAGTTAAAGCTACAAATCTGCAAATAACTCTAAGGATATTAAAGATATTCAAGATATTATTTTTTGTAAACCTTTCCGGGGATACACCTGATAATATCCCAAAATTTCACGGCGATTGGATGTATGGTTTTTGAATCCATAGAGGACACACACAGACACACACACAGACATTCAATTTTATATATATAGATATAGATTTTATAATCTTTTTATTAGACAATAAACTGAGAAAAAATAGAGAAATCCCTCGAAATATTTTAAATATTGACCTTTTCAAATATACACTTTTTACCACTCTCTAATATAATAAAATTAAATAAAACATTTGTTAAAACAATAAACGTTTGGAAAATAATTCACTCTGAATGAAACAAAGCCGGTTCATTCAATTATATTTAATTATTTTTTGCAACATATTAATGCTCAAATATAAATTCATTTAGTCATACATATTTTCCTATTTAATATATATATAATAAAGTTATATATACATATATATATTTACCTGTTTTAATTTTTATTTTTTCAAATATATATATATATGTATTACACACACAAATGTATATTCGTTCAACAATAATTCTTGCGTTTAAAAGTTTATTTTTCTACACTAATATATATAATAACTTATTAATAATTTCCAAATATATAATAAATAGATTCTGTGTTCTAATGTAAATAGATATCCATTCAAAGGAATAATATGATTTTTAATAGTTTGTGCAAATATTTAGTTTTTATATTTTCTTATACTTTTTATTAATTTATTTTGTCTTCTACTCTAAAATAATTGTATGTTTTATAAAATACGTTAATCCAATTTATTAATAAGTCCTCTTTAATAAATATATTGAAAAAAAATATTATTTTTAAATTAATAAGACATTTATCTCTTATTTCATATTATACATATTTAGAGTTGGTTAATTATTATCAAAGAAATATTTTGTTTGTTTAGTTTTGTTTATAAATGTATTATTATTTGTTTATAAATGTATTATTATTTGTTTATGAATGTATTATTATTTGTTTATAAATGTATTATTATTTGTTTATAAATGTACTATTATTTCTTTATAAATGTATTATTGTTTGTTTATAAATGTATTATTATTTGTTTATAAATGTATTATTATTTGTTAATAAATGTATTATTATTTGTTTATAAATGTATTATTTTTTATTTATATATGTATTATTATTATTTGTTTATAAATGTATTATTATTTGTTTATAAAAGTATTATTATTTGTTTATAAATGTATTATTATTTGTTTATAAAAGTATTATTATTTGTTTATAAATGTATTATTATTTGTTTTTAAATGTATTATAATTTGTTTATAAATGTATTATTATTTGTTTATAAATGTATTATTATTTGTTTATAAATGTATTATTATTATTTGTTTATAGATGTATTATTATTTGTTTATAAATGTATTATTATTTGTTTATAAATGTTTTATTATTTGTTTATAAATGTATTATTATTTGTTTATAAATGTATTATTATTATTTGTTTATAAATGTATTATTATTTGTTTATAAATGTATTATTATTTGTTTATAAATGTATTATTATTTGTTAATAAATGTATTATTATTTGTTTATAAATGTATTATTTTTTATTTATATATGTATTATTATTATTTGTTTATAAATGTATTATTATTTGTTTATAAAAGTATTATTATTTGTTTATAAATGTATTATTATTTGTTTATAAAAGTATTATTATTTGTTTATAAATGTATTATTATTTGTTTTTAAATGTATTATAATTTGTTTATAAATGTATTATTATTTGTTTATAAATGTATTATTATTTGTTTATAAATGTATTATTATTATTTGTTTATAGAGGTATTATTATTTGTTTATAAATGTATTATTATTTGTTTATAAATGTATTATTATTTGTTTATAAATGTATTATTATTTGTTTATAAATGTATTATTATTTGTTTATAAATGTATTATTATTATTTGTTTATAAATGTATTATTATTTGTTTATAAATGTATTATTATTTGTTTATAAAAGTAATATTATTTGTCTATAAATATATTATTATTTGTTTATAAATTTATTATTATTTGTTTATAAATGTATTATAATTTGTTTATAAATGTATTATAATTTGTTTATAAATGTATTATTATTATTTGTTTATAGATGTATTATTATTATTTGTTTATAAATGTATTATTATTTGTTTATAAATGTATTATTATTTGTTTATAAATGTAATATTATTTGTTTATAAATGTATTATTATTTGTTTATAAATGTATTATTATTTGTTTATAAATGTATTATTATTTGTTTATAAATGTAATATTATTTGTTTATAAATGTATTATTATTATTTGTTTATAAATGTATTATTATTTGTTTATAAATGTATTATTATTATTTGTTTATAAATGTATTATTATTTGTTTATAAATGTATTATTATTATTTGTTTATAAATGTATTATTATTTCTTTAGAAATGTATTATTATTTGTTTATAAATGTATTATTATTTGTTTATAAATGTATCATTATTTGTTTATAAATGTAATATTATTTGTTTATAAATGTATTATTATTTGTTCATAAATGTATTATTATTTGTTTGAATATATTATATTTCTTTTATTATTCCTTTTGAATTAAATATATATATATATATATATATATATATATATATATTTTTTAAACATTTGAAATATTATGCTTTTTTTAATATATATATAAATAAATTAGATTTACAAATATTAAATTTTATTATGTGTGTATTTTCATTGTGTGTGTATTTTGTTGTTATAAAATAAACTGTTTAAAAATTAATTTCCTCGGTACACTCAGTGAATGCGTGTATTTTTAATGACATTTTAATTGTTTGTTTTGTAAATTTTAATAACTTTGGTATTAAAAAATATATATAAATGTACATAATTTATATAAGAAAGAAATATATTTTCCAGAATGTATATTTTTATTGTTATGAAAATTGAGAAAAGGGATGTTATTATTATTATACTAGACGAATGGCCCGGGCAACGCCCGGGTTTTACCCGAGTGCGTATATATTTTAAAAATGTTTCAATTAAAATACTATTCGTTACAATTATAAATTGGCGCCGTGGATGTCTCTCTTGTGAAACGTCCCGCCCCAAACTGTGTGTGTCTTGAAAATATAAAAGTCCAGACAGGTGGATGTATCACACAGCTGATAACAGGGTTGCCTTGAGTGGCCGCTATATACAGGGTGGTCTGTATAGACAGGTGGATGTAACACACTGCTGATAACAGGGTTGTCTAGAGGGGGGGCAGGGAGGACACGTGTTCGCCGGCAGCCAATGGGCGCGCATTCAATCCGTGAGCTTCAGACAGAAAAAGGCAATTATATAAGTAGATGTGAGAAAAAAAAGTGGAATTGTACTGCGATCAGGTGGATAAAATAAGAGAAAGGTATCTCTTAATCTCACTGATAGCTTACGCCATCTATCGGAATAAATATCAACTAATCGTTTATTTTAAGTTATTCCAGAATTGGCCAAATACCCTTTCCTTGTTATATATAATTAAAAGAAAATAACCACGTACGCATTTCGAGCAGTTGGCTGTTTCCAATTATTAAATAAATAAAATAAATCAACGATTCGTTTGTTTATTTCGACAGATGGCGCAAACCATCAGCAACTTGTAGTTCCACGATCAAGTGATGCCATTTTTTTTTTTAATTTAGCCACCTGATTCCTGAACAATTTTACTTTCGTACTATTTTTCACACACATATATAAATATATATATATATATATTTTTTAATAAAGCAATCTATATTTGATTCATTAGATAATAAAAAGGCATATATTGGATTTTAAAAATATTGGCAATTAAATATTTTTTAAATCCAATATATGCCTTTTATTATCTAATATATATATATATATGTTAAAAATTGAACAATCCATTTTAATAACATTAAAATGATTAAAATACATGGGGTTAGAATGAGTCTGAATTCCTAGAGGAAGATAGGCGAATGGCCTCGTCGAAATATTGGAAATATTTTTAATAAATTATATTGATCCAAAATATTCCTCTTTATTTTAATATATATAAATTTAATATGCAAATTTATCATTTCTAGCACAAATATTTTTAGTTTCAAACAACTTTTTAAAATGTTTATCGAGATATTTCGATAATTTAAACCAATCAAATTTGAATAATATTTATATTCTTTAAATGAGTTACTTTAGCTTTTTTATATATTTTAAACGTACGTTACGGTCTCACGCTGTCGTCTTTTTTCAGGGAAATCTATTTCTGAAAGACGTATAACTTAATTATAAATATTCTTCGCGAAAGGCGTTTTATTACAAAGAATATTTATTACATTTAATATTAGTAGGCCATTTTCTCGTCATCCTATATTTCATTTAAGACAGTTGGAGTCCTAGTATCCCCGAAGAATCTTTCAAGAAATTAACATTCTTGTCGCTACCTCGTAAATTGTACCTTTTTTTTTTGCTTATCCCTAGTACACGTGGTACAGGCCATGATAATCGTGGTGGGTTGAAGTAGGCAACTGCTTTTACTGTAAGTGCACCACATGTCTACACATGTGAAAAGCAGGAATTGTACCTATACGTGTATACTCATAGACAAAACTTAAGGAAGTTGTACCTTATACCATGTATATCGGGATTCAGACAATAACTCTGAAAGATATTACAGTGATCTTTATTGAAGACACAAGAGATAACTAAGTGTGAACATAACTTAAGGAAGTTGTACCTTATACCATGTATATCGGGATTGAGACAATAACTCTGAAAGATATTACAGCGACCTACATTGAAGACATACGAGATAACCAATATACATTCATAGACAAAACTTAAGGAAGTTGTACCTTTTACCATGTATATCGGGATTCAGACAATAACTCTGAAAGATATTACAGTGACCTTTATTGAAGACACACGAGATAACTAAGTGTGAACATAACTTAAGGAAGTTGTACCTTATACCATGTATATCGGGATTGAGACAATAGCTCTGAAAGATATTACAGTGACCTACATTGAAGACATACGAGATAACCAATATAAATTCATAGACAAAACTTAAGGAAGTTGTACCTTTTACCATGTATATCGGGATTAAGACAATAACTCTGTAAGATATTACATTGATCTTTATTGAAGACCAACGAGATAACCAAGTGTGAACAAAATTATCTCTTTCCTGATTTATAATAATATAAAACAAACAAAGCTTCCAGGGCTAAATATTTTGCGCTAACATTTTATTTTCAAGCTTTCAAACTTGTCAGTCCTTTAACAGGAGTATCACGTTAACAAATTAATAATAAATACTATTTTATATACAAATTATTATTATATTAAAATCATAAGTATTTAAAATATGTAAATAATAATTTTTAAAAAATAATAGTTATCATTAATATGTTAAAGTGTTACTTCTGTTGAAGAACTGACAAGTCCGAAAGCTTGAAAATGAAATTTTGAATAAGAAATTTATCCCTGTAAGCTTTGTTTGCTTTATAAAATTACTCCTGTCTCCTTATTAAAAACAGATAACCGACGATTTCAAAATATGAATGGTTTGTTCATGAGTGCAAATAAAACCAAGAAGAATTAGGTCAGAAGGACAACTCGGGAAGTTGACGACTCCTATACGTGGCTCCAGGAGCCTGTGTTGAACAAATAACACAGTTTGAGTGTATTAGAATTCAATGGAAATGTTTCTCATTAAATTCTGTTAAGACCTAGCACTAATCATTAGGCTTATATTAAGAACAAAGAGATTTATTATTTCTAATTTGTCATTAAAATTCTAAAGGAATCTAATTCTCTCCTTTTATTATATTACAATCGATTAAATGACAATTTCTGAAATTCGAATTTATTAAAATTACGTTCTGAATAATTGAAAACGCCATTTTAATAATATAGTTTCATTGTAAAAGGCGAAAGCAAATTACTAAAGTTTTGTCAAAAGAATATAAAAAAAGACTTTGTAGTGTAAATAAAATACACTCATGGACAAAACTTAAGGAAGTTGTACCTTTTACCATGTATATCGGGATTCAGACAATAACTCTGAAAGATATTACAGTGATCTTTATTGAAGACACACGAGATAACCAATAAACACTTATGGACAAATCTTAAGGAACTTATACCTTTTACCATGTATATCAAGATTCAGACCATAACTCTGAAAGATATTACAGTGACCTTTATTGAAGACACACGGGATAACCAAGTGATTATACACTCATGGATGAAACTTAAGGAAGTACCTAACTTTTACCATGTATATCGGTTTTCAGACAATATATATGAAAGATATTACAGTGACCTTTATTGAAGACATACGTGATCACCAAGTGTGAACAAAATTGTCTCTGTCTCCTTCAAAAAAACAGACAATCGGTGAAATTTAAACATAAGAGACTTTCCACTTTCATAATCTACAATTTATCATTAACGAGCTAGGCTCTTCCAATCATTTTCCACTACTAGTATAGAAATAAAGGTTTTAATGTCCATCATCCAATGAAGTTGATGACCATCAGGTGCAGGATGACATGAGCAAAGATAAAAATCTCCAAAAGCTCGCTCCGCACTCAATGTGTCCAAAGTGGGATTTGTTCTGGGGGTTCACTTGAAGCCGGAGACACACGCAAGAACGAATGAGACAACAGATCAAATAAATCCCGATAAGAAATTTCCACACTAGCAAGAATGGTAAGAAGTTGTTATAATTTTCTATATTTTTTCTTTGTGTTGGATTGAAAGATTCTAAATAAATTTACAAAATAAATATATATTGTAGGATTATAAACCCAAAAGGAACTTCTTCTATAGAACATGTTTATTTTGTTAGATTTCGAACGACATTGTTCTTCAACGGGAGTAAAGACAACTTAATTAAACAAAGGAAATAAATATATACACATCTTTTTGAAAATAGAGCCATCCATAAATAAATATTTAGTTAAAAAGGCATATATTAGATCAAAATATGGCGTTCAGCCAATTGAAATATTGGTAAAATAAATGATATTTTGATCCAATATATGTATTTTTAATTAAGTATGCAATTTTATTAAGACCACCATTCATATATATATTCACCACAGGAAGGAAGCACAGATAGAGCTCCTATACTCCAGGCAGCACAGAACCCAACAACAGATTCCAGGTCTGACGTATGTCCAAAGTTACTCACCCACAAACACAACTTTATTAAGACCACCGGTCTTATACAGATTCACCACAGAAATAAATCATAGATAGAGCTCCTATACTCCAGGCAGTTCAGAACCCAACAACAGCCTCCAGGTCCGACGTATGTCTAGTGACCACACCGTGTATAGGTTAGCGTATCACTGAAAAGACGAGTGTGGAATCAGCCGCGTTCTAGTCTACGCTTTCTTCATCCAAATGGACCACGACATTCGGCGATTCTATTAATCTCCTCCGAACGGTGACTGCGGTCTTGTAGAATTTATATAAACCAAAGAGAAGACTTTGATCAAACATCATTGCATGCATTCAATTATATATTTGTTTATTATCGAATTGAGACATGGATAAGTCGCCTAAAATTCTTTTCTCTGTTTCTTCAATCAAAACTATCCAAAATTATATGTATTATTTCATCTTGTATTCTGTTTTTATATAATTTACAAATATTATATAGATGGTTTACAATTAAAACTTTAAAATATTTCCTTAAAGTTTTTAAATGATTTATTTAATATAGACCATTTGTCATTATAAACTATTTAAAAACAGTTTTCTTAAGATATTAAAATTTCTTATGGCACACATCCCTACTCTCCCCTTATTTTGTTTAAGAGTTCATTTATTTTTAAAATTGTTTTCTAAACAAATTAATTTCTAATGAAGTTATAACTTTATAACAATTACCGTATCTAATTATAAAGACCTTTAAAACAACAGTCTTTTTTTTAATTTTCTTAATTTTCTGATTTGCAAAATTAATTTTGAAATGCCTGAAGTCAAATGTTAATAACATTTTGTTCTAGGCTCCTGTTCATTAAAATTTCGACGGAATACCAAATTATAAAAGTTTAGAAATTAGTTATTCTTTAAAGTTAATTAAATAAATAAATAGAGGAACATGTGTGCGCCATTTTGAGGAAAAAAATGTATATTTAAATCCAAATACAACATAAAATATATTTTGATATATTATTTCAAAGGGTAAAATGAATATTTATAATCTTCTGTTAATTTTATTTATAATGTTAATTTTTGAAAAGTTTCTTGCTACCAAGTTTACATAATGTATTAGTTACATAAAAACACTTCTTTCTGAACTAACATTGTTTGAATAAATAAATATTTATTTATATATTTGTTAATTAAGAATATTTGAGTAAATTAAATTTATTACATCTTCTAATCGTTATAAATAAATCATGGTTTAATTAATTAAATTATTTCTTTGATGACTCAAATCAGAATTTATAGATATTATATATATATGTATATATAACAAATTACTGATTTTCAATTCATATATTTCAAATGTATATATTTATATATTTATTTATTATTTATTTATATATATTAATATTTTATATATTATTTTATATTATTATTTATTATATTTATAAACATGAATATTGTAGGTTTTATATATTTTAAATTTTATAGCAGTTGTACATACTCGTGAATTGATACGCGAGCATCTTAAAACAATCTTGTTCCCCGAAGAAGTTTGGCGAGTTGCCATAAGAAATTTTGGAAAATAAAACTTTATGATCCAAAATAAGCATTTTAAAATAATATATATATAATCACAGATGTTATATGGATTTTTGAATATTAAAATGTCATAATCTAAAAAAATTCTAACGAAACATTAATTATTAAAAGTAAATCAAGAAATACATTTTTTTCTGGTTCTGTCTTTAGCTCTTTTTCTACTCTAACTTTATTCTCTTTTCTTCCTTCTTTTTCCTTTGTTCCGTATATATGACGCGTAGCTGCCGAAGCTTTTGCATGAACCTTGTTATATCATTTTATTTTAATCAAATTATTAAATATCTTTTAATATATTTCATATTCATACTACACGCACATATTTTCATTTTCTTTCTAATTTAAAACGTTTAATCGTTTAATTAGTTAAATCAAAAACTTAATTTATGCTAATTATTATAAATATTATAAGTTTTATATATATACTAAATACTTCAAGATAAAGTTGCATAGTTTAAATAGTTATATTTGGAAATTTTGGATTGTAGGGATTTATAGGCTGATGAGGGCCAACTTCTCGAAACGCGTTCATGGTTGGCTTTTCTTGATTTATCAAGGAAATGGGTTGCCCAAATATTATGAAATAAGCCTAAATTAACGTTTAGTTGGTTTCTGTTCCATGGCACTCTGCCATCTAAACTGCTCATGTAAGAAGCCAGGATATGCATTTTTATTTTTAATACATAATTAAATATAATAAAAGTCTCTAAATATAATCCCTAATATAGTAAATTTCGCTCCAAATAACGAATTAAAAGTAAAATTCATTGTTTTTACGTAACCTTGCCTATAATAAGTATTGGTTCTCAATTGAATCGAATGTTTAGCATTATTGGTATTTGCTTATAGTGAAGGTATTACTGTATATAACTATTGCAGAGAAAGAATCCTAGAAACTTAACCAAAATAGAGAATTTTGAAGCTATTAAACGTTGCATTGAAAAATATTTTAATAAACACATGAACCTTAAAACACTTTTAATTCTTATTTATACAGATAACTCGCTAAAAATATATATATTTATAAACAAACATGTTTTTAAAACAGTTCGAATTTATTATAACTAAAAATTCGATTTTTTTTAATACGCATTCTATCCGCAACAAAAATCTAAAAAAAAAAAATATTTATCAATAAATACTTTACTCTGCGAATTGTGACTATATTCGAAATAAATTCGGCACCGCTGCCATAACAGAATTAGCCCCACCATTAATCTTCTTGGAAATCTGTTCCCCAAGTCCCTGCCATAAAAAAGAACTTTATTCAATATGCCATGACATACATCCTAACGTCCAATTTTGCCTTTTTTTTCTCTTCTTCCTCTCCCACAAGAAAAAAAAATAGAACCCAACTCTTAAAAAACCATCGGAGAATGTTATGTTTTTAAATTTTCTTAGTTTCTTTTTTCCTTTCCTGCACCAATTTGATTTGAGTTTAGAAGGGTTCTGGTTTAGGTTAACTGTAAAACAATATTTTATTGGTATTTCGAAGTTGAATTCTGTAAATAATTATTGTGTTTAGTAAATTAAATTTAATTGCCATCTACGTTAAAATTTTACACATATAAATTTACTGGCAATGCGCTTCTTTTCAATATCATCAAATATTATCTCTACAGACTTTACTATTGCAATGATATGAGTTATATCTTTTAATGACTTATCTCATTCAATAACTCATATCATTGCAGTAAGGTCTGTGGAGATAATATTTGATGATATTTAAAAGAAGCGCATTGCCAGTAAATTTATTTGTGTAAAATTTTAATTGTGTTTGTTGTTCAAATTAATTATTTTGATTTCTCTTTTGACAAAAAATAAATATACTTTTTGTTTTATCTATCCTTTCATGAAATGTACCCTTATCTCAAGTACAAGTGTAGTCGTTCAGGATAATTACGACAAATCATTAGCAACTTCCTCTTACTATAGGTACACAACATATGTGTTTATAGAGCCAGATGTTGAAAAAATAGCAATAATCTCGAATTTATATTTGTCAAGAATCAATTCTGTGAAAGAAATAGTTCAAAGTGGAATTGTATTGGGATCTGGTGGATAAATTAAGAGAAAAAAAGGCATCTCCTAATTATGCAACTAAAAGTTGATGATGGCTTACGCCATCTGTCGGAATAAATATTAACTAATCATTTATTTTTAATTATTCTAGAATTGACCAAATACCATTTTTTGATAAAATCAAGAAAAGCTAACCACGTAGGCGTTTTGGGATGTTGGCCCTAAATTAGCCTTGTGCAACAAGCTGTACCTCAACAACCAAAAAGGCTGGTCTTTGGGGCATTCTGAAAAAGATTTTCTTGATTTTTGATTTAATCAAGAAAGTGTATTTGACCAATCTTTGAATAATTGATAATTAACGATTAATTGAAAAAAATAGAACCCAACTCTTAAAAAACCATCGGAGAATGTTATGTTTTTAAATTTTCTTAGTTTTTTTTTCCTTTCCTGCACCAATTTGATTTGAGTTTATAAGGGTTCTGGTTTAGGAAACAAAAAGTCATATCCTGACCGCATTCATATGAATATTAATTGATATTTATTCCAATAGATGGTGCAAACCATCAGTAACTTTTAAATGCGCGATCAGGAGATGTCTTTTTCTTAATATATCCACCTGATCCCAGTACAATTCCATATAAATACAAGGTCAGTTTGGCATAAATTACACAAACAAATTCCCAACCCAATATAACAATATCCCTGACAAATAATCTAAATATTAATAATTATTGGAATGTATATGTCATAATATATGCTCTTCCAGTAATAATAAAGCAAAACTACAGTAAACCCAGAGAGAGACGGGCGGGTAAGGACTGGTCACTTTAGACCTCAGCGACATTCCAAGGGGCGACTACTGGGGCCCGTTACTTGGAATCTCGGGACTTTTAAGACAGTTGGGGATTGTGTGCGACACGAACGTCCGCCTGGCTTTGCCGGGCCCGTCTATCTCCCTCTCTCTCTCTCTGGTCGCCTGGGTTCCTTCTCTTCCAACTTGTGGTGTCCTTATTTCTCTTCCCACCTTATTATGTTGCCACATATATATATATTTAATCCCAGTATAATATCTATTACTTTAGCTGGTAACAGTCTAATGCACGCCCGCGAGAGCACATGCTAATAATAAAGGTTTTCAATTATTCTGTATAAATATTATTTAGAGATTGTACATAGAATATCAGCCCGTTGAAGAACAGTATATTTGCTCGAAAGCTTGCAAATTTAAATTTAAAAGAAACTTTTTACCTGATATTTATTTTTACTTTTTCAAATAATCTTTGGGTAACTATTGGTCACATTAATATATTTCATCGCAGTAAGAAAAGTAGAATTTTGTTTCATTTGAAAAAGAAAACTATCTTCTTCTTATCTGCTATCTTGTTTACAATCTCAGAAAACTATCTTCTTCTTATCTGCTATCTTGTTTACAATCTCAGAAAACTATCTTCTTCTTATCTGCTATCTTGTTTACAATCTCAGAAAACTACCTTCTTCTTATCTGCTATCTTGTTCACAATCTCAGAAAACTATCTTCTTCTCATCTGCTATCTTGTTTACAATCTCAGAAAACTATCTTCTTCTTATCTGCTATCTTGTTTACAATCTCAGAAAACTATATTCTTCTTATCTGCTATCTTGTTTACAATCTCAGAAAACTATCTTCTTCTTATCTGCTATCTTGTTTACAATCTCAGAAAAATATCTTCTTCTTATCTGCTATCTTGTTTACAATCTAAGAAAACTATCTTCTTCTTATCTGCTAACTTGTTTACAATTTCAGAAAACTATCTTCTTCTTATCTGCTATCTTGTTTATAATCTCAGAAAACTATCTTCTTCTTTTCTGCTATCTTGTTTACAATCTCGGAAAACTATCTTCTTCTTATCTGCTATCTTGTTTACAATCTCAGAAAATATCTTCTTCTTATCTTCTATCTTGTTCACAATCTCAGAAAACTATCTTCTTCTTATCTTCTATCTTGTTCACAATCTCAGAAAACTATCTTCTTCTTATCTGCTAACTTGCTTACAATCTCAGAAAACTATCTTCTTCTTATCTGCTATCTTGTTTACAATCTCAGAAAACTATCTTCTTCTTATCTGCTATCTTGTTTACAATCTCAGAAAACTATCTTCTTCTTATCTGCTATCTTGTTTACAATCTCAAAAAAACTATCTTCTTCTTATCTGATAACTTGTTTACAATCTAAGAAAACTATCTTCTTCTTATCTGCTATCTTGTTTACAATCTCAAAAAAACTATCTTCTTCTTATCTGATAACTTGTTTACAATCTAAGAAAACTATCTTCTTCTTATCTGATAACTTGTTTACAATCTCAGAAAACTATCTTCTTCTTATCTGTTATCTTGTTTACAATCTCAGAAAACTATCTTCTTCTTATCTGCTATCTTGTTTACAATCTCAGAAAACTATCTTCCTCTTATCTGCTATCTTGTTTACAATCTCAGAAAACTATCTTCCTCTTATCTGCTATCTTGTTTACAATCTCAGAAAACTATCTTCTTCTTATCTGCTATCTTGTTTACAATCTCAGAAAACTATCTTCTTCTTATCTGCTATCTTGTTTACAATCTCAGAAAACTATCATCTTCTTATCTGCTATCTTGTTTACAATCTCAGAAAACTATCTTCTTCTTATCTGCTATCTTGTTTACAATCTCAGAAAACCAACTTCTTCTTATCTGCTATCTTGTTTACAATCTCAGAAAACTATCTTCTTCTTATCTGCTATCTTGTTTACATTCAGAAACTATCTTCTTCTTATCTGCTATCTTGTTTACAATCTCAGAAAACTATCTTCTTCTAATCTGCTATCTTGTTTACAATCTCAGAAAACTATCTTCTTCTTATCTGCTATCTTTTTTTACAATCTCAGAAAACTATCTTCTTCTTATCTGCTATCTTGTTTATAATCTCAGAAAACTATCTTCTTCTTTTCTGCTATCTTGTTTACAATCTCAGAAAACTATCTTCTTCTTTTCTGCTATCTTGTTTACAATCTCGGAAAACTATCTTCTTCTTATCTGCTATCTTGTTTACAATCTCAGAAAATATCTTCTTCTTATCTTCTATCTTGTTCACAATCTCAGAAAACTATCTTCTTCTTATCTGCTAACTTGCTTACAATCTCAAAAAAACTATCTTCTTCTTATCTGATAACTTGTTTACAATCTCAGAAAACTATCTTCTTCTTATCTGCTATCTTGTTTACAATCTCAGAAAACTATCTTCTTCTTATCTGCTATCTTGTTTACAATCTCAAAACAACTATCTTCTTCTTATCTGCTATCTTGTTTACAATCTCAGAAAACTATCTTCTTCTTATCTGCTATCTTGTTTACAATCTCAGAAACCTATCTTCTTCTTATCTGCTATCTTGTTTACAATCTCAAAAAAACTATCTTCTTCTTATCTGATAACTTGTTTACAATCTAAGAAAACTATCTTCTTCTTATCTGCTATCTTGTTTACAATCTCAGAAAACTATCTTCTTCTTATCTGCTATCTTGTTTACAATCTCAGAAAACTATCTTCTTCTTATCTGCTATCTTGTTTACAATCTCAAAAAAACTATCTTCTTCTTATCTGATAACTTGTTTACAATCTAAGAAAACTATCTTCTTCTTATCTGCTATCTTGTTTACAATCTCAAAAAAACTATCTTCTTCTTATCTGATAACTTGTTTACAATCTAAGAAAACTATCTTCTTCTTATCTGATAACTTGTTTACAATCTCAGAAAACTATCTTCTTCTTATCTGTTATCTTGTTTACAATCTCAGAAAACTATCTTCTTCTTATCTGCTATCTTGTTTACAATCTCAGAAAACTATCTTCCTCTTATCTGCTATCTTGTTTACAATCTCAGAAAACTATCTTCCTCTTATCTGCTATCTTGTTTACAATCTCAGAAAACTATCTTCTTCTTATCTGCTATCTTGTTTACAATCTCAGAAAACTATCTTCTTCTTATCTGCTATCTTGTTTACAATCTCAGAAAACTATCATCTTCTTATCTGCTATCTTGTTTACAATCTCAGAAAACTATCTTCTTCTTATCTGCTATCTTGTTTACAATCTCAGAAAACCAACTTCTTCTTATCTGCTATCTTGTTTACAATCTCAGAAAACTATCTTCTTCTTATCTGCTATCTTGTTTACATTCAGAAACTATCTTCTTCTTATCTGCTATCTTGTTTACAATCTCAGAAAACTATCTTCTTCTAATCTGCTATCTTGTTTACAATCTCAGAAAACTATCTTCTTCTTATCTGCTATCTTTTTTTACAATCTCAGAAAACTATCTTCTTCTTATCTGCTATCTTGTTTATAATCTCAGAAAACTATCTTCTTCTTTTCTGCTATCTTGTTTACAATCTCAGAAAACTATCTTCTTCTTTTCTGCTATCTTGTTTACAATCTCGGAAAACTATCTTCTTCTTATCTGCTATCTTGTTTACAATCTCAGAAAATATCTTCTTCTTATCTTCTATCTTGTTCACAATCTCAGAAAACTATCTTCTTCTTATCTGCTAACTTGCTTACAATCTCAAAAAAACTATCTTCTTCTTATCTGATAACTTGTTTACAATCTCAGAAAACTATCTTCTTCTTATCTGCTATCTTGTTTACAATCTCAGAAAACTATCTTCTTCTTATCTGCTATCTTGTTTACAATCTCAAAACAACTATCTTCTTCTTATCTGCTATCTTGTTTACAATCTCAGAAAACTATCTTCTTCTTATCTGCTATCTTGTTTACAATCTCAGAAACCTATCTTCTTCTTATCTGCTATCTTGTTTACAATTTCAGAAAACTATCTTCCTCTTATCTGCTATCTTGTTTACAATCTCAGAAAACTATCTTCTTCTTATCTGCTATCTTGTTTACAATCTCAGAAAACCAACTTCTTCTTATCTGCTATCTTGTTTACAATCTCAGAAAACTATCTTCTTCTTATCTGCTATCTTGTTTACATTCAGAAACTATCTTCTTCTTATCTGCTATCTTGTTTACAATCTCAGAAAACTATCTTCTTCTAATCTGCTATCTTGTTTACAATCTCAGAAAACTATCTTCTTCTTATCTGCTATCTTGTTTACAATCTCAGAAAACTATATTCTTCTTATCTGCTATCTTGTTTACAATCTCAGAAAACTATCTTCTTCTTATCTGCTATCTTGTTTACAATCTCAGAAAAATATCTTCTTCTTATCTGCTATCTTGTTTACAATCTAAGAAAACTATCTTCTTCTTATCTGCTAACTTGTTTACAATTTCAGAAAACTATCTTCTTCTTATCTGCTATCTTGTTTATAATCTCAGAAAACTATCTTCTTCTTTTCTGCTATCTTGTTTACAATCTCGGAAAACTATCTTCTTCTTATCTGCTATCTTGTTTACAATCTCAGAAAATATCTTCTTCTTATCTTCTATCTTGTTCACAATCTCAGAAAACTATCTTCTTCTTATCTTCTATCTTGTTCACAATCTCAGAAAACTATCTTCTTCTTATCTGCTAACTTGCTTACAATCTCAGAAAACTATCTTCTTCTTATCTGCTATCTTGTTTACAATCTCAGAAAACTATCTTCTTCTTATCTGCTATCTTGTTTACAATCTCAGAAAACTATCTTCTTCTTATCTGCTATCTTGTTTACAATCTCAAAAAAACTATCTTCTTCTTATCTGATAACTTGTTTACAATCTAAGAAAACTATCTTCTTCTTATCTGCTATCTTGTTTACAATCTCAAAAAAACTATCTTCTTCTTATCTGATAACTTGTTTACAATCTAAGAAAACTATCTTCTTCTTATCTGATAACTTGTTTACAATCTCAGAAAACTATCTTCTTCTTATCTGTTATCTTGTTTACAATCTCAGAAAACTATCTTCTTCTTATCTGCTATCTTGTTTACAATCTCAGAAAACTATCTTCCTCTTATCTGCTATCTTGTTTACAATCTCAGAAAACTATCTTCCTCTTATCTGCTATCTTGTTTACAATCTCAGAAAACTATCTTCTTCTTATCTGCTATCTTGTTTACAATCTCAGAAAACTATCTTCTTCTTATCTGCTATCTTGTTTACAATCTCAGAAAACTATCATCTTCTTATCTGCTATCTTGTTTACAATCTCAGAAAACTATCTTCTTCTTATCTGCTATCTTGTTTACAATCTCAGAAAACCAACTTCTTCTTATCTGCTATCTTGTTTACAATCTCAGAAAACTATCTTCTTCTTATCTGCTATCTTGTTTACATTCAGAAACTATCTTCTTCTTATCTGCTATCTTGTTTACAATCTCAGAAAACTATCTTCTTCTAATCTGCTATCTTGTTTACAATCTCAGAAAACTATCTTCTTCTTATCTGCTATCTTTTTTTACAATCTCAGAAAACTATCTTCTTCTTATCTGCTATCTTGTTTATAATCTCAGAAAACTATCTTCTTCTTTTCTGCTATCTTGTTTACAATCTCAGAAAACTATCTTCTTCTTTTCTGCTATCTTGTTTACAATCTCGGAAAACTATCTTCTTCTTATCTGCTATCTTGTTTACAATCTCAGAAAATATCTTCTTCTTATCTTCTATCTTGTTCACAATCTCAGAAAACTATCTTCTTCTTATCTGCTAACTTGCTTACAATCTCAAAAAAACTATCTTCTTCTTATCTGATAACTTGTTTACAATCTCAGAAAACTATCTTCTTCTTATCTGCTATCTTGTTTACAATCTCAGAAAACTATCTTCTTCTTATCTGCTATCTTGTTTACAATCTCAAAACAACTATCTTCTTCTTATCTGCTATCTTGTTTACAATCTCAGAAAACTATCTTCTTCTTATCTGCTATCTTGTTTACAATCTCAGAAACCTATCTTCTTCTTATCTGCTATCTTGTTTACAATCTCAAAAAAACTATCTTCTTCTTATCTGATAACTTGTTTACAATCTAAGAAAACTATCTTCTTCTTATCTGCTATCTTGTTTACAATCTCAGAAAACTATCTTCTTCTTATCTGCTATCTTGTTTACAATCTCAGAAAACTATCTTCTTCTTATCTGCTATCTTGTTTACAATCTCAAAAAAACTATCTTCTTCTTATCTGATAACTTGTTTACAATCTAAGAAAACTATCTTCTTCTTATCTGCTATCTTGTTTACAATCTCAAAAAAACTATCTTCTTCTTATCTGATAACTTGTTTACAATCTAAGAAAACTATCTTCTTCTTATCTGATAACTTGTTTACAATCTCAGAAAACTATCTTCTTCTTATCTGTTATCTTGTTTACAATCTCAGAAAACTATCTTCTTCTTATCTGCTATCTTGTTTACAATCTCAGAAAACTATCTTCCTCTTATCTGCTATCTTGTTTACAATCTCAGAAAACTATCTTCCTCTTATCTGCTATCTTGTTTACAATCTCAGAAAACTATCTTCTTCTTATCTGCTATCTTGTTTACAATCTCAGAAAACTATCTTCTTCTTATCTGCTATCTTGTTTACAATCTCAGAAAACTATCATCTTCTTATCTGCTATCTTGTTTACAATCTCAGAAAACTATCTTCTTCTTATCTGCTATCTTGTTTACAATCTCAGAAAACCAACTTCTTCTTATCTGCTATCTTGTTTACAATCTCAGAAAACTATCTTCTTCTTATCTGCTATCTTGTTTACATTCAGAAACTATCTTCTTCTTATCTGCTATCTTGTTTACAATCTCAGAAAACTATCTTCTTCTAATCTGCTATCTTGTTTACAATCTCAGAAAACTATCTTCTTCTTATCTGCTATCTTTTTTTACAATCTCAGAAAACTATCTTCTTCTTATCTGCTATCTTGTTTATAATCTCAGAAAACTATCTTCTTCTTTTCTGCTATCTTGTTTACAATCTCAGAAAACTATCTTCTTCTTTTCTGCTATCTTGTTTACAATCTCGGAAAACTATCTTCTTCTTATCTGCTATCTTGTTTACAATCTCAGAAAATATCTTCTTCTTATCTTCTATCTTGTTCACAATCTCAGAAAACTATCTTCTTCTTATCTGCTAACTTGCTTACAATCTCAAAAAAACTATCTTCTTCTTATCTGATAACTTGTTTACAATCTCAGAAAACTATCTTCTTCTTATCTGCTATCTTGTTTACAATCTCAGAAAACTATCTTCTTCTTATCTGCTATCTTGTTTACAATCTCAAAACAACTATCTTCTTCTTATCTGCTATCTTGTTTACAATCTCAGAAAACTATCTTCTTCTTATCTGCTATCTTGTTTACAATCTCAGAAACCTATCTTCTTCTTATCTGCTATCTTGTTTACAATTTCAGAAAACTATCTTCCTCTTATCTGCTATCTTGTTTACAATCTCAGAAAACTATCTTCTTCTTATCTGCTATCTTGTTTAAAATTTCAGAAAACTATCTTCTTCTTATCTGCTACCTTGTTTACAATCTCAGAAAATTATCTTCTTCTTATCTGCTACCTTGTTTACAATCTCAGAAAATTATCTTCTTCTTATCTGCTATCTTGTTTACAATCACAGAAAATTATCTTCTTCTTATCTGCTATCTTGTTTACAATCACAGAAAATTATCTTCTTCTTATCTGCTATCTTGTTTACAATCACAGAAAATTATCTTCTTCTTATCTGCTATCTTGTTTACAATCTCAGAAAACTATCTTCTTCTTATCTGCTATCTTGTTTACAATCTCAGAAAACTATCTTCTTCTTATCTGCTATCTTGTTTACAATCAGAGAAAACTATCTTCTTCTTATCTGTTATCTTGTTTACATACTTGATAACAGTAACTATTTAAAACATGCTGTGATATATTTTCTCCCGGATATTTGACGGCTTTAGTACGCTCCAGGAATCCGGGTTACCTCAAAAGAAAGATTTTTCTCATTCAGTACTTTTGTCTGAAGATGGTAACAACGCTGTTACCGAGACCTCACTCACTATTTATTTATTAGGAATCGGTCTCATTACCTTGTGATCAAACCCTATAATTACACATACCTCTCCTTGAAATTAAAAAGGCTTCAGCATATAATTAAAATGTAGTTGATTAAAGAGAGAGAGAACGTAGCACTAATTACATCCGGGATATACACTAATCTAATAAGTATCATTTTAATTTAATTTTAAATTAACTTGAAGAGAGAGAAATATACTTTCTATCAGAAACCCTCTCTCCAACTTGATAATTGAAAGATGATAATCCCACAAAGCTGATGATTTCGTTTCTTTTTTTTTCTTCTTATTTTTAATTTGGAGTATTGGTTTGGGCACGTTGCCAATTTGTAATGAGTTCTAGGGGGGTTACTCTGTCAATATCGTCTGCTTCCCACCTGAAGTTTGAAATTTTTGGTTGTCACTGGTCACGTGGTGGTTATGTAAGTAGATATGTAGATAAGTGCTATGTTTACAATATGAGTTTGTTGATGTAAAATTATTTTTAATTTTTGAAATTGTTTAACAAAAGAATCATTTTTTTAGAGTTTCTATGTAGATGTAAAAATGTTTTCCTTTTTGATTGTTGAAAAATATTTTTTTTTTAGTTTGTAGGTTTTTATGTAGAAATGTTTTGTGTTTATTGGTTTTTCAACAATAGTGAGTATATGTAAAAATATTTCCTTTTTGATTGTTTAACAAAGGAATCATTTTTTATCATTGTTGTAAGTTTCTATGTAGAAATGTTTTGTGTTTATTGGTTTCAACGTAAGTTAGTATATGTAAAAATGTTTTACTTTTGTTTAAAAAAAAGATATTGTTTTTAGGTTGTAGTGTTCTATGTAAATATTTTTTTTTGTTTTATTGGTTTCAATAATAGTTATTCAATGTAAATTTATTTGGTTTCATTTATTGTTTAACAAAGGCATCGTTCATTGTTGTAAGTTTCTATGTTAACACAAAGCAATAACGCGCCATCTATACATATAAAATAAAAGGATTTAAAAGAAACATTCGCGCTTTTAAATCCTTTTATTTTATAAGTTTCTATGTGTAATTGCCTTATGTTATTGGTTCAAACATGAATTAGTATATGTTTTATTTTTTAATTGTTCAACAAAGGCGTAATTTTTAGGTTGTAGGTTTCTATGTAGAATTGATTTCAACATGAATTAGTATATGTGAATATGTTTTCCTTTTTGATTGTTTAATAAAGGTATCATTTTTTGTCGTTGTTGCAAGTTTCTATGTATGAATGTTTTTTGTTTATTGGTTTCAAGATGAGTTAGTATATGTAAATATTGTTGCGTTGTTGGTTAACAAAAAGAATAACTTCCGTGGTTACAAAGGATCTTTAGGACTTTATTTTTAAGCCTAATCGTTAAAATAATTACAGAAGAGTGCAAAAATAAAACGGCAATAAAGAAAACAGCAGTTAAAAACTCACCAACTGCAGCACGGTGAGGGAAAGCAAGAGCAGAACAGGAGACAGAAGTTCGTAGAACCTTCCAGGAAGTACACCGGCGTCGGCGGTAAGCAGCAGTCCGACCGCTTGAGAAGGCAGCTTGCTTGGAGTACACCACGTAGCTTCGTTCTTCTACTTCTTTTTCTTATGTTTCTTCCTCCCTGGCATGAGTTTCTCATCCCTATATATCCCGGAGTAGATCTTTCCAGAACGGTCATGGTTGGTCAGCCAATCAGAAAGCCGCCAGCACCGAGCGTTGCGCAATAGCTTTAGATTGGCCAATCAGTTGTCTTCCGCTTTTTCTACATGATTCTTAAACGCTCTAGAACATTCTCTCTCCATCTGGAATGTGCTTTTATTTATACGTAACAATATGTTTTACTTTTTGATTGTTTAACAAAGGCATCATTTTTTTGTTGTTGTTGCAAGTTTCTATATAGAAATGTTTTGTGTTTATTGGTCTCAACTTGAGTTAGTAGATGTAAATCTTTTGCTTTTCTGATTGTTTAACAAAGGAATCATTTTTATTGTTGTAAATTTCTACAAGTACTATAAATGTTTTATTTTTATTGGTGTAAACATGAGTTTGTAGATGTGAAAATGTTTTACATTTTTGATTCATGAAAAAGGTATTGTTTTCAGGTTGTTAGATTCTATGTAGAAATGTTTTTTTTTTATTGGTTTCAAAATGAGTTAATCGATATAAAATTTTGTTTCTTTTTGATTGTTCAAAAATAATCTTATTTTTAGGTTATAGTTTTTTATATTATGATGCATTAGCGCGTCATCTGTTATCAAAGCCCCCCCCATGAATTTTTCCATTGCAGTAAGGGCAGTGGAAATTGTTTTATTTTTAAAAGAAGCATAGGCGTCTAAAATAGTTTCATATTTTGATAGGTTTTTATGTAGAAATATTTTGTTTTTAATGGTTTTTCATTGTTTCACTTAAAATATAACCCAGTAAATTTATTTGTGTAAAATTCTAACGATAGATGGCAATTAAATTTAATTTACTAATAAAACCTATGTTTTTTGTATTTTGATTGTTCAACAAAGGTATTAAATATTTTGCTGGAGGCTTCTCTATAGAGATTATTTTGTTTATATCAGTTTTATCATTGTTTAATTAATGTAAAACCTATGTTTTTTTTGTATTTTGATTGTTCAACAAAGGCATTAAATTTTTTGCTGGAGGCTTCTCTATAGAGATTATTTTGTTTATATTAGTTTTATCATTTTTTAATTAATGTAAAACCTATGTTTTTTTGTATTTTGATTGTTCAACAAAGGTATTAAATATTAAATATTAAGTATATAGAGATTATTTTGTTTCAATTAGTTTTATCATTGTTTAATTAATTTAAAACCATGTTTTTTTGTATTTTGATTGTATAACAAAGGTATTAAATATTTTGCTGGAGGCTTCTCCATAGAGATTCTTTTGTTTATATTAGTTTTACCATTGTTTACTCGATGTAAAAAACTGTCTTCAACCTTTCTCTTGTTTAACAAAGGAATATCGTTTTTTATGTTGTAGATTTCTAGGTATAGAAATGCTCTACGTGTGTTAATAGTTTAAACGTATATTATTTAAAGTGAAATGTGAGACGCCATATACATATTGGCTGTATATAGACATTTTCATTTTTATATATAATATAATAATCATTGTGTGAACGTGATGAGGATATGCCTTTTTAGATTATAATACCAACACCTGAAATTTTATTATTATTATTATTTATTATTTGTTCTCACCTATGTATGTGTAATATATATATAATTTTTTAAATAAAAAGGCATATATTGGATCAAAATATCATTTATTTTACCAATATTTCAGTTGGCTGGAAGTCAACCTTTATCAAGGTATTAAAACATTGTGAAGCCTTGATAAAGGTTGGCGTTCAGCCAACTATAATATTGGTGAAAAAAATGATATTGTGATCCAATATATGCCATTTTATTTAAATATGTATTTATGGATTGCTCTATTTTCAAAATATATATGTGACAATATAATAATAATGTGGGGAAAGAGAAATAATCACACCACAATTTGGTAGAGAAATCCCAGACAACCAGAGAGAGAGAGATGGGGGGGACAGCCGGCCTGCCTGCCGCTGAGCGGCTGGCCGTTCGTATCGCACACAAAAAAATCCTCAACTGTCTTAATTAGTCCTGAGGTTCCAAGAAACGGACCCCAGTTGTCGCCCCTTGGAATGTCGCTGCTGTCTCAAATGACCGTACTTTAGCTGCCTATCTCTCTCTGGGTTGAGTGTAGGTTTGTTTTATTATTCCTGGAAGAGCATATATTATGACATATATATATTTTTTTCAATTTAAAAAAATATATATAGATTAAAGATTTAGCAATCTCCATATTTAAAATTATATTTATAAAAGATGCATATATTGAGGGCATAAATATTTTTTTCGTTCCTCCAATATTTCGAGGGGTAACTCGATTCTCTTTATCGAGGATGTTTCTAAATATATATATATATGTATATAAAGAGACAAAAGTCGCCTCTCCCGTCAAAATAGACGTCAAAACTAGACGCAATCTTTTGACCGTCGCCGCAACTAGCGGCCTCGGGTCGTTGACAAAGCCACAACACCAGCTTTGGCAAACTGAAAAGCATCCACCTAGAGACCATGGTTTCGGGCTAATGGCCCTCGTCAGTCTAGGGCGGACTTTATTCCATGAGATCCACACGGAATCTAATGGAATCTTGACAATCTGCTAAAGAGATGTTTAGCTGGCAAAGTGGCTGGGCCAAATCTATGGCTAAATTATAGATGGAAATTTTGCCAGGAGGATATTGATCTAAAGAGACAAAGGTCGTCTCTCCCGTCAATATCCTTTTGAGGTCTATTTTGAAGGGAGAGGCGACCTTTGTCTCTTTATATCAATATCTTCCCGGCAAATATTTCCACCTATATATGAATAACTACCCTAACTACCCGTTTCATGATTTTTCAGGATGCCTTAATGACCAATTTTTTGGTCGTTGAGGTACAGCTTGCACCACGCTGATGAGGGCCAACAGCCCGAAACGCGTCCGTGGTTAGCTTTTCTTGATTAATCAAGAATGGGTATTTGACCAATTCTGGAATAATTAAAAATCAACGAGAATAGTTGATATTTATTCCGATAGATGGCGCCAGCCATCAGCAACTTTCAGTTGCACGATAAGGAGATGCCTTTTTCTTAATATATGAATATATATATATATATGTGTGTGTGGCATATCTATATATATTAGGCCATATATGAATACCAAATCATTATTCGATATATATATAATTGTAAAAGCCTCAACTATCAATAAGGGTATTTCTTAATTTAGGCTAATAGTATAGTGGTCTGGTAACTATTTGCCATTAATAATTAAGGTTGGTAATTAATTATTGTGGGGGGGGCTAATACAGATTCTCTAAATGTCATTTATTACTAATTCCAATGGGAGAGAAATAGCTACGTAAAACTAATTTGGAGAACTTGGAGAATTGATTGTAATAGTTAGGCTAAACCTCAGGCAAGCTTCCTTTACTCGATTTGCCAGGGTTGCCGAATTGAAACTGTATCCGCTCATAGAATAATTCGATTTTCTAATATATATTTGAAAATGTGTATTGTTGAATCATGGTTAATGCGCCTATTTTTATGAATCATTTCTAATTTTATTTTTCATATATTTAAATTCTATTTTATATATATATTTTTATGAAAACAGATTATCTATTATAAACAGATTATATACTTTAAAATAGACACGTCGACCAGTTAAAGTTTTCTCAACGTTCCAACAAAATTATATACTATAAAATATTCATTTATATTTTTGAAACACTGTAACTACACAACTCTTTAAAGTTGTATAAAAATTTCTGGGATATATGCAATTGTGTAATTTGAAATTATAGAGGGTAAATGCTTAAAAACTAGTCACAATCATCACACACATATTTATACCCTAAAACCAAAATTAAAAAGATCCATACGTGAAACAATTCAAATAAATAAATATTCTTTAAAACTTGTTCTATATGCTTATTTAATAAATGATAATGGGTATGAAAAAAATGAAATAGAATTTTTGATTCCTCTCAAGGTATTCTATAAAATAGATTTTTAAAAAACTAAATCGTTCAAAATGGGTAACGATAAATATGTTATCGGGCTCTTGCAATAAGTTGACAATTTAATAAGTCAAGAATATCTCCGTTTTATACGTGTCGCTCAAATCGAAAATTTTATTTTTTTAAATCGGACATTGTACCTAAAAAAAACGATAGGAGTGAGCCAAGGATTTCTATTTTGTAAAAAAAACGGTTAAAAATGATTGAAAGTGTTTTTCAGATATCGGAAATCCTTTTGGAAAATAAAAAGTGATTATATCCTCATTTGGCATGAGGTCAAAAATTGACAACTTCTTCCTTTTTTTTACTGGAGAGAAGAGGGAGGGTTAAAAAAACTACTTCTCTCTTTTTTTCTTCTATTTTCTGGTGAAAATTTTAAAATTGATGTTTGGTTTTTGAAGTATTAATGTGTTAACGTTTGAATGGTGGATTATTGAAACCCATTTGTTTTTTAAATTAAATAATATATATATATAATAGAAATGTGTGTTATTATATGTAAATATGATTTATGATGATGAATATTAATTTATAAATGTGTGAAATTTCATTGTGTCTGATCTTATGATCAGAATATGTATCTTAAAATTAGTTTTTTTATTAATATTTCTTTCTCTTTGTTTCAAACCCCCTAATGGGATTATTCAATTGAACTGAAATTTTAGAACACATTATCATATTTATAGCCCTCATTTACATATTATTGTATCAAAAATGAAAATTATGCAAATTCAGGAATTTTTCCATTGTGTAGAGTTATATATTTATATATTTATTTTATATATTTAACCTTATATATATAATCCTATATGAACGATGTAATAAAAGTAGTTTCAATCTCTCTATCTCTCTCTCTCTCAAAATAAACATTTATATATATTACATAAAATGCAGAGAGACTAATACAATTTTGTTCACACTTGGTTATCTCGTATGTCTTCAATAAAGGTCACTGCAATATCTTTCAGAGTTATTGTCTGAATCCCGATATATATGGTAAAAGGTACAACTTCCTTAAGTTGTGTTCATGAGTGTATATTGGTTATCTCGTGTGTCTTCAATAAAGGTCACTGTAATATCTTTCAGAGTTATTGTCTGAATCCCAATATACATGTTAAAAGGTAACACTTCCTTAAGTTTTGTCTATGAGTGTATATACACTTGGTTATCTCGTGTATCTACAATAAAGGTCACTTTAATATCTTTCAGAGTTATTGTCTTAATCCTGATATACATGTTAAAATTTACAACTTCCTTAAGTTTTGTCCATGAGTGTATATTGGTTATCTCGTGTGTCTTCAATAAAGGTCACTGTAATATCTTTCAGAGTTATTGTCTGAATCCCAATATACATGTTAAAAGGTAACACTTCCTTAAGTTTTGTCTATGAGTGTATATACACTTGGTTATCTCGTGTGTCTTCAATAAAGGTCATTGTAATATCTTTCAGAGTTATTGTCTGAATCCCAATATACATGTTAAAAGGTAAAACTTCCTTAAGTTTTGTCTATGAGTGTATATACACTTGGTTATCTCGTGTGTCTTCAATAAAGGTCACTGTAATATCTTTCAGAGTTATTGTCTGAATCCCAATATACATGTTAAAAGGTACAACTTCCTTAAGTTTTATCTATGAGTGTATATACACTTGGTTATCTCGTGTGTCTTCAATAAAGGTCATTGTAATATCTTTCAGAGTTATTGTCTGAATCCCAATATACATGTTAAAAGGTACAACTTCCTTAAGTTTTATCAATGAGTGTATATACACTTGGTTATCTCGTGTGTCTTCAATAAAGGTCACTGCAATATCTTTCAGAGTTATTGTCTGAATCACGATATACATGTTAAAAGGTACAACTTCCTTAAGTTTTATCTATGAGTGTATCAAATATGAGATTACTGAATTTTAAACTAGATAAACTAACACCTCTCTTAAGAGGATTTTCATAGAAATATCTTTTAAAATAGCCATTAAGGAATAAAGGTATTTAAAAGAAAAAGATTATGAAAAGTGTTTTAATAATGTGACGAGCATAATAAAATATCTTCCCTGCTTTTAGAAATTTTAACTTTATATAAAAATAGACTTTTAATTTTTCAAATTATCTTTTAAAATATAAATATTAATATTCAATAACGTAAATATTTATTAAAATGATGATATAAAAAAATCAAATAACAGAGTAATTCTAAATATTTTGAACAATTCCCTTTTATTTTTATTAAAACACGATTTTTAGTTTAATTTTGAAAAAAATTATGTATTAACGGATATTTTGGATTAAAATCTCAATTATTCAATTTTTTTCCACATTAATTTTGATGTAGAATAGGTATAGAGAGAGAGAGAGAGAGTGACAGGAAAAAAAAACGAATTATTGAAAATTCAATAAAATTGAAGAATTCATTAAATTGGTATTAGTATATATAATTCTCAAAACAAACGTTTAAAAAAGTATCTCTAATTAGAAAATCAATTCAATAAAACAAAATTAATTTACAAACTGAAAATTCCTTTCATTGAATTATAAAATTTTAATAATATTTGACCAATATTTAAAATGAGAGATAGATAAATAGTAAAGCTATATTGAAAGGTTTAAATTTATTTAACAAAATTTCTCACACCACCAAGTTAAATTGTGGTGTGAGAAAAAGAATAATACGAGTCCTTAGTCAAAAGGAATTAAAAAGCTGTAACAAAGGTTTCACTGAAAGGCTGTCATATTTAAATAAAGAAAAGTACCATATGGATCTGACAAGACTGCCCAAATACAGCTAACACAAAAGGGACAACTTTTAGAAATTAAATTGCTTTTTAAAAATGAAGTTTGTTCTAAATCCTTGTTAGGCAGTTTGTGGTTAAAATATATCACATGCTTTACATGTAAATAAATATCCATTCTTTGTTGATTTTTAAAGCTTTTTGTATAATCCTACTTTATTTAAAGTGGGTAACTCGTTGCCATATGAATAATATTTTATTAATTAGGTAAATTATTATATATTCAATTACATTTTAGGATTTTTTAATTTTCAGTTTACAATATGTATATAAAATTTATTCAAATGTAATATATAATATTCAGGGGTTTTATGATCTTTTGAATCTGTATTTATAAAAAACAGACTATTGCTGCTTCGTGTTTGATTTCATGATTCGTTAATATTTTATCTTACAATATTTTACAATTTTTTACAATTTTATTAAAAGATTTTCACTGAAATATATATATGAAAATAGAGCAATCCATATTTAAATCATTAGATTAAAAAATGCATATATTGGATTGAATTGAAAAAAAAAAAAGATTTAAAAAAATTAAAGATATTAAGAAAATATTTTATTCAATCCAATATATGGCTTTTTTATCTAATATATATATATATATATTATATAATCTAAAACCTCAAAAATTTCTATATTTTAAAAAATATATATTTTATTTTATTCATTGATAATTTTTATTTTTGTTATCATCGTTTTTAGAAAGACTTTCAGTTTTAGTTGTATAATTTTGTTGTAAATATGCGTAGTTAACCAATCAATCCTTTTAAATCACTAATATAGGATTAAATTATAAATTCTATATAATGTGAAACTAACAAATGTGTAATCTTTCCTCAAGTAATTGAAAATAAAAGCTACTTGACGGTAAATAATTATCTTTTTTTTATCACGACTGCACCTCAACCCTTTATCTTATCGATCCTTTGTCTTATCAAGCCTAATCTAACAACAACAAACTTATTCATAACAATAAGTCGACAGGATTACCTGAATTTTCAACCTAATTGCTCTATTAATTATTCAAATTTCATAAAACTATTTTTACAAAATGTCTCGCAAACAAAGGAATGTAGAACACGCCATGACGCCATATCCAAATACTATAGAAATACCGAAATTTAATGGTCAAAATTTAAACATAATATCTTGGTTCAAATTCTTTAACAAAAAATGTTTACAGAAGCATCTTGATGAAGATTTTAAACAAAATAATATATCAAATTATCTCGAGGGTGAAGCTTTCAATTATTATATAGAAGAGTTACAAGATATAGATAATTGGGGGGAAATTGAACAAAAATTAACCTCATATTTCACAATTAAAGATTCAATTTATTCAGTAGGTTTCTAAATTTGAAATATATTGATAAAGATGATCTGGAACAATATTTTAAGGAAAAATCTGCTTTAGCCAAAAACTAAACCTAGATAAAACACTTTTATTAGAGGCACTTACAGATGGAATGCCAGATCACCTAAAAAAATATCTAATAGCTGCAAGAGTACAAGAACCTTCAGAATGGTATAAAATCACAACCCAATTAAAATTATCAACAAATAAAGAAGAACCCCAACAACCCTCTACCAGTACAAGCACTCCAGTAAAAAAATTTAACTCCAACTCCTCCCTAGCTCATCAATACCAGCCTTTTACCAGGACAGCAGCAGCAACTCACCACCAGCAAGAACCCCACAAACCCATAAACCTACCCCCATACCCCTGCAAGATATGTGCATCTCACCAGCTACCCAACCAGATCCATTTCCATAGAGACTGCCCACTTAAGAACAATACTCATCCGAAGCACATCAACCCAGGTAGAACATTATTACTTTTCTCTGTATTTATTAACCAAATATCCTTACCCTGTGTACTTGACACTGCATCATCTATTTCCATTATACCTTTAAAATACTTAAACCATATTTATTATAAAATTTTAGATAATTCCCCAAAAGAGAGAATAGGTCAGGTAGAAGGATTTAGTTACCCATTATACAAAATATTAGTTAGGCTTACTTTAGGAAAAATCACTAAATATCAAGAATTCTTTGTTTGCAATAGTTCAATAGAATATCTTATTTTAGGTTTACCAACATTTTATTTATTTAAGTTACAAATAGATTTCTCAAAAAACCTTCTTTTCCAAAATTATAAATTCTTGTATTCTTTTAATCCAAAAACTGATAATCAGAAGTCATATGCCACTACCCTATGTATTCCAGACCCATACTATGTTAAAAATTCATCTCTTTTAAATATTAACCCATTGTGTAATTTCAATTCTTTTGATATACCAAATACAAATGTTAAACTTATAAATCCTACTTCAAATCCCATTATTGATTTTAACTCATTTCACAGTATGCGACAACTGGACTCTATAACAAATTATAATTCATATTTAGACTTTAGTAAAGTAAATATTAATCCAAATTTCTCTGATCAAACAATTTCAGATATATTGCATAAATATAAGAATGTTTTCTCTAAGCACAATTTTGATATAGGACACATAAAGACTAACCCAATTTGCATATCTCTTTTAGATAATATTCCCATAGCACAAAAGCCATATAGGACATCTTTTTACAATAATGCTGAAATACAAAAACAAATAACTGAATTATTAAAATATGATATTATTAGGCCCTCATCTAGCCCCTATAGTTCTCCTGCATTATTAGTGAATAAAAAATCTGATACCCCAAATCACCCCACAAGACTCTGTATAGATTATAGGAAACTTAATCAAAAAACAGTTCCAGAACATACACCAATTCCACTTATAGAACAAATTATAGATAGGTTATCACAGTCAAAAATATATACTATTCTAGATGTTAAAAATGCATACTGGCATATACCCATAGATGAAAAAGATAGACATAAAACTTCCTTTGTAACACAATTAGGATGTTATGAATGGAACAGACTTCCATATGGTCTAAAAAATGCACCTTCACAATTTGAAAGGATTATGAAGTCAGTTTTCACTAAGCATAATATACACTATGCCTTAAATTATTTTGATGATATTATTATACACTCTAAAACTTATGAAGAACACATTAAGCATTTAGATGACATATTAGGTATATTCGAACAAGAGGATATAAAGCTGAATCTCAATAAATGCAAATTTTTACAAAAAGAAATACAATTCTTAGGATACACTATTAACTCAGGAAAATATACACCAAATAACACAAATATTGAAGCAATTTTAAAATTAAATAGACCATATAATATTAAAACCTTACAGAGATTTTTAGGCACCATAAATATTTATAATAAATTTATTCCCCATTATGCGCAAATTAGGGCACCTTTGAATGAACTTTTGTTAAAAAATGCTCCTTGGCTATGGAGTGAGAAACATGAACAAGCCTTCCAAACACTTAAAAATTCACTCATATCACAACCTGTACTATATATTTATGACCCATCAAAACCATGTCATTTATTCACAGACGCGTCAAGTCTAGGAGTAGCAGGAGTTCTTAAACAACCAGATGAGCAAGGCATTTTACACCCCATAGGTTATTTTTCAAGAAAACTTCATCCATATGAACAGAATTATACTGCCTCAGAAATTGAAACAATAGCTATCATTAATTCAGTACAAATATTTCACACATATCTACACAACATACATTTTACCTTGCACACAGATCACTTACCTTTAAAATGGATCAAAAATGTAAAAAACCCACAAGGTAGAATATTTAGATGGTCCTTAATCCTATCTCAATATAGCTTTGACATAAAACATATTAAAGGATTAAATAATATAGAAGCAGACATGCTATCAAGAGCACCTGTCTCATTTTACCTAACATATAATGAGTTAAAAGAACACCAATCCACAGAACAAATTAGTAGTGCTAAAATTAAAATACAAAATGGCCTCTACATTATTAATAAAAGAGGTTTTAAAAGAGCTTATGTACCACAAACACTAAGACACAAATTATTAAGCAAAGTACATACAAAGCATGGACATATTGGAACAACTCAAATGACTAAAATAACTTCTCCACACTATTATTGGCCACATATGACTAGGGATATTGCTAATTACACCAAACATTGTGAAACTTGCCAGTTTAACAAGTCTAGGGATAACAGAATTGTTTATGGACCACTACAACAGATGCCAATAGCCACACACCCAATTCACATTTTTTCTCTAGATACATTGGGCGGGTTACATAATTATGGGACAACTAGACACAGTATCCATATGATAGTAGATCACCATAGTAGATTCCTTTGGGCTTTTCCAACAAAATCTGTATCAACTGATTCCTATATAACTTGTTTAGGAAATTTATTCCAAATTAATAAACCTGAAATATTAATAACTGACAGAAATGCAGCTTTTCTTAGCAGAAAATTTAAACACTTTTTAGAAAGAAATAATGTTAAGCATCTACTCACCAGTTCCCATCATCCAGAAACAAATGCAAAAGTAGAAAGACTAAATTCCACTATCATTAATAGGTTAAGATGTGAATATAATGCTAATTTAAAGATTCCTTGGACAAAATATATTCCTAAAATTACTGAAAGCTATAATGAAACAGTACATACCACAACAGGTTTTACTCCTAAATTCTTATATTATGGAATACAACCACAGTATATAGAACATGACACAGTAACACATACACCAATTGAAAAAGCAAGGAAATTAGCCATTGAAAGAACCATAAAATCCCATGAACACAGCAAACAACTTTATGATATTAAACACCCAGAACCCATTTTTAAAGAAGGAGATCAGGTATTAGTAAAAACCTTTATTTATCCAAACACTGGTAAATTAACACAAAGATATATAGGCCCATTTACTATTTTAAAACAACTTTCTCCAGTCACATATGAAATTAATAAACCCAATTTACCCCAAAGAAAACAAACAGAAATTATACACTCTAATAAGCTTAAATTATTTTACCCAGGAGCAGATTTTCTACTTCACTATAGCACTAACATAGAAAATGACTTTATAGTAAATCAAAATTCTAACACAAAGTTAATAGATATTGATGATAAACCATGTTTTTTACAGGAAGGCCATATTTTGGACATGGACAATGAAGAACAAATATCAGCACCAATTCTTAAGCCTTCACAAATAACTTAATGTCACTCCATACATCTATTAGCGTTTCATTACTCAACTTTGAAGTGTAACTCGCATAATGTCAAAATTACTCAAATTTTAAATACCTTTTTTTTGCCTCATATACATTTTTGATATATTTCACTCATTAATATTTCTTATATATACTTTTATTATATAATTTCATAATTATATAAATTATTTGTAAACAAACTTTCTTTTGTTTATTTTGAAAAAATGTGCGTATTGATTTGTATTGTTTCATTTTTAATTATTTCTAAAGATTTATTGATTTCGTTTAATTAATTATTTTAATTACCAATTTTATTTTAAAATTTTATTTTTTTAGAATCTTTTCACAGGGGGGAAATATTATATAATCTAAAAATATTATATAATCTAAAACCTCAAAAATTTCTATATTTTAAAAAATATATATTTTATTTTATTCATTGATAATTTTTATTTTTGTTATCATCGTTTTTAGAAAGACTTTCAGTTTTAGTTGTATAATTTTGTTGTAAATATGCGTAGTTAACCAATCAATCCTTTTAAATCACTAATATAGGATTAAATTATAAATTCTATATAATGTGAAACTAACAAATGTGTAATCTTTCCTCAAGTAATTGAAAATAAAAGCTACTAAATAATTATATTTTTTTTATCACGACTGCACCTCAACCCTTTATCTTATCGATCCTTTGTTTTATCAACCCTTTATCAACAACAACAAACTTATTCATAACATATATACAGTTAAACCTGTCTATAGCGCCCCCTCTAAATAGCGCCCGATTTTAAATACGTAGTACGATACGATTTACATTAACAGTGACCTGTCTATAGCACCCCCTCTCAATAGCACCCTATTTTTGTGAGTCCCAAGAGGGGGAGCTATAGACAGGTTCAACTGTATATATGTATATATATATGTGGTGAAGTCCTGTAGCCTCTTGTAGAATCCTGTCGACTAAAAATGTGATGAGGTATCCAGTCGACTTAAACTATGGTGTGAGTCCCTGTCAACTCTCGCTATACTGTGTTGTCCGAGAGGAACAGTCAGGATGGGGAGTTTTCCAGTACCTCTCTGCACCTTGGAAGACTTTTTACAGTTCTCACAGAGTACAGGCAGTCGTGGTCGAGGCAGAGTGGAAAGCTTGGGGATGTCCACACAAAAAACGAAGACACAGTTGCACTAAGAAAGTTCCGTGAACAGATAAAAGTTGAGCTAGGAGCGAAAGATGGAGATAGAAGAGTTCTTACTGGTCTACATGGTCGATGAGGCGGACCTGGGGTACAACCGACGAGGGCTCACGCAGATGGTTAAAAGACTGTCAAGTGACTGTATTTTTGGCTAAAGACGGGGGCCTTTTATATATATTTCCCGAGAAAGGGGAGTATTGCATTTCAACAGATGCACACGAGGGTGGATCGTCTGGCGCAATTGGACACTGGCGCTGTGCTGACAGTTTCCAATCTATCTTTAGATGTTGTTTTGTGACTTCCATCTTTCTCGATTTTAGACGTTTCTGACTTCTATCTCTTGCTTCAGCTCAACTCTTAATCTATTACAGAGTTTTATTTATTTATATTCAGTTTGTACAAAGTACATTACATATGATGATGTAATGACACATGTCAATAATGCGTATAATCATTTACAGATGTGTTTCTATTATGCAACATGAAAATCTTGTTATAGGTTATATATAATATGGGGTTGTTGGCTTAAATTACCATATGTATATATGAAAAAATAGTACAAATGTAACATTGTACTCGGATAAGGTGCATAAATTAAGAAAAAGGCATCTCCTTATCGTGCAACTGAAAGTTGCTGATGGCTTGCGCCATCTATCGGAATAAATATCAACTATTCTCGTTGATTTTTAATTATTCCAGAATTGGCCAAATACCCATTCTTGATTAATCAAGAAAAGCTAACCACGGACGCGTTTCGGGCTGTTGGCCCTCATCAGCGTGGTGCAAGCTGTACCTCAATGAGAGAAAATATGGTTTTACGGGCTACTAACCAAAAGGTATGATTTTTGAGCCCAAGGGCGATGTCAGGTGGCAAGGGACCCTAGGATCTGGCGGCAGGAGATGTGTCACAGGGGTAGTGGAAACGTTGGGCAAGCAGGGGAACAGCGCCAAGGTGCAGTGAGGCAGGAGCATTAAATTGGCCAGGAATCCAGTAGAAGTGGCAGATGGAATTGGAGGCAGAAGGTCCTTGAAGCCTAGAACTTAAGGGCCCTAGACTTCAGGGTGGGGCAGCTTGAGGCTCTCGCCTCGTGCTTGTCAGGAAGGCCCTTGGAGCAGCAGTTGGCACATTTGGAGGTGCACTGGTCAGCAATGGATGGGCAGGCGCGGCCTTCATGGCCGTCTTGACCGCAGTGGAAGCACTTAGGAGCTCTGGAGCATTGGGCAGAGTTGTGGCCGAAGCCACAACAGCGGAAGCAGACGCGGGCGCGGATGGACTCCTCGAAGTTGAGGATTACTCCATCAACCACGATTCTCCCGCGAACGCCCAGGGCTCTAAAGGTCTTGAGGTTCACCTCGATGAAGGCGGTGCAGGTCCCGCTTCTGGGTGCAGAACGGTGCGCCACGCGCACCACCTTGTCCCCAGGAAGTTTTCTAACAGCAGCGGTTTCCAGGAAGGTCTCCTCAATTGTGGAGTTGGATGTCTCCTCATCCACTTTGAAGAGGCATATCCGTGGCAGGATCTCCTTCTGCTGGCGGACCTTCATTCCTTTCAACTTGCTGGCCAGGGAGGTTGTCACCTCAGGGATGGTGTCAGGATTACTGGAGTGGAGGACCAGCTTCCCCTTGGTGTGCAGGGAGGCCCAAACGCCTTGGGGGAGAGTGTGGGCAGCGCGGACAGCTTTTAGCATCTCCCTTGGGTCAGCCTGTGGGTCATCAGAGATGACCACTGTGTGGGCCGCCGATTTTTCTCCATGAAGGATCACTTGGGCGGCCGCAGGCTTGGATACGCGGGAAGGCGCAGGTTTTGAAGGACAATTCAGGTTTGTCCTCTTTGCAGGCGGGTTGGGAGCCTCAGACGGCTTCCTTTTGGTTGGAGCAGGAGCAGGCAAGGTAGAGGCAGGCTTCTTGGCAGGGAGAGCAGCAGGAGCAGGGGTGGCGGGCTTGATTGGGTCAGTCTGAGAGCTGGTTTCCTTGCAGGAAGGAGCAGGGCAGGTTTGAGTGCCGCGGCAAGCAGTCTTGGGCTTGTTGGCCTCCTCAATTTCGTCCAACTCTGCGAAGGACTCGAGGGTGTCAGTGAGGTTCTATACTTCGGTAGCGAGGGCCTTGATCATTTCAGTCCGCGAGGCGATGTAGCGGATCAGGTCTTCATGCAGGGATTTCAGGGCAGGATGGCCAATGGAGCTCAGGATGCTGCAGTTGCGTGAGATCACCATCTCATCTTCCCTCTCCAGGTCGGCGACGTTCACGATGGGCTTGTAGGCCTTCTTTTTCTTCTTGGCAGGATTCATGTATGCCACGAATAAATAAGGCCATCGAGTACCTCAATGACCAAAAAAATTGGCCATTAAGGCATCCTGAAAAATCCTGAAACGGGTAGTTAAGGCCAGAATTGCGTGAGGACGCTACACAATGTGAAAAAATAGTACAAATGTAACATTGTACTCGGATAAGGTGCATAAATTAAGAAAAAGGCATCTCCTTATCGTGCAACTGAAAGTTGCTGATGGCTTGCGCCATCTATCGGAATAAATATCAACTATTCTCGTTGATTTTTAATTATTCCAGAATTGGCCAAATACCCATTCTTGATTAATCAAGAAAAGCTAACCACGGACGCGTTTCGGGCTGTTGGCCCTCATCAGCGTGGTGCAAGCTGTACCTCAATGACCAAAAAATTGGCCATTAAGGCATCCTGAAAAATCCTGAAACGGGTAGTTAAGGCCAGAATTGCGTGAGGACGCTACACAATGTGAAAAAAATAGTACAAATGTAACATTGTACTCGGATAAGGTGCATAAATTAAGAAAAAGGCATCTCCTTATCGTGCAACTGAAAGTTGCTGATGGCTTGCGCCATATATCGGAATAAATATCAACTATTCTCGTTGATTTTTAATTATTCCAGAATTGGCCAAATACGCATTCTTGATTAATCAAGAAAAGCTAACCACGGACGCGTTTCGGGCTGTTGGCCCTCATCAGCGTGGTGCAAGCTGTATGCGATAGATGGCGCAAGCCATCAGCAACTTTCAGTTGCACGATAAGGAGATGCCTTTTTCTTAATTTATGCACCTTATCCGAGTACAATGTTACATTTGTACTATTTTTCACATTGTGTAGCGTCCTCACGCAATTCTGGCCTTAACTACCCGTTTCAGGATTTTTCAGGATGCCTTAATGGCCAATTTTTTGGTCATTGAGGTACAGCTTGCACCACGCTGATGAGGGCCAACAGCCCGAAACGCGTCCGTGGTTAGCTTTTCTTGATTAATCAAGAATGGGTATTTGGCCAATTCTGGAATAATTAAAAATCAACGAGAATAGTTGATATTTATTCCGATAGATGGCGCAAGCCATCAGCAACTTTCAGTTGCACGATAAGGAGATGCCTTTTTCTTAACATATGTATATATATATGTATATATAATAGAGTATATTATTTATCAAGAAGATAGAGGTTCCCAGCTTTCATAGTTCTAACAAATTAGAGATACTTCGACCAGTGAATAATATTTTTTATTATCTCAATCTTTCGACAAATTCCCTCTCCCCATTTGGCAAGGCATTAAAATTATTCTTACATAAATAAAATAATTTTTAACGCCTTGCCACACAAATGTTTTATTTTTTAATTGTTACTGACGAAAATGGGCAAAAGATTTTTGTCGAAACGTCGAGATAATAAAAAACATTTACTGGCCTAAGTATCTTTAATTTTTAGAGTATATTATTATTATTTATATGTTTGTGGCGGCCCCACTATGCTTCAGCAAGAGCAAGCTGGGAGAACACACTACGCATGCGCGCGGGACGTCATCCGAGACTTTTGCTGGCCACTGGCGTCATAACAAGGCTTGCTCCCAACGGCCGTTACTTCAACCGTTACCTCTTTTCTATTTATATATTTCTGGCTTTAAAAAAATTGATTTTTATTTTATCAGCGGCCTTTCCACAAGCCACACCAATACATCACACCACCACCATATGTTCATCAACGCTGTATCATGACCTCATATGACTTGGAAGATTGGCGCGTGGAGATAACAAGAGTTAACAGGGGTAACTGAAGACTTCTGGACCAGATTGTATTATTCACAAAAAAATAAATAACTATTTTTAAAAAGTAATTATTTTTATTATTATCTTCATATATTCAATAGAAATCAACAAACAGCTTTAGCAAGACTAAGAAGTGACCAAATAAACACCTTAAATTTTCAAAATGGACAAAAAAAAACTTTAAAAAGTGCTTGAACTGTAATATTGCAGAAGCTTCTCCGGAGCATATCTTGTCATGCTCAGAACTGACAATAGAGGACCTATTTTCCAGGCCTATAACTACCATCGCAAAATTGGAGAGAAGTGGACTTCAGGAATTGGTTTAACACTGGAGATAGGCACAACCTCCATTATTATCTTATTTTCCTTGTACTTGGTAATGGAAACATGCTCGGGAAAGCTAACTAATAAATGTGAAGACATAAGTGAGGATCTTGTTATGCAGAAACCTGGTGTTTTGTTTCTTTTAAAATCAGGAGGCGAAGAGGAACAATTATTTATATTTATTTTAAGAGAGGGAACTTCCTAACTTATGGCTTATTTATCAATTATTTATTTACAGCCTAACTCGAACTGTTTCTATCTCAACATAAACAAACATGATGATAACTATTCTTTTTAAATTCGATGAATCATTTACAGTTACATCACACCTGGTGTGTAACAATATGCAAATATATATTCACCCTTTCATACATCATCCAAAAAGGTTAGAAATAGTCAATATTTCACCTTGAAATGGGTTTTGATTTTTCATTGAAAATAAACTCATGCGGTGTAACTTCAAGTGTTGTTTTACAATCACAAGCCGCAGTGTATTATATTGTATTATAAGTTACTTTATGTATTATTTATGAACGGAAAAATACGTCCAGGGTAGCCTAGTGGACATGGCATCTGCCCGGTAAGCGGAACATTGTGGGTTCGATTCCCATCCCTAGACACTTTTATTTTTCGTTCATCATTACTCTTCATAATTCACCCTTTGATACCTCATCCAAAAAGGTTAGAAATAGTCAATATTTCACCTTTAAATGGGTTTTGATTTTTCATTGAAAAGAAACTCATGCGATGTAACTTCAAATGTTGTTTTACAATATGTAAATAACATTTTAAAATAAATGTTTCAAAATATTTCAGGTTTATAAATAGAAAGAACCGTTTTTCATGAAAAATACGTCCAGGGTAGCCTAGTGGACAATGCATTTGCCCGGTAAGCGGAACATTGTGGGTTCGATTCCCATCCCTAGACACTTTTATTTTTCGTTCATCATTACTCTTCATAATTCACCCTTTCATACCTCATCCAAAAAGGTTAGAAATAGTCAATATTTCACCTTGAAATGGGTTTTGATTTTTCATTGAAAAGAAACTCATGCGGTGTAACTTCAAATGTTGTTTTACAATATGCAAATAACATTTTAAAATAAATGTTTCAAAATATTTCAGGTTTATAAATAGAAAGAACCGTTTTTCATGATATAAATTATTTTTTCGAAAGAATCCTCTGATATTTAAATCACAATAATACTCAGGCTCCGAGAATGAATTTCTTATTTCATTAAATATTCTTAAGCTTTTTTTTTTCGGGTACTGTGAATCCTTTTACAGGAGCATACAAACGAGCATATACTCCGGTAGAAGGGTTTACAATACCCGTAAAGCTTGAGAATATTTAATAAGAAAATTATCCTTGGAGCCTGCGTTTTATTGTGATAATTTCATTATATTCCTGCAAGGAATCAATTTTCTCAGAATCTGACCGTAGACCAAAAATAAAAGGAGCACGTATTTACAATTCATAAACAAAAGCTATAAAAACACAACACAATCATTCTTTTCTATAAATATTTTTATTTTCTCATAATATATTATTATTTTATAAAATAAGTAGAGCTTCTAGATCTAAGTTTCTTGTTCAACTTCAAAATAAAAATCATTGTACAAGTAAGAAGCCTTTTTGTAGTACAGAGAATTAATCATGTTTCACTATTGAAAACTAAGACCATAAAATGCACCTTATGCAACTGTGAATTTAGTCTCGATTTTCCACACTACATGTTCTACTGTACGGCAATGGAAGAAGAAGGTGAAATTCTTCGTCAAGAGACCGGCTATGATAGCAATTCGCCTTATGTTTTAATGGCAAAAGTCGTAAAATCCAGACCCTTTGCATTCGCTTTTTATAAATACGGGAAATCAGCTCAATCAAAATATTTAGCACAGACACCGGATCCAACTCGATAATTGGTCGAGGTCAATACCCAATATTTGTATATAACTACGATGCTAATTTGTTATTTATTTATTTTGTCCTACCGGGAGAATCCTGTATGGCACGTGTGCCCAATAAAGGCTATTGTTGTTGTTGTAATATTTGTATTTGTTTGCAATCAGCCTGTTTTTGGTGGCTTTTTCTGATACTAAAATTCTTAACAACGATTCTATTAACAGAAATGTGATTAATGCTTCGAAAGGCAGTCGGCAAGATATACCTAATGAATAATGCAGTTTATGAATGTTATAGCTGATTTTTAAGGTGGAAGAAACTCAATCCAAGATGATTCAAGAGCTGAAAGGCATATAGAAATACAAACGAAAAAAGAACATTAACCAAATTGTATAAAAATTGGTAGAAGTAATAAATTATGATACCAGAATCGTCGGCGATAAGAGATCCTTCGATTGGATTAGTTCATTATTCACAACAATCTGCGATTGGAAAAGAAGTTCTGATGGTTTTGACTTCCCAACCAACGCTATGGGAATACAGTTGTGGCAGTTTTAAATATTTGGGTCAAAAATAAACTTACTTATTCACCGGATCTATCTCTAAATGATTTCTCTTATATAGTAAAATGAAAATGTTTCTTCAATACAAGTATAAATGTTGTTTCTTATCCTCTTGGGTAAAGATTACACAAATTTAATGAGTTCATGCTCCTCGATCTGCTTTATGATAAGCAGTGGCCTCTCCCAGAGGTCTTGTTTAGTGTATCTAATACAAGCCAAAATGTGTTCTGGAGCTGCAGGTGGCAAGCTACATTTTGGGCAAGACAAGTATATATACTTGTATTAATTGTATTAATTAATACCTACTCACATATTCTCATGCCCAGCAATGGCCGCAGCCTTGCAAAAAATTGACTTAGACCCAGAGCAGCAGCTTTACACATCCAAGATAGTGGATATTGCTGCTGCTGTGTTGAAGATGCATGGAGACATCTGAGACTCTTCTTTGGACACGACAACAACAACAACAATTGTATTAATACTTGTACCTTTTCCAAGAGTTTTCACTCCAGTATTAGTATAGAAGGAAAACAATTCTAATTCAATACAACAGCATAACGCTGGAGCATACCTTGGCGTGTAGAGTTCGCATAAAACGAATGGTGCACGCGGGAGAAATAAAATTTGATTACAATATGTAATAGATATGATATGTGATAGATTAAACTCGCAAACCGTTGGTAGGGTTCACCACTGATTAGATTGACCCTCCTATTATTTTACCATATATTGCAGTAAGAGCAGTAGGCATATAATAATATGTAAATATATTTCAGAGTTAGATACCCTCTTATGTGAAAAAATAGTGCAAATGTGTGATATTGTACTGGGATAATGTGTATAAATTAAGAAATAAAAAAAGGCATCTCCTTATCGAGCAACTGAAAGTTGCTGATCACTGGCGCCATCTATCGGAATAAATATCAACTATTCGTTTAATTATTCCAGAATTGGCCAAATACCCATTATTGACCAATCAAGAAAAGCTAACCACGTAACGCGTTTCGGGCTGTTGGCCCTCGTCAGCGTGGTGCAAGCTAAGAGCAGTAGAATATTGTTTTATTTTAAAAAGAAGCTTTCGCGTCAAAAATAGTTTATCTTTCTTATACTCACATGTTCTTGGAACATTTTAAGAATAATTAAATCTCCCCAAAAAAGGTGTAGATATACGAAGTCTGAACTATTTTTTGTAAACAGTTAAAATCAACCATTACAGAAAAAAGGAGATCAAACATCAGATCCCTATAATACGGAAATATTATAAAAACATAATATCAATATTTGAGTCAAAAGGCGATCCATTAATTATGATTATATAAAAGGGCGTACCTGGATCTGTAAAGAAAAAAAAAGACATTTTTTTTTCTTAAAATATTTCGAGAGATTGCTCCCTCTTTATCAATTTATTGCACAGTGAATTTAATTTACAAATTCTTGTAGTTCATATGAAAACAAATTTGTCATTGGCCAAAAATAATTATCAATAATAATCAATAATTATTTTTGACCAATGACAAATTTGTTTTCATGTGATCTACAATAATTTGAAAATTAAATTCACTGTTCAATAAATTGATAAAGAGGGAGCAATCTCTCGAAATATTTTAAGAAAAAAAATGTTTTTTCTTTACAGATCCAGGTACGCCCTTTTATATAATCATAATATCAATATGATTCATGAATATGACCCTAAAATATATTTGTTTCGAATAGTGAAAAAGTGTAGATGTACAACAACGTGTATGTACATATTGAAAAGTTCGAACTATTCTTAAAAAGCTCAAATTGACCGTTACAGAAAAGGGATATCAAACATCACAGATCCCTATAATACAAAAATATTATTAAAAAACATAATATTAATATGATTTATGAGTGACATTTAACAAGTTTTACCGCAAATGTTTCTTTTTACAAAACGAAAAATCGTAATTTTAATTATTTTAAGGAGAAATAACGACTATTCCTATCCTTAGGGATGAAGTATGAAAGAATGAATTGTGAAGAGTAATGATAAACGGAAAAATAAAGTGTCCAGGAATATGAATTCATTGATGAGTATAACCATGCCGGTCCCAAGCCCGGATGAAAAAGGAGGAGGGGGAGCAGTAACAAGCTTGCTAAAAAACCTGGGTTCAGCTGGCCCGGCTGATAGTACCCTGTAAGGGCTCCTAATCCAGGGATACAGGATGAGCAGCGTTTGTACTCCATGTTAGGAGCAGCTGCACATGGCGTCTGTTCCTCATGTCAGAGGCGGCCATTTCTTTTGGAGCTAAGTCGGCCTGCCACTGAGTAGTGCTCCCAGTCTTAATGACAAAGGCAGACGCATTCTACTTCACCCAGTCATGATGTCAAACAGACACCATTAAGGGTCACAACTTGATACCATAATATGATTGAGTGGAGATAAGAAAGAAGAAGAAGAAGAGACCATAAAATATATTTGTTTTTAAAAGGAATAGAAATAGAATGACACAGAAATTAAAACATATCAAGTTCAACAAGAAAGTAAAGAAAAACTCGTAAATAAAGCCCACAATCTTAATATAGAACTTCGTTACTCAGTGGAACCACTAAGCTAAGAAAATATTGCACGCTGATTGGATAATCATCTCAACGCGAATTGACTTATGGTCACTTGACAGTAGAGAACCAATCAACGGTCGAATAGAACGGACACCATATATATAGTAAGGTGTATATTTTATAGCGAATATTTAAAATGTTATAAAAGAGTGCATTAGAAATTCTTCTATATCACAAATTATATTTCAATATATAAATAAACATTTCAAAATTAATATAATAAGTTTGTATTTACACACAAACACACATGTATTATATTATAAATATAATCCTTAAGAATATCTGTAAGATTATAAAAAAATATTGTTTTATACCCAAAATAATAAATTCATATGGCATACAAAAAAAAAAAAGTTATGCAAATTCAAAATCACGAAAAAAAATTTCCTTCCAAAAGAATTGATACAAATATCGTCTGCGAGATCAATAATTCAACTCGGTCAAAAAATAATATTTTCACTCAGTGAGACAAACGACTCGGTGCAATTTAAGGATAAATGTCAGCAAATTTGTTTTCTGTCTTTTTTTCGCTTATCTAAGTAGACTTTTACCGTTCTCATTTTACTGGCTCAAATTATTTTTTTAAAGTGTTTATTGATTATTTATAACATCAAGTAGTATATAGAATAAAAAAGAGTCTTATATATAATATATATACAGTTATCAGCGTCATAATCAATTCTTTCTTAATCAATTCTGTCACCGTTTGCTTTTGTGAATGGAATAAATACCCAGATATGGCTATTTCTCCTAACCATCGGTGGTTCAGTGGTAGAATGCTCGCCTGCCACGCGGGCGACCCGAGTTCGATTCCCGGCCGATGCATTTTTTTTTTTTTTTTACAATTTTTAAAACTCATTTATATATTATACAAGAATGACATCCACGGCGCCAATTTATAATTGTAACGAATAGTATTTGAATAAAAGCATTTAATCGGGTAAAACCCGGGCGTTGCCCTGGTCTTTGGCTAGTATAGAATAAATAAAGAGTCTTATATATAATTATTTATAAAAAGCCAATGTATGTTTATAACTCTTTTCGACATAGAAACCCTTGAATCAAGAAGTTCTACATGTGTTAGCTGAAAATACATATTTACATATTAGCTATTAGAAAACATGACGCATTAGAGCGCCATCTGTTGGTTGAATTCTAAACTATTTATTGCGTGACTGTTTCTACACTTTTCTACACTTCCCTTTCTATAATAATAAAAATAATTAAAGTCATTGTTTCATCATTGTTTTGAAGTTCAACCACTGATGAGCAATGCCCCTTCTCATTTTTAACATTGCAATAAAGGAAGTGTATATAATTGGTTTATTTTTAAAATCAAACATATGGTTTATAAGTAGTTTAACTATTCTAACGGACTGTCGACTTGTAGAGGACTTGAGAGTCAAAAATCAAATAAATATAAATTGTCTAAATCAAATAGTTAATAATAGATATAGGTATATAAATTTTAATAGATTTTGTAGAATGTTTTTAGTAATAGATAGCCTAGGCCGTAATAAATGGTAAATAGTTATATGCTGTAAATTGCTCTAAATTTCTGTTCTTAACTGTGATGTTCACTAATATTCATTATAGGGTATTAAATCTTTAACTAACTGACAAATACGTTAATAATTTCTATTATAATAACTAAAATCATATTAATAATTACTGTAAAAGCTCCCAAATTTGTATGTGTGCAAATATCCAAGACGGATATCGCGTGCTTTGTAAATGATAATAAATAAAGTAGTTTAACTTTCTAAAATCGTCTATATTTAAAGTTTATACAAAGTAGTCATCATTAACGAGCTAATTTGCATACGTTGGGGTTGGATAATTATTATGATATAATGATGATTGTGATGATGATAAAATAGTTAGAACAACACATTCCTCTATATCATTACGTTTACTACATATAAGAGATATAATAATGAAAATTCGAAACTATTTTAGACGCGTAAGATTCTTTTTGAAATTAAACAATTTCTACTGCTCTTACTGCAATGGAAAAATTAATAGGAGGGCCTGGCTCATCAGTTGTGAACCCTCCCAGCGGTTTCGCCAGTTTAATCTACCATTCTATACAAATAGTTTCTAATGTTCATAACAGATGACGCGCTAGTGCATCGTAAAATAATAATAATAATGATAAATATTATAATAATACACTAGTAAAAATAGGAAGTGTTACTTAAAATAAGAATCACCTTGGTTATAAAATCTTGAATAAATATGAATGTGCCGGCCAGGCAACCTCTATCTTAAGGGAAAAGTGTTAAATTCAGAAAAGTTTGAAGTGAAAACATGGAATTTCCTGCTCATATTATCTTCCTATGTCCTGCAAAAATGCCTGAATTATGGATGCAAATTTCTAACAAATATTGGTCGATACAATACAGTAGAACATCAACAAGAGGACACTTTTCTGCAAAGTATAGCTTTCATCACCAGAATTACCATTTTTACATATTAGCAACTCTACAATAAACTTTATGATGCATTAGCGCGCCATCTGTTATCAAAATTCGAAGCTATTATAGACGCGTATGATTCTTTTTTTTTAAATAAATAATTTCTACTGTCCTTACTGCAATGTAAAAATTAATGGGAGGGCTTGGCCTATCAGTGGTGAACCTGACAAAACCGCTGGGAGGGTTAACCACTGATGAGTCAGGGGCCCTCTCATTAATGTTTTCACTGCAGTAAGGACAGTAGAAATTGTTTATTTTTTGAAAAGGAATTATACGCGTCTATAATAGTTTAAAATTTTAATAAGCATTATAGCACGTAGGACTTTAATGAAGAAATGTATACTCGGAATCTGGAGATTAATTATAATAAATAAACTTGAGACAAAACCTACTGTAAGCTAACACCGCGGAGACTGGAAACCTGAGGAAACCACAATGGACAACGGGATGCTAATTCCTGTTTGAACCGGTTTATCTGTTTTCTTGTCTTCTACTCCCTCTATCAACATCTTGTCTCATACATGGAGGTCCCTAGAGAAGTCTTGAATCATAATATTCAACAAATCCTACAGCTTATGTCCATAGTTCATTTAAAATACCCATTCGAAGAGTCAAGCAACAGTATCACTATAAAAGGAAGTTCCAAAAATGCAATAAAACAGCGGTATGGTAGATAAACTGGCGAAACCGCTGGGAGGGTTCACCACTGATGAGCCAGGCCTTCCCTTTAATTTTTCCATTGCAGTAAGTGCAGTAGAAATTGTTTTATTTTAAAAAGAATATTACGCGTCTAAAATAGTTTTGTAATTTGATAGTCTATGTATATAGTCTCCATGGCCTTGTATAATGATACATTAGATTAAAAATGTCTAATCCTTTATCTTATATTAACTTTACTCATCATGGAATATCTTGCATAGCTTCAGGTCGATAATTTTAAATTCCATCTATATATATACTCATGGATATAACTTAAGGTGGTGCAAAGTCTTTGATGTCGCCGATCGTCTATATATATATATATATAGATGGAAAATCTGCCGGGAGGAAATTAATCCATAGAAGCAATGGGCGCCTCTCCCGTCAAAATAAACGTCAAAACCTGACGCCATCTATTGACCGTCGCCGCAATTAGCGGCCTCGGGTCGGTGACAAAGCCACAACACCAGCTTTGGCAAACTGAGAAGCGTCTAGACTGACGAGGGCCATTAGCCCGAAACCATGGTCTCTAGGTGGACGCTTCTCAGTTTGCCAAAGCTGGTGTTGTGGCTTTGTCACCGACACGAGGCCGCTAGTTGCGGCTACGGTCAATAGATGGCGTCAGGTTTTGACGTTTATTTTGACGGGAGAGGCGCCCATTGCTTCTATATATATATATATATTTTTTTTTTTTTAAGGAGACAGAGGCAATTTTATTCACACTTGATTATCTCGTGTGTATTCAATAAAGGTCACTGTGTATCAAATATCTTTCAGAGTTATTGTTTCAATCCCGATATACATGCTAAAAGGTACAACTTTCTTACGTTTGTCCATGAATGTAAAGCGTATTGTATATGTACATTTAATTTATTCATATAGGATTGAAAAAAATCCAAATCTGCGTATAATTTATATGGACATTTTCTTATGGATTAATGTATGAATAAATATATATAAAGCACATATCTGAAAACCCAAAAATGAGTTTTTATAGATAGCATAATACCATTAATTGGAATAAATATCAACTATACGATATATTATTCCATGACAACACCTAATTCTATTAATAAATCAAGTTCGCTTACGCGGTTCGGGTTGATAGCCCTCGTCATCGTAGTGCAGGCTTTCTTTTTTTTTTCATTCTCTTTTCCCGTTGAATTTTGCTATAAGTCAACACGGAGAATATAGAAAACCCCCAAACCAATCTATTTTTTTAGATTAAGTGTCTTAATTAAGTTTTACTTTATATAAATTTCATTATTACTATTATATGTAATTAACATTTACTTTTTTTATTCTTTTCATTTACCGAATCCGTAGTAAATCAGATTATATGTCTTAATAAAGGCCTTTGTGTATGCGAATATAGAAAACACCAAACCAATCTATTTTTGAGCTTGATTGTCTTAATTATATTTTCCTCTATATACTTTTCATTATTAACATGAAATTTGTGTGTGATTAGCTTTTAATATTCTTTTCATTTTCAGAGACTCAGTGGTAAAATCCACGTATAAGATTCTCTCTATATATATGTTTTATATATACTATAAAACTTTTACCAGATCAAAATAAGGCCAAAATAAGATCAGAGGTTACACCTATAATTTATAAAATTGGAATTACAAAATAAGAGACTAATTTAAATCAAGAAGAAAGACAGTCTATTAAATCATTAAAACATAATAAAGATATTATTATAACACCTTCAGACAAAGGAAGAAACACAGTAATTTTATGAACACAACAGAATACAACACAATAATTTATCAATTACTTCAAGAAAAAGAAATTTATGAACATCTAACGAAAATTCATTATCTAATCTCACTAAGGAATTTAATAAAATAACTCAACAAAATAATACGTGTACACAAACTAGAGAAGAAAACCTTCGAAAATTTAAAAGCACAAGACACAAATATATGTTTTAATAAAGGCTTTTATTCTAATTAATTTAGCAAAAATTTCTTTATAATGAACCTAAAATAATCCCCCAGTTTCATTCCATTAAAAACAACTCGAATTATGACAAACTTTCTAAATAACTAAATGTCTTTATTATCTATTTTTGAGTCCCAAATGTTGATCTATAGTGAATCAGAAGTATATTACCATTAAGGTTCGCTATAGCGAAGTTTTACTGTCTATATATCCATACAAATTTATTACAGTAGAAAAATAACTCCGCGCATATACCAGTCCTAAGCCCGGATGAAAAAGGAGGAGGGGGAGCAGTAACAGGTTCACTAAAAAACCTGGGTTCAGCTGGTCCGGCTGATAGTACCCTGTAAGGGCTCCAGGGATACAGAATGTCTGTACTCCATGTTAGGAACGGCTGTACATGGTGTCTGTTCCTCATGTCAGAGGCGGCCATTTCATATTGGAGCTAAGTCGGTGGCCTGTCGCTGAGTAGTGCTCCCAGTCTTAATGTACTTATGTACAGACGCAATCTACTTTACCCAAACATGATGGTTGTCATTCTCTACAGAGAGAAGAGAGAGGCTTGATACCCTATTAAGAAGACAGTAGAAAAGTAAAATGAATAAAAATAAATCGCATCAGAAAAGATAAAACATAGCTATAGAAATATACAACTATCACAAAGCGGTCTTTAGGGAAAATAGCCCTACAGAATAAAAGTCAAAACATTCTATATACAATTACGAGCGTCATTCTTCGTCGCCTCTGTCACGGTTTGCTTTTTTTTTTTTTTAGAATGGCGCCCTCCTATTGGTCGGCTTCGATCACGCCAATTTGCCCCCCCATTTTTGTAACTATTGTGTTGGAGCGGGTCGTTCCTTAAATAAATGCATATATTAGTTAATAACCAAATGGAATCTCCTCTCTTTCTTTTTCCCAGTAAGAGACGCCTACGGAAGCCAACAGTACATAGACAGATAAAGCACATAGGCTATAGTTATTAACTAACATATGCATTTATTTAAGGCGCCAATTTATAATTGTAACAAATAGTATTTGAATCAAAACATTCAATCGGGTAAAACACGGGCATTGCCCGGGTCATTCGGCTAGTGGTTATATATATAAAACAACTCTCTTCTTATACCTTTAATTATTCAAACAAAAATGCATATATTGGATCAAAATATCAATTATTTTATCAATATTTCAGTTGGCTGAACGCCAACTTTTATCAAGGTATTATAACATATTAATATAACACACATCAAATATGTTATAATACCTTGAGCAAGGTTGGCATTCAGCCAACTGAAATATTGGTAAAATAAATGATATTTTTAATTAAAGATTTATTTATGAATTAGTTTATTTTCAAAACCTTTAATTATGTAAATATTAGGTTTCATCTTTCATTTTTTTTTTATATAGTGAATCACTACAAGATGTAATGCCTTAATATATCTTCTGTTGTTTTGTTGAATACAAATTGGAGTTCATCTTATCCAAATACAGAGAACGACAATAAAAATTCGTTTTAGAATCTAACTACTTCTGGAGAAACCACGATTTGATTTAGAATATATCGAAATACACTGCGTGACATTGAAAATGGAACACCAAGAAATAGTGGCCAGAAAATTATGCAAATTTCAGGGTAGACGCGCCTAACCGAGTTATGCAAATGATGTAAAATGCGCAGCACTCGTGCGCACATGGAGTAAGATATAAGGGAAGGAACTTGCAGAAAGGACAGTATTCGTGTCGTTATTTCTTCAAGGAAAATCATTGTAGAAATTTTGTTCTTGTGTCAAAAGACACGTGTAATAACAGAGAATGCCAGGTCATCGTAAACGGAGGCAGTTCAAGCAGACAGACGCTTTTACGAGGGGCATGGTGATCGGACTGAAAAGGGCAGGTTGGTCCATACGTCAAATCGCAGCTGATACACACCTTGGTGCGTCCACGGTGCACCGACTGTGGAGAAGATGGTTGGAACAAGGAAATGTGGCAATTTATAGGAATGCCGGTGCAACCAGAGTGACGTCAGCACGTGTGGATCGGCGTATCCTTCGACAAGCAGTGGCGGCCCCACAAGCCACTTGTACCGCCAACCTGCAACATGTGCAAGACACCCTAGATCATTCCATCTCGACCAGAACCATTTCCCGTCGATTGGTTGCTAATGGCTTGCACTCATGCCGTCCGCTAAGAAGACTGCCATTAACCCCACCGAATAGGCGCCAACGTTTGGAATGGTGCCGGGCTAGATCGACGTGGATGACGGAATGGCACAGGGTCGTGTTCTCAGATGAGTCGCGTTTCTGCTTGTCCAGTGATAGTCGCCGTGTACGCGTGTGGCGTCGACGTGGAGAAAGGTCCAATCCGGCAGCAATTGTGGAACGCCCCACCGTGCGACAACGTGGAATCATGGTTTGAGGCGCAATCGCGTATGATTCCAGGTCACCTTTACTTCGTATTCAGGGCACTATGACGGCCCAACGATACGTTGATGATGTGCTGCGACCGGTGACACTCCCCTACCTTCAGGGGGTACCCAATGCCCTTTATCAGCAGGATAACGCCCGACCGCACACTGCTCGCATTAGCCAACAAGCTCTGCAAGATGTACAGATGCTTCCCTGGCCACCGTACTCTCCTGATCTCTCACCAATCGAGCACGTCTGGGACATCATTGGACGCCGTTTGCATGCCTTGCCACAGCCGCGTTCAGAAGACGAACTGTGGCAAATGGTTGAGAGGGAATGGAGAGCCATCCCTCAGGACGCCATCCGTACTCTGATTGACTCTCTACCTAGACGTGTTGCTGCGTGCATCGCCGTCCGCGGTGGTCCTACTTGCTACTAAGCCGACGCCGTTCTCGCTCTGTATTATGACTATCATTTTGAAATAAAGATCACTTATTGTTCGTCCCTGTCTCTCTCTGTCTGCCGAGTTTCATCACTTTCTGGCCACTATTTCTTGGTGTTCCATTTTCAATGTCACGCAGTGTACTTAAATAGAAAAGGGCAGATTGCGGTTTTAGTTTTATATAAAAACCAATTTTACATATTGGACTTATAACTTTGATAGATAGGAGGTAGGTGTAAGAATGGTCTAAACCGTTTATTTTCGACCGCTACGACCCGGGTTCGATTCCCGCATTGGGCACTTTTTTCTGATTAAAATAAAATGCTACAATGACCCCCGATTCTTGCAAAAGTCCAACTCAACCAGCGAGAGAAAGTAATCAAACGGGGATCAGGTACATTTGTAATTGCAAAGTCGAAATGTTTTTCATATGTGTAGATATGTGGTACACTTATAGTAAAAGGAGTCGCCTACTTTTACCCACCATTATTATCATTGCCTGTACCACGTACTAGGGATAAGCAAAAAAACTATGATAGATTATCCACATGAAAAACTTTCTTTTTTTTTTCTTATTTATGACGTGTTTCAGCGATTCGCCCTCAGCTTTTTTCAAGTAAACCTTATTCCATAATTGTTACCTTTGTGTCAATATATATTTGACAGTATTTTAAAACGTCTAAAGCATGCAGATCTTCGATATTTTTAACAATATTCTAAGAAAAAATACAAAAGTATTTAGGGATTTCTTGGGGAAAAAGGCTTAAGAAAGTATTATTTGCTTCGTTTTTCAGAACATTCATTCTTGATTTGAGAAAGATATATATAAAATTCCTGGAATAAATGGGTCATAAATTTGTTGATCATCTTTGGATAAGTTTCTCAGATCAGATATCATGATTCTGGGATTCTGACCGAAGTATCTTTAATTTTCAGAATTTCGACATTATCGAAGACTTTTGCACTTGCATAAGTTTTTCTATGAGTATTTGATGAAAAAGTGTTGATATTGAAAATAACAAAAAAAAAGCATATTCTGATTACTTACCTGAGCATTTTAGATGGCATAGTGTCATTTAGTGGAAGAAAAATCAACTTAATGTTGATTTAGGTTTGTTTCATAATATTTGACAAAAACATCTTTTTGATAAATCAAGAAAAAGGTCAACCACATACGCGTTCCGGGCTGTTTGTCCTTGTCAGCCTGGTGCAGGCTGTACCTCAATTACTTGAATTATATACACCTATCCCCCGATTTACACGGTAGATACGTTCCTGAGAAAAACATGTAAATCGGGGGATAGGTGTACACAGAAATGAAAATAAAATGCATTGACAGGTTAAAATATGTAGTCAGCACATAAGCTCGGGATTCCTCGTAAGATATGTACACAGCGCATGTGTTCAATCACAGTAGCATTTAGTATAGTGCGATAAAAACAAAAAAAAAACTTATTTGGAAAACCGTGTAAAAGCGAAAACGTGTAAAACAAGTACCGTGTAAATCGGGGGATAGGTGTATATGCAAAAAAGTTGAATTTTACAAACAATTGTGAGAGAAATATTCAATTTTGAAAGGAATTTTAAATGTTAACGATTTTTTTAAGATTTTCTTATTATCGATAGAGTACACTCATAGGGGACAAAACTTAAGGAAGTTGTACCTTTTATAATGTATATTGAAATTCATACAATAACTCTAAAAGATATTACAGTGACCTTTATTGAAGACATACAAGATAACCAAGTGTGACCAAAATTTCCCTCTGTCCCTCCTTCAAAATAAAAAAGACGACCGGCGACATTATCGAAAACTTTTCACTTACATAAATTTTTTCTATGAGTATTTGATGAAAATTCAAAACTTAGAAGAAAGATTTTTTTTAACTTTTTGATATTTCATCTTGTTTTATTTTTTATATATTTATATTGTGACGGTGTTTTGACCCACCTCCAATTTTGAACAGCCCTTTCAACCGCCGCCACCTCGGCCGGCTGGGTAAGCTAAGTCGGCGCATGCGCGGCGGTAGTGGTCACGTGGTAAGCATGTGGGAGGATACCATTGTTACCACGAGCGAACGTCCATTTTCATTAAACCTTTTTCAACTCTTCTTTACTAGATTTTAATTTGTAACAATAATAATTAACATTGATATTTATTTTTATATTTTATTTGTAATAATTAAAATACCTTGGAATGAATAATTGAATCATTTCTTCAAAACCAGACGAACCACCACAATATTCTATATACAGTTACGAGCGTCATTCCTCATCTCCTAATCAACTCTGTCACCGTTTGCTTTTTTTTTTTTTTTTGGAATGGCGCCCTCCTATTGGTTGGCTACGAACACGCAGAGCGCCATCTGGTGTAACAGAAATCAACTAAACATTGATTTAGCCTGTTCCCATTAGTAATATATATTTTTATCAAAATACGAAACTATTTTAGACGCGTATGATTATTTTTAAAATAAAACAATTTCTACTGCCCTTACTGCAATGGAAAAATTAATGGGAAGGCCTGGCTCATCAATGGTGAAAACTCCCAGCGGTTTCGCCAGTTTAATCTACCATTATTTTTTTCATTGCAGTAAGGGCAGTAGAATTTTTTTTATTTTAAAAAGAATCATACGCGTCTAAAATAGTTTCGTATTTTGATTACAGATGGCGCGCTAGTGCATCGTAATATATTTTTATAATCTGTTAAATATTTTCATTATATTATTATCATAATATTAAATTAAATTAAATAATAAATTATTTCTTCGTCACAATATTTTTGTCGAAACATCGAGGTAATAAAAAAATTTATACTGGCCGAGGTATCTTTAATTTGCATAAATCAAACATAAGCTTACATAGACGGGATCAGTATTACAATGCCAATTCGAATGACGCACACATTCACAGAAGAATCAAAACAAATTCGAAAGGTTGTTTTGGAGAAGGATGGGAATCTCAGAAAACCCACAGTAATTTCCTAAACAAGAGAATCAAGGTCCCAGTAGAATACAAACATTTAATTAAGAAAATACTAATCTAGACTCAAAGAAAGAAAGGAGGGCAAAGAATTTTGTGTTTTAAATTATTTTTTTAATTTTATTTTTCAGCGATATATATATATAGTTATAACTGATAGAAATATGTAAATATGTATAAATGTGATCAAAATGCGTTGAAAAAATATTTCTAAAAATATTTCGCAATCCGTAAAAAATGCAAATATTCAAATAAAAATGGTCTACCTTTAATCGAGGAAAAACGTCTTTTGAAAAAGAAGAAAGTCCTGGAAATATCAAGCAATATACCCGTTATTCTTGATCCAAGATAGGTGTGCCATATATATTAAACCTGTCTATAGCGCCCCTTTAAATAGCGCCTCCCTCTCTATAGCGCTCCGAGGCAGTGAAGCTAACAAGTATGGCGAAGGCTACCATCTACAAGTACCATCTTGGTCTTGAGGTGGGTAACACCAGCCATCACATCGACCTGCCCACTCTGTGGGAAAGAACTCTCGCAGTCCATCGGTGGCGGAGTCTTTCTCGCGGTGGGCACCACCAATGAAGACCTTGTATATACCTCGTATATTTATATATATATATGTATATTAATCAATTATTTTATCTATTTATTCATATATCTATCATTATTAATCTTATTTATTCATTTTATGTATTTAACCGTATATAATCTTATATGGACGTTATAATAAATCAGTTTCAATCTCAATCTCTATAGCGCCCGATTTACATTAAAAGTGACCTGTCTATAGCACCCCCTCTCTATAGCACTCTATTTTGGTGAGTTCCAAGAGGGGGCGCTATAGACAGGTTTAACTGTATATTGTTCTGAATATAGAACAATAAATATTTAAATCATTAGATAATAAAAAACATATATTGGATTAAATAAAAGATTTGTTTGCCAAATTTGAATGTGTTGCATTTTTTTATGGATTGCGCGATATTTTTAGGGAAAATAAAATATGTTTATGTATTTTAATCTTATTTATACATATTTACATACTTTTAACAGTTATAACTATATGTATTCATTTTATTTTTATATTTTAGTTTACATCGTCTCGTTCAGCGTTTTTCCCTATGTATAATATTTATACTCATAGACAAAACTTAAGGAAAGTGTACCTTTTACCATGTATATCGGGATTCAGACAATACCTCTGAAAGTTATTACAGTGGCTTTTATTGGAGACACACGAGATACCCAATATACACTTATGAACAAACCTTAAGGAAGTTATACCATTTAGCATGTATATCGGGATTCAGACAATAACTCGGAAAGATATTACAGTGACCTTTATTGAAGACACACGAGATAACCAATATACACTTATAAACGCACAACGAATCCAAAAAAAGAGGCTCCTCCGCAAAACTTTGGATTCGTTGTGCGTTTATACTATTTATACGGAGTTTACCTGTAGAATATACACTTATGAACAAAACTTAAGGAAGTTGTGAACCTTTTATCATGTATATCGGGATTGAGACAATAACTCTGAAAGATATTTTATGGCATTTCTCTATTCAAATAGAACAACTATTACTATCTTTTACTGCACGAATAAAAATATTGGAAGAACCTGACTAACTATCTAATTGTAATAATTAAAATGTATTATTATTATTATTGTTGTTGTTGTTATGACAGGAGACCTGACAGACAAGAAAGGATCAAGGCCAGGGGACCATTTTATCGAGGAGCCACCAGTCATAGAAAGACTGCTGGAGAGCTGCAGGACATCAGGGGACCATATCTGTCCACAGCACTGACCAGGAGTCAAGATAACAAATGTAAATATCTTTGTTTACTTTTACTGTTATTATTTTTTCAAGTTGTAAATAAATATTTGCAGAGGAATATTTAGAGAAAAACTTGTAAACCTTTTGAAAAATAAAGTTATTATTAAGAAAAAGGCATCTCCTTATCGTGCAACTGAAAGTTGCTGATGGCTTGCGCCATCTATCGGAATAAATATCAACAATTCTCGTTGATTTTTAATTATTCGAGAATTGGCCAAATACCCATTCTTCATTAATCAAGAAAAGTTAACCACGGACTCTTGATTAATCAAGAATGGGTATTTGGCCAATTCTGTAATAATTTAAAAAATCAACGAGAATAGTTGATATTTATTCTGATAGATGGCGCAAGCCATCAGCAACTTTCAGTTGCACGATAAGGAGATGCCTTTTTCTTAATTTACGCACCTTATCCCAGTACAATATCACATTTGTACTATTTTTTCACTAAGTTATTATTGTTATTAAATTGGGACAAAGGGCAACAACAAACCAATATTCTCATACATGGGAGTCACCACTTGTACCACAACTAATCCTAAACAAGATACATGTTTCTCCATGACATTGCGTGATGACATAAGGGATAATATAATAATATATAATAATAATAATACACCCATACCTCGCTTTGCGTCGGGGTTACGTTCCAAAAAAAAACACGACGCAAATTGAAACGACGCAAAGTGAAAATAAAATTTTGATGGCATGGCGCAATCAAAAACAAAGGTGCTGCCATATTTTAGGGAAAAAAATTAAAAAAAATTAAAGACTCGAATCCAAAACAACCCAACTTCGAAAATCTAACGACGCACAGTGAAAATCAGTAAAAATTAAGCAGCGACGCAACTTCGAAAAAAACGCAAAACGAAACGACGCAGTCGTGGTGTATTTAACAAATATTAATAAAACAGACGTTGAACAATAATACACATTCTCTTAAAGATAAAGGCTACCTGGCCGGCGTTCATAGTTCTTCAAATTAAAGATAATTCGGCCAGTAAATCTTTTTATAATCTTTATTAGAGATAATACAAAGATTTACTGGCCGAATTATCTTTAATTTGAACAAAAATAACTTTAAAATTTTACACAAATAAATTTACTGGCAATGCGCTTCTTTTAAATATCATCAAATATTATCTCTACAGACCTTACTGTAATGATATGAGTTATTGAATGAGAGGGCTTGGCTCATCAGTAGTGAACCCTCTCAGCGGTTTCGCCAAATTAACGATAGATGGCAATTAAATTTAATTTACTAAAAATATCATTGATCTTAAAATCTATCATTAGATCATACGTCTAATATTTATATAAATTATATTGGTATTTGACCAAAAAAGTAAGTTTATCTCAGTAAATAATTCTAAAACTTAACTAACTTTAAATTGAAAAGTTAAAAAAAAAAAAACTTTTCAAAACACCTGTTCTATTAATCGAAATGATAGAAAAACAATTTTTTTTTTTTACTTTTTTTAAATTTTCTATTTATTTAAGATCTAACAATAGGAAAGCATCCATTTTTTATAACGGTCAAAAAAAAAAAATAAGGCGATATACCTTCTTTATTTATTTATACTGTCTCGCGCTTTTTAAATTTTTAAAAAGAGCTTTTTTTCACATTTAATTGTCCATTTCAAAAATACATGACGTAGAAAGGAAAGTATAAATAGAACAAAGGTATCAAAGAAGATATTATTAAGAAAAAAAGGCATCTCCTGATCGTTCAAATTAATGTTACTGATGGCTTGCGCCATCTATCGGGATTATTATTAACTAAACGTTATAGTATATATGCAGATATGTTGTTTTGATAAATAAGTAAAATCCAACCACATACGCCTCTAATTCAACGTATTTAAACCTAAAATTCACCATTAAGGAATAAAAGAATTCATTGATAAGGCACAATTTGGATTATAGATTATAAACACAAAGTAATAAGACCAAATACAAATAAATAAATAGTGTGTGACGTTTCGGTAACAGCGTTGTTACCATCTTCAGAGAAAAGTACTGACATTCAGTCAAATTACCGAAATGTCACACACTATTTATTTATTTGGATTTGGTCTTATTATCTTGTGTGAATAAAGAATTCAAAAGTCTATCCCTAAAAAATAAAAAGGTTAAAAAGCCGAAAAATCGATATGATTAATAAATACACTCATAGACAAAATTTAAGGAAATGGAAAGTTATTGATGTCATCGGTCGTCCGTTTTCCTTTTTTTTTTTTTTTTCTTAAGGAGACAGAGACAATTTTGTTCACATTTGGTTATCTCGTGTGTCTTCAATAAAGGTCACTGTGTATCAAATATATTTCAAAGTTATTGTCTGAATTATGATAAAACTTCTTTAAGTTTTGTCTATGAGAGTGTATCATTTCGAAACAAATTTATATTTTGAAAAAAAGGCATCTCCTTATCGTGCAACTGAAAGTTGCTGATGGCTAGCGCCATCTATCGGAATAAATATCAACTATTCTCGTTGATTTTTAATTATTCCAGAATTGGCCAAATACCCATTCGTGATTAATCAAGAAAATTTTTTGGCCAATTCTGGAATAATTAAAAATCAACGAGAATAGTTGATATTTATTCCGATAGATGGCGCTAGCCATCAGCAACTTTCAGTTTCACGATAAGGAGATGCCTTTTTTTCATAATTTTGCACCTAATCCCAGTACAATATCAGATTTGTACTATTTTTTCAAATTTATATTTGAAACCTACAAATGAAATAATGACTAAAGATTTGAAATAATTTTGTGTCGATAACAGAAAAAAAGGAGAAATTCTCAGAATAGAACCCACGAACCAATATAGTACTTTGTTAACCAATGAAACTAATGATCTAAACAAAAAAAAACATTGCACGCTAGTTGGTTAATGAACTCAACTCTGATTGGTTGATTAATCTCACGTGACTGTAGACAACCAATCAGCGGGCAAAAAAAGTTGAAGAGAGAGAGAGAGGTGCAATTTTGCATACACAAATATAATTTCAACGGAAGGTGCGTCATCTATGTGAAAAAAATGGTACTATAACACTGAAAATTTTTAACGCTCGAAAGCCAGCCTTTTATATATATTTTATATATATTTATTTTTATATATATATTTACGCAAGTTTGGCCTTAAATACCCATTTCTTGGTTTTTCAAGAAGCCATTGGGATCAAAAATTATTTTTTGGTCGCAATGGTTCAGCCTACTCCACGCTGACGAGCGCCAAAAAGCGCGAAACGCGTTCGTGGATGGCTTTTCTTGATTTATCAAGAAATTGGGTTGGCCAAATATCAGGGAACAGGCTAAATCAATGAATAGTTGATTTCTGTTCCACCAGATGGCGCTCTGCCTTCTGAAAAGCACATGTGCTCCTGGTCAGGATATGCCATTTTTAATATATATATATATATAAATGGGCAAGCCATTGTTTCCGTCGCGAATACAGAGCTGGCTGAATCGCTCCTAACAAAAGGGTTCAAGGTCGGAAACGAGGTAATCTATCCCTCGCCACTTTTCAGAACCTCCAAGAAGTACATTCTCTCCGGCGTCCTGTCCTTCATACAGGATAAGGACATTGAAAAGGCCCTCGAACCATACGGACACATGATTAGCATCAGGCCTATTCCCTTCCCCACTGAAAATCCACTCCTCAAGCATCTTTCCTCACTAAGGAGGGAGGTTGTCTTTAAAACCAAGGAAAATGCATCGATGCCCGCCGTCATCTCCATTAATTATATGGACCAAACATATAAAATATTTATAGGAGAAGACGTGACCTGTTCCGGTTGCAGACGGCACGGTCACATAAGAACGCGATGCCCATTCGACCCCGAGATCAGGGAAAAAGTAACAAGATCCTTCGCTGACGCCCTATATCCGACTTCACAGCCACAGACCCCGAAACGGCCTCCAACGGAGAGAGATGTCCCCACTGCGAGAGAAATCTGGACTTCCTCGAAAAAGACACATCCCGCGACAAGCCCTGACAGAAAATCAAGACCAACCCCCCCAGGCGGAGGAAAAGCCACCCACTCGTGTTCTGAGTCGGATATCTCCACAGGGACATTTTCTCTTAGAGAAGAAACATCTCTCAGGTGCGAAGAATGGTCGATGGACTCCTCCCAGCTCCAGAATGAGTTGAAAGAATGTGAAAAAGGTGACAATCCCGAAGTAGATAAGATCATAGCAACAATTTACAGGAGAGCTAATCTCTCCAGACAGACCAAAGTCCTACAACAGCTCGAAATATATCCCGACCTGGAAACCAAGATCTCCCGCCACCTCAAGAAATGGGAAGACATCAAGTTCAAAACATTCGATGACCTTGACTTTGACCAGAGAAAAGCCATAAATGACAAAGTGGGAAGAATGAGATTAATACTAGCTATACTTAGAGAAGACTCTGCAAGCGAAAATGAAGTACCTGCGATGTTTAAGAGACCGATCGGGTGGTATCGGGAAGACAACGTCAAACAACGAGAAAACAAAAAACAAGATAGAAAAACGGTGTCAACCCCCCCGGGAGCGAAGACAACCCCTCCGCTGTGGAAGGACAAGGAGATGGACGGAGAGACTACGACAAACAGATTGACGACATCTTGATGCTTTCTCATTGTAAAAACTGCCGATTGTAATTGCCTCCTTTTTTTCAACTGAATAAAGACCGTTTTTTTGCGTTATATATATATATATAGTAGATGCAAAAAAAAATGCAAATCATTCTTTTAATGTACTTTCAGAATGTATTTTATATAAATATATCTTTTTAAGAGAGGGAGATAATTGGCAATTGATACAATGTTATTTTATTGATAACTAGTCAATTATCATTTAAATATAAATATATATATATTTTTTATTATTAAAAAGGCCTATATTGGATCAAAATATCATTTATTTTACCAATATTTCAGTTGGCTGAACGCCAACCTTTATCAAGGTATTATAACATTTTAAAGTGGGTCAACAACAAACTCAGCGCCACATAACGTCAACAGAATTAAGTTTTTAAAATATTTTCTTATATTCAATGGGGAAAAAAATTGATAAATATATTTATATTATGGACAAAATAAATTTTGTAAAATATGGGTGTGAATATTTTGAAAATTAACAAAAACGCCTAAATATATGGCGTCAGGTCTTGACGTTTATTTTGAAGGGAGAGGCGCCATATGCTTCTATGGATCAATTTCCTTCCGGCAAATTTTCCATCTATGATATATGTATCTCTGATAAATTCACTACATTATTCTTAACTGGCAAAGGACCCTTCTTAAGTTTCCTATTCAAACTGAATGCTATCAATGATCCAACATGTGAATGCCGCTTAGATGTTGAATCACCAGAGCATCTTCTTTTATCTTGCCCTCTGACTAATCAAATTGTATGTAGATACTTTGAAACATTACCAAATTCTCTTTGTGTATATACTCTATCTTATGAGAACTTTGTTAAGTTTAGAACTATTTGTACAATAATTTACAAAACAATACTAATCCATCGTGTAAATATTTAATCATATATATATAAATAATACTAGCACAGCACAATAGTCCTTTGGACTTCGTGCTTTTGTAACAATAAATAAAAAAAATAAATAAAAAATGATATATATATTAAATTAATTAATAATGTAAAAATATACAATGAATTTTGAGCTACGGAGGCTCCAACACCTTGTTATGGTCCTTCTTCAGAGAGAGAAAGATATTTTGAACAAATATTCGAAAATAATGATAGAGATAATAAATATATAAATTTAATTGTATTCTATCGATCAAATTTGTAACCAACAAATCTATACTGGCAATGTGTTTCTTTCCAATAATGTCATCAAATATTATCTCTACAGACCTTACTTCAATAACTTATATCATTGCAGTAAGGTCTGTATATATAATACTAGCCGAATGACCCGGGCAACGCCCGTGTTTTACCCGATTAAGTGTTTTGATTCAAATACTATTTGTTACAATTATAAATTGGCGCCTTAAATGATTGCATATGTTAGTTAATAACTATAGCCTATGTGCGCTTTATCTGTCTATGTACTGTTGGCTTCCGTAGGCGTCTCTTACTGGGAAAAAGAAAGAGAGGATTCCATTTGGTTATTATCTAATATATGCATTTATTTAGGGAGCGACCCGCTCCAACACAATAGTTACAAAGACGAAATGGCGAGTGGGGGGCATGATTGGGGGGGGGGGCAAAGGTGGCGCGACCGTAGCCAACCAATAGGAGGGCGCCATTCCAAAAAAAAAAGCAAACGGTGACAGAGATGACTGATTAAGAGATGAAGAATGACGCATGTAACTGAATATATATAATTTGATCACATTATATTGAAAAAAAAACACATTGCCAGTAAAGATTTGTTTGTTACGAATATAATGATACTAATTTAATTAATTCTAATCAATACAACTATATATGATAAATTTTAACTATTTCTAACGTGTATGGTTCTTTTAAAAATAAATCAATTTTCTATAATGTCCTTACTGCATGATAAAATATTTTTTAAAAGAATCAGACACGTAAAAAATATTTCATATTTCTCATACCAGATGGCAGGGTACTGCATTGTATAAACAACTATATATATATATGTAGTAATAAAAGTGATAACTTCATTTTTCAGAAAGGTTACAAGTTTTTCTCTAAAAAGTGTAACGAATGGTCAGTCTATTTACATATATTTATTTACAACTTCAACAACTAATAAATGTAAAAGTAAACAAAGAGTCTCACGCAATTCTGGCCTTGACTACCCGTTTCATGATTTTTCAGGATGCCTTGAATGACCAGTTTTTTGGTCGTTGAGGTACAGCTTGCACCACGCTGATGAGGGCCAACAGCCCGAAACGCGTCCATGGTTAGCTTTTCTTGATTAATCAAGAATGAGTATTTGGCCAATTCTGGAATAATTAAAAATCAACGAGAATAGTTGATATTTATTCCGATAGAGGGCGCAAGCCATCAGCAACTTTCAGTTGCACGATAAGGAGATGCCTTTTTTCATAAAGATATTTACATTTGTTATCTTGGCTCCTGGTCAGTGCTGTGGCCCTCGCAGATATGGTCCCCTGATGTCCTGCAGCTTGATAAAAGTATAATAATAATAATAATAAATATATTAATAATTATATTTTGACGCATTAGCGCTCCATCTGTTATCAAAATATAAAACTATTATGAACGCGTATAATTCTTTTTAAAAATAGAAACAATTTCTACTGCCCTTACTGCAATGGAAAAAATGAACCAGGCCCTCCTATTGATTTTTCCATTGTATTAAGGGCAGTAGAAATTGTTTTATTTTTTTTAAAGAATCATACGCATCTATAATAATTTCGAATTATGATATTAATAATTAACACTTTTTAAGACAATTATTTGTTAAAATAATCCCTTGAATCAATATTAAAATAGAAACATAAAGCCTCCAGGGAAAAGATTATTTTAAAAACATTTTTCGGCTACATGAACACAGTAGAATTTAGTTTAAATATATAAGGATTACAAGATTACATGAGGAGCTTCTTTTTAGTTTTATTGCGAGCTTTCGAACCTTTCGGTTCTTCTACAGGCATGGATAGCATGGATATAGGATTAGTATATTCATGCTATCCATGCCTGTAGAAGAACCGAATGGGTCGAAAGCTCTCAAATAAACCTAAAAAGAAGCTCCTCATGTAATCTTTTATCCGTATATATTTAAAAACATTTTTATTTAAAAATATCTCGAGCTTTTGGTCAAGTAAAATATGTAAAATAGTTTTTCCCGTGGAAGGGCTTACTTGCCCGAAAGCTCGTGATATTTTTTAAATAAAAATATTTTTAAACGAATCTTTTCCTGGAGGCTTTATGTTTTTATTTTAACAATTATTTGTACTAATACAGAATCTACATGGGTAGAACCCGAGAGAAAAACATCCATTCATTCTGTTAGTGTATATATTTCAGTAAACTAGTAAAGCTAACTAGTAAAATATCACGAGGTCGTTACGGTTTTCCATTTCAGAATTCACGCTCCAAATACTCAGCTCTAACTTTGATGTCCAAGAATTAGTAAAGTTTATACCAACTTGGTATAATTTTCAATTTTCAAAATGGGCCATCAAATTCTTGGTGTTGATCTCTATATATAATTTTCTAAATCTATCAAAGTTATGTTTTCTGGTTGAATATATAACCTCTAAAATAGGATACATGTTTTTTTATTAAGGAAAAAGTTACGTATAATAATTTTGTTGGAAATAGAAAATATCTTATTGGGTGAGATTTTTGAAGATATAAAGATTTTTGGAATAGGAGAAAGTTATTTATTAGTATTTTTATGAATGTGTAAAAATAAATTATTTTCAAGTTTTGAATTTTTTATTCGTTTTGTGTGTTGGGGGTGTAAATTTAAGGAAATATTTAAATAAGAAATAAAAATAATGATTTTAAAAAAAGATAGAGAGATGAAAGATTTTAAACGATATTTTTTTTTAATATTTTTTTTTATCGAACCGCGATGTCCTTACTCTAGGTATTCACGTCAATACAGAGTTAATGATTTTAAAAGTTTACACCCATAGATAAAACTTGAGGATGTTGAATATATTTGATGTATCCAATGGTCTATTTAAAACGTTTGGTTTTCGACCACTAAGACCCGGGTTCGATTACCGCATTGGACACTTTTTTCTGTTTAAAAAAAATAATTAAAAAATGCTCCAATGGCCCCCGATTCTTGCAAAAGTCCAACCCCACTAGCGAGTGCAAGTAAACAAACGGGGCTCTGGCACATTTGTAAGTGCAAAGTCGAACTGCTTTTCACATGTGTAGACATGTGGTGCGCTTACAGTAAAAAGCAGTCGCTAACTACCCACCATGATTATCATGGCCTGTACCACGTGTACTAGGGATAAGCAACCAAAAAAGTGGTGTACTTACAGTACAGGAAATTACAACCTCTTACACACCATGATTATCATGGCTCTATATAAAATTCTAAAGAAAGATACAAAATACCAGAATGAGATTAAACTTGTTGACAAAGGTTTAAAACTACAGACAATTTTATAATGCATTTCAGACAATATTCTCCAAGTTTGAATAAAATATTAAGTGAAGAGAAATGATAATCATTGCTCTAAAGGCTATCTTAAGTTTTCTTCAAAACAAAAGCGATTTTGTGCGACTTTTACAAACTCATATTTGTTGCGTTTTATATCTTGTTAAATAGTTTTAAAGTGGCTATTTACCTTTGTGGAGATTTATTTTTCTAATAACTGTAGGCGCCATCCCGACCAGAGAGCCACAGATAAACAGATTATAAACGCACAGAATATAGAATCCGAGCTCCCCAGTAGAAGGAATACCCGGAAGACGACGGTACTCTCTGTTATATTTGTTGTTCACGATTATGATTTTGTTCTAATAAACACTACTAAATTATTTTATTGGATCCTCTCTTTCTTTTTCCCAGTAAGAAACGCCTACGGAAGCCAACAGAAATTCAGAAGTGGGATAGTCCTGAAGAAAATTGAAGATTCACTGGAATAATTTGGAAACGAGAAGGACGTGGCGCGGTGACCGATCAACGTAAGAGGAGTTGCATGGTATGTACGAAATTTAATTACCTATTCCTAAAAGTATTATTACAAGTCACCTCGGTAAAATATTATTGCAAAATCATCTCGATAAGAAAGTATTTTAAAGTAAAGTGAAGTATTTTAAAGAAAGTATTTTAAAGTAAAGTGAAGTATTTTAAAGAAAGTATTTTAAAGTAAAGTGAAGTATTTTAAAGAAAGTATTTTAAAGTAAAGTGAAGTATTTTAAAGAAAGTATTTTAAAGTAAAGTGAAGTATTTTAAAGAAAGTATTTTAAAGTAAAGTGAAGTATTTTAAAGAAAGTATTTTAAAGTAAAGTGAAGTATTTTAAAGAAAGTATTTTAAAGTAAAGTGAAGTATTTTAAAGAAAGTATTTTAAAGTAAAGTGAAGTATTTTAAAGAAAGTATTTTAAAGTAAAGTACAGTATTCTAAAGAAAGTATTTTAAAGTAAAGTAAAGTATTCTAAAGAAAGAATTTTTAAAATAAATTGAAGAAACAAAAAAAAAAGTATTGTCTCAAAATTACCAAAGAAAAGTTTATTTCGTTTAAAGAAATAATTGAAACAGTACGTATCTGGTTTAGTCAGCTTTATTTGTTTATTTTAAAAATTTTTTTGCCTTGTTTATTTTTCCTTTTGAAAAACATGACTTATTTAGCGAAAGTAAGGAAATGCGATTTGAGCAAGTTGGCGTATGAACTCGGCGAGGTAGTACCGCCAGAGAGCAGGATCGTCGACTTAAAACGCCTTATCCTGAATAGTCAATCTTACGAAGAAGAATTCGCAAAGCAACTGTTGGAGACTCTGATCGAGGAACGGGAACAAACAGAACGAGCAGAACGGGAGCGAATGGAACAAACAGCACAAACAGAGCAAGCAGAACGTATAGAACGGGAACGAAAAGAACAAATGGTAATGGAATTCGAGCTTGAGAAGCTGCGCATCCAGACTACACGCGGAAACAACGATACGTCTCGAAGTACCAGCAATGACGCACATTACGAGATACGTAAACTGATGCCCAAGTACGAGTCGAAGGACAATGATTTGAGTTTTTACCTAATTCTTTTCGAAAGACAGGCAAAGCGACTAGGATTGGATGAAGACCAATGGGCGTTCAGCCTCCTAGGATTGCTACCTTACGAAATGACCCAATTAATCGCTCGGGAAACAGAAGAACAAAGCGGCGATTATAGGTTCGTGAAAAGGTTGCTCCTAAAACGGTACAAGTTGAGCCCCGAACAATTCAGACAAAAATTCGAGAAGCACGAGAGATCTCAAAAGGGTTCCTGGAGAGACTTCGCTTTCGAATTGCGAGGATATTTCAACGAATGGATCGAAGGAATGAACGTGGAAAATTTCGACGCCCTAAAGGATTTGTCCGTCACTAACCAGCTAAAGAAAAAAGTTCCAAATGTGCTGCGTAATCATCTCATTGACGATTGGACCAAGTTAAACAACCCAGATGAGTTGGCGGATAAACTGGACGAGTACGAAAATGTTCGCACCGAGATGGGACCTCCGCATTGGAATGCGAAACACCTCATACCACCGTCGTTTCAGCAGAAATCTGCGAGATTCCCCAACCAAAGCGAAGTTAAAGAGACTAAACAAGGAACGAATGTTTCGGGTCAAGACGCTGCAAGGAACGAAATCAGTGAAAAGTATCCTAACACCTTGAGGAGAATGGTCAACCGTACGATCAGAAACGACAAGGGAGAACCGAAATGCTTCAACTGCAATCAGTTTGGACACATTGCCAGAGACTGCCCAGCACCCAGGACTACGTTGACATGCCGAGGATGCGGTCAAACGGGACACAAGGAAAGGAATTGCACAAGACCCAAAGAAGGACTAAAAGTAGCCAACCTGGAAGTCGAAGGACTGGAGACTGTCCCGCCAGATGTATATTTGAAGGATGTCAAGATCGGCAACAAGGAAACCGTGAAGGCAATGATAGACACCGGGAGCAGCAGTTGTCTAATGAGAGAATCGGTCGCAAGGAGGATCAGCGTCGACATCGAACCAGACTCGACTAGTCTGTACGGCATCGGTAACCAGACCGCACCAGCTGCCAGGACCGTTGGGAAGACGACAGTTGACCTGGAGATTGATGGCGTAGTCGGAAAAGAAATCGCTGTATTCATTGTTAACGATGATGCCCAACCTTATGACCTACTAATTGGAAGAACATGGACAGATCTGCCCTACGTATCCTTCGCCAGAATTGGTAAAAACTTGCATATTGGCTATTCATCCGAATTTCCGTTTGCTAATCTGCAAGAAGAAATCAAGTCGCGTCGCGTTGAACTGAGAGCAACCGAAACTGTTCAGTTGGAGAGCGACTCCATTAACTTTACAAGTGCAATCACAGACGAGGTAAAGGACGGATATGTATTGTTCACAGGAGTAGATGACGCCTGTGTCGATTCCCTATTGGAAGTGGTCGATGGAAAGACGACCGTACCCATCATCTCAGCTGGCAAGGGCAAGTTGAGAGTAAGGAAGAACCAATGTGTAGGGCGAGTTGAACTACTGAACCTTGATGATATTGTTGTTAACCTGGACGTTGCAGAGGATTCGTTTCAGACTAAAAATGAAGAGAAGAGGGAAGGACAAGACCAAATGAAACGTAAGCGCCCCATACTGCCTGAGGACATCAACGTCAATCATTCTCTGACTTCGAAAGAGAGACAAGAAATCCTAGATGCAGTAAACGAGTATAGAGACTGTTTCGCTCTTGGCATGGAGGAATTAGGGTGCACCGATGTCACCAAGATGGACATTAAGGAGGTTGATGGAAGCAAGCCAGTCTGTCTGAGACCGTATAAGACGACTGCAAGTGAACGCGAAGCAATCAGGGAGATTGTCAGAGAGTGGAAGGACAATGGAATAGTCACGGAAACTAGATCACCCTACGCTAGTCCTGTCCTACTTGTGAGGAAGAAAACTGGAGATCATCGTCTGGTGGTAGATTATAGGAGACTCAACATTCAAACAGTTAAGGACAAGTTCCCATTACCAAGGATAGACGACCTTCTGGAAGGCCTAAGGAATGCGAAATTCTTCACCACTCTGGATCTGGCGCATGGATATCTGCAGATACCACTGACCGATAAGGCAAAATTAAAGACAGCATTCATCACCCCAGATGATACAGGTCAATTCGAAAGGATGATTTTTGGACTCGCCAACGCACCAGCTGAATTCCAAAGACTGATGCACACTGTCCTAGGTCCGCTGCTGAACAAGAAGGCATTCTGCTATCTCGACGACGTGATTATCCCGGCAAAGGATTGGCGGGAGATGATCGAAAGGTTGAGGGAAGTCCTCGAAAGAATAAGATCAGCGAAGTTGACACTGAAACCCTCTAAATGCGAGTTCGGAAGGAGGGAAGTTGAGTTCTTAGGGTATGTCATCAGTACAGGCGGACTTAAGCCAGGCCCAAGAAAGATCAAGGCGATAGAAGAATTTCCAGAACCCAAGAATGTCCACGACATACGACGCTTTCTGGGACTGACGAACTTCTTCAGACGATTTGTAAAGGACTTCGCGAGGAAAGCAGAACCGCTAAGCAGACTTACGAAGAAAGGTTCACAATTTGAATGGAAGGAAGAACAGCGAAGGTCATTTGGAGGACTACGAAAGGATCTGGTCGAATATCCGGTACTAGCTCATTACAACCCTGAACTCAAGACAGAAGTACATTGCGACGCGAGTGCTGAGGGATTAGCAGGAATGGTGCTACAGATGGACGAAGACGGCAAATGGCGCTTGGTCTACTGTGTGAGCAAGAAGACAACAGAAGCCGAGAAGATGTACCACTCAAGCAAATTGGAACTGATGGCGATAGTGTGGACCTTGGATCGACTACGTCAGTTCCTCGTAGGAATCAAGTTTACAGTGGTTACAGATTGCCAAGCACTGGTCTACATGAACGCGAAGAAGACTACAAATCCTCAGATAGCGCGATGGTACAATCTGATTCAGGAATACGATTTCGAAATTCGACATAAACCAGGGGAGAAGATGGCCCACGTAGACGGAATGAGTAGAGCTCCAGTCGACGATCCTAGAGACACGATGGAGGAAATCGTGGAGAAAAACCTCGAAGTGTGCCTCACAATCACACTGGAAGAACAAATCTTGATGATTCAGCATTCCGACCCTGAATTGAGAGACCTGATCCAGATCTTTCGAAAGGACCCGTGTGATAGGGCAGTAGGAGAACAAAATAGAATTAACGACTACAGCTACAGAAGAAAGTCCGGACGAGGAGCCAGAAGTAGAAGATACCCCCCGACGCAACCCACGACGTTCCTGCAACGCAAGGTTCAATCGAGGACGATTGAAATCCAGGAATGGCCGAATGTAGGCGCCATCCCGACCAGAGAGCCACAGATAAACAGATTATAAACGCACAGAATATAGAATCCGAGCTCCCCAGTAGAAGGAATACCCGGAAGACGACGGTACTCTCTGTTATATTTGTTGTTCACGATTATGATTTTGTTCTAATAAACACTACTAAATTATTTTATTGGATCCTCTCTTTCTTTTTCCCAGTAAGAAACGCCTACGGAAGCCAACATAACTTTGCTACAAAGTGGATCTTCAAATAGATATTTCGGAAAAAATATAATATATGGGAATATATAAAACTTGGCCTAGAGATGGAATAAAAACCAATATACACCTATCCCCCGATTTACACGATACTTGTTTTACACGTCTTCGCTTTTACACGGTTTTCCAAATAAGTTTTTTTTTGTTTGTTTTTATCGCACTATTCTAAATGCTACTGTGATTGAACACATGCGCTGTGTACACATCTCACGAGGAATCCCGAGCTTATGTGCTGACTACATATTTTAACCTGTCAATGCATTTTATTTTTATTTCTGTGTACACCTATCCCCCGATTTACACGTTTTTCTCAGGAACGTATCTACCGTGTAAATCGGGGGATAGGTGTATTTGTATAAATTAGATTTATGATGCATTAGCGCGCCATCTGTTATGAAAATTCGAAACTATTATAGACGCGTATGCAGTAGAAATTGTTTTATTTTTTAAAGAATCATACGGGTCTATAATAGTTTCGAATTTTGATATATATGGTTCATTAAATCTTGGAACCTTTTTGTCTTATAGCCTAAATTACATATACACTCATGGACAAAACTTAAGGAAGTTGAAAAGTCTTTGATGTCGTCAGTCGTTTTTTTTTTATTTTTTTTTTAAGAAAACAGAGTCAATTTTGTTCATACTTGGTTATCTCGTGTGTTTTCAATAAAGGTCGCTGTAATATCTTTCAGATTTATTGTCTGAATCTCGATATGCATGCTAAAAAGTATGACTTTCTCTAAGTTTTGTCTATAAGTGTGAATAAATTGTGTTTCAAAGCTTGTGTTATAAAGGGAATATGACGAAAGCTTGCTATGAATAAAAACAAATCGCTTTTATATATTCTTAAATTAATTTTATCGGTTAACATTTGACAATTGTTCTATATACAGGGTGATCCAAAAGTCCCACACAACTTTAAAAATTAATAACTCCGCGAATATTTGCGTTAGAGCAATGCGGTAAACACCATTGTGTTCAGGATGCAATGGGATTTTTTATGGCAAATAATGAAAAATTCGAAATTGATTTTAGTTACAATTTTATTCACCAGATGGCGCTCTACCAGATTCAGATATTCAGCGGCCAAATTGTTTGATAAATTGAAAAATATAATTGAACGACACGTATTTTTCCTTTTTGAATACCAGGAAATAACCCTAATATTATCAAATAACAAATTAATAAAACACCACTTCGCCAAAAGTATAAAGAATTGGTTAACGATTTTCAAATACAATCAGAGATATGTAAAATAGGCAAATGCAAATTAAAACATGTAGCAAAAATATTTATATTTTATATGGGGTTTTGTGAAATAGATTGAATGTTTGAAAAATACTGCTGATATCAATACACGAATTTTTGATATGTTAATATAGTACCAAAAATTATGATGGCACTACTAATAGGATTTCTTGCTATAAGAAATGTGTAGTTTCTTGACTAATTGGAGACCTTTGACTATTTAACTGGATATTTGGCATGATCCAACAAATGAAATATAGAGGGGAGTGACAAAATATATTTGTCGTACTTTATTCCAAATATCCTATGGGCTTGTCAAATGTTATCATTGTTTATTATACTGTACACAATTTTAAAAAATGTTTCCCCTCAAATAAAAATAATTTTTAAATCGACCTTTTGCGTTGAAAAACGTGGTAGTAAAATCATTTTGTATTATTTTTTTTCACAAAATTTCTAAAGTTATTGGTATACAGAAAATATTCCTTATGCTATTTCTTCTAATGAGCGAAAAGCGAAAACTAAACATAAGGGGAAAAATTGTGTGTACCAGTGTTATTCGAGAAGTTATAACACTCTAGTTTGCACGACATAATATGTGAGCAAATGACAAACAAAAAATTACTGTTCACAAATAAAAAAAGATAGTCAAGATGTGAGGACAGCATTTATTATCCCCATATCCCAACACAAAGAGCTGCAAAATATTGGTAGATAATATAATACATGGCGGCTTATATAACACATGAGGTAACTGCCTTCTCTCTTGTATTAGGTCACAATCCTTGCTCAATGTGGCACCCTTCATTCTCAATCACCGCCTGCAGACGATAAATGACAGAATGGACAGCATTAAATAACATATCTGTTGAAATTGATAAAACGTGCCATCTGATAGAAGCCTTCAACATGGCCAATGTGGTAGGCCAGCATCGATAAACACACGATTTAATGTACCCCCATAAACAAAAATCGCAAGGCGTCAAGTCTGGTGATCTTGGAGGCCACTGGTATATAAAGTGGCGACTTATCACACGATTTTCACAGAACGTATCCGTCAGCAATTGTTTGGCACCTCGGGAGATATGAGGAGGTCCTCCATCTTTCATGAATGTTATTTCGCTTAGTGCTTTTGCCCTGCAATATGGGAATACCCTTTTCTCTCAAAAGTTGGGCATAACGTTCATCAGTTACAAAAACGGTTTTAAAAGTTCTTCCATTGATTTTTCAAAGAAAAATGGCCCAATAATAAAAGAAGTGAACCCACACAAAACTGTAACTCTAGGCTGGTAAAGTGGCATTTCTGTAAAAATCCTAGGGTTGTCTGTTGCCCAAATGCGGCTGTTTTAAATGTTAAATTCTACGTTTAGAGAAAAGTAAGCATCATCTCTCCACAGAACATTCGACAGCCAGTTTTCATCAATATCAAATTGCCGGAAAACCCATGCAGCGAATTTTTGACGCATCTCAAAATCGCCAACTTTCAGCTCGTGAAATCTTTGAATTTTGTATGGGTACACATAATAGAGACATTAAGTGAAGCGTCTTCGGTTATCACAATAATACTCGGCGAATTTAACGCCAAAAGTTCAATTTGGGGATCACCTGTCCTGGATAACAAAAGTCAGCAGGTTGAGGACATGCTAACAGACCTCGACCTTACACCGTTAAATAACGGAGAGAACACCTATCTAAGTCCACAGGCACAGAATCCGCAATAGACATCACAGCGATAAATTACAACATCGCACCCACAACACAATGGAAAATCATGAGAGGTGCAATCAGTGACCACAGACCAATTTTAACAACCCTAAACTTCAAAATTGAGAACGTCCATTAGAATAAAAGAACATGGACCTTTAGGAAAGCCGACTTGAAAAAAATTCACAGAAAAGCTTGAAGAACTGTGCAACGAAAAATTGAATTACAGAACGCTTGACAAAAACTTGGAAAAATTCTCTTCGAACATTTCAAAATCTGCAAAAGCATCGATACCTAGAGGTAGACGTAAAGACCTGTGGATACCTTACTGGAAGGACCACAACATCGAGGCAGTGATTTCAGAGAGAGAGACAATATCAATGAACTTCTTAAAAAATAAAACAGAAGAAAAGAGAAAGAACTCATTGAAATTAGTCACAAAATAGAACAAGAAATTTGGATATGCAAACAAGAAAAATGGCAGAATTCTGCGAAAAAATGGATCCAAGAAAGGACAGCCAACACTGGAATATGATAAGAGTGTTAGAGAACAATCAACACCAACACCAATCCTCCAATACTCTAACCGATATGAATAGAACAGCGCGAACGAGAACAAACAGATGGCTGACATAATTGCTGAATATCTTTCAAGCACTTCCATACTCAACTATACGAATGAAGACAGGACTCTAAAAATAATATAAACCAGTTAGTTAAACAAGCAAGAAACTTCCATCAACAAGATATTTTCTCGAGAGACTTCACACTGAATGAGCTAAACTTATCAATAAAAAAATCCAAGAAGTCACCAAGAGATAATCTAATCTTTGGTTGAATGATCAAACACTTTGAAGACAAAGCTAATAATCAACTCCTACGAATACTGAACATTTCATGGCAAACTGGTAAACTACCAAAGAATTGGAAGATATCAATTATAGTGCCAATACTGAAGCCAAACAAAGATGCCAAGGAATACAAGAACTATCGGCCAATTGCTCTCACCAGCAAACTTTGTAAAATACCAGAACGAATTATCCACTCTAGGCTCAGAGTCTGGCTCACTAACAATAATAAAATAAACCTCTACCAAACTGACTATAGATCCCAGCACTGTACGACTGATCAACTGTTTTACTTCTGTCAATCAATAATAGATTCTTTCCAGGAAAAACCGCCAAAGATGACCACGGCTATATTCCTTGATATGACCTCAGCTTTTGATCGAGTGTGGAGGGAGAAATTACGTGAAAAGCTGCACAACATCGGAGTAAGAGAAAAACCTTAATCTGAATTGCAGACTTCTTAAGGGGAAGAAGGTTAAAGGTTCGGGTCAATGGAGAATTTTCCAAGGAAGGAAGAACATGGGCTGGTGTAACTCAGGGATCTGTGCTCAGTCCTCTACTCTATCTGCTATATATTAACGACATCTATCCTTACCTCACTGAAGACACAAAGGTTGTCTGTTATGCAGATGATATAGCCATATGGCACACAAGTAGCAGCATAGAAAAATCGTAAAAAATACTGAACACATCAATGAGAGCACTGGAGAAGTGGGCAATGGAACTCCAAATGACCATAAACCCAATAAAACCAAACCTATGCGTCTTCTCCACTCACAGGGAAAAAGGCATAAATATAACAAAAAAATAAGCATAAACAAACAAATGATTGATAAAATTAGAAATCCATAATACCTAGGTGTGATACTGCAGTCCTGTATCTTTCAAGTTGGTCTCGAGGACCACGCCATCACCATCTCCTAAGCGGCAAAGTACGCGATCTACGTATTCATCGTAGATCGCAAAATGCGTGGTGTCGCTGGAGACCCACTGGCGATTCTCCACAAACTCTGCAGCGCTGGAAGAGGCGCCATATTCATTGTACATAGTGTATTAAATGCATATTATCTTTTTTTAATAGTGCAGACTGTGCATGTATTGACAAGATGTCAACAAAATTATTTTAATTATTATTGATGAGGAATTGGAATTTTCAGAACACGTAATTAGCACCTCAAATAGAACTATCAGAAAACTAAACATTCTGAGAAGGCTATGTGGAACAAATTGGGGAGCAAAACCCAGAATTCTCAGAACAACATATACCACCTTAATAAGACCGATAATGGAATATGCAACACCGGTCTGGGCTCCCTCAAGCTCATCACTAAAAGTAAGACTAGACAGTGTTCAAGCAAAAGCGGCCAAAATAATCACTGGTGCTGTTTCATCCACCAACAATGAGAAAATTCAGAGAGAATGTGTTCTAGACCTACTCGCTCGAAAGCAGAAGACAAAATAAAAACAACTTGGATCGGCACTTCGGAAACGAGGAACCCAAGGACGAGATATCTCTGACCACTTGTGGTTTGGTAGATCCGCCCTTTTCTGAGAATGAGGTGAAACTGACGGCTTTCAAGTTCGGGAAAAGAAAATCTCCTGGTCCCGAAGGGATCGATAACACGGTCGTGAAAGCCCTGGTAAGGATGCACCCATCGCTTCTTTCCAGGTTATTCAATAGGTGCCTGGACACTGGTACTTTTCCTGAGGCATGGAAGGTTGCCCGAGTAGTGCTTCTCGAAAAGTCTGGTAGAAAGGGTAATTCTCCTAATGATTATCGTATGCTTTCTTTACTAGCGTGTCTAGGTAAGGTCCTGGATAGCCTACTAGCTCAGCGACTGAAGCACTGGCTAGAAAGTAATGAGCTCCTTTCCTCTTTCCAACATGGTTTTAGGGAAGGGAAGTCCACAACCACAATTCTGAACGAGGTGTTAGAGGGGGTTGAGATGGGCTTAAATAAGGGTGCTTGGGTTCTTTTCGTGGCCCTGGACATTGATGGCGCGTTCAACTCCATGAACTGGAACAAGCTGATGAGAAATTTGATGGACATGGGTTGTCCTGATAATTTGTGCAGCTTTTTCGTGACTTCCTGAGGGATAGACGGATTAGCCTCAGTTTTGGTGGGCGGAAGTTGGAAAGAAACTGTGCTAGGGGTTGCCCCCAGGGTTCTTGCTGCGGACCTATTCTGTGGAATATCCTGGTAAACACCGTTTTCCAGGAGGAGCTCCCTGAGGGAGCCAGGCTGGTTCTCTATGCTGACGACCAGTTCCTCATTGTTGAGGCTGCTTCGAGAGCGAAGGCTGAGAAGTGTGTTGAAACTTCTCTCCAAATTCTCTCGAACTGGGCCCATGACTCTGGCCTTAAGTTCAATGTCTTCAAAACTAAAGCCCTCAGCTTTAAGCCTAGGGACATAAGAACTAAAAGGAAAGGGATCAAATGGGAACACAAGCCGGCTATCGGGATCGAAGGACGGAGAGTAGCGTTGGTCAATAGGATGACCATCCTGGGGGTGGTCATTGATGACAAGATGGGTTGGCAATACCAGGAGGAGGAGATGGTGGCGAGAGGCAGGGAGGCGTTGTGCAGGCCTGTCCTGGTTGGCTCTCAAAAGGGGGGGGGGGGAGAAGGAGGGTACTATTTTTAGGAACCTCTGCCTCTCCTGTGTCGAGCCAATCCTGCTATATGCTTCCAGGGCTTGGTGGCGCCGAAACAGAGATCAGAAGGTGGCGACTACTCTAGAGAGAGTGCAGAGGACAGCGGCACTCAGAATCACACGGGGATATCGCACTACCAGCAGTGAGGCCTTTTTGGTCCTCGCTGGGCTTATTCCCCTGGAGTTGAAACTAGAGGAGGAGACCATCAGACAGAAGATCTAAGAGAACAGGGAAGATGCCCTGGGACTTGAAGCGGGTGCCCTGGAATGGAAGAGGGACCCAAGAAAGCCTCCGCAGTGGTTGCCAAAGTGGAATTGGAGTCCTGGAGAGCCGACAGGGAATGGCACGGATGTTTTTACTGATGGGAGTAGGTCTGGAACCAATACTGGAGCTGGGGTAGTGATATTCACTAATGGAGAGCTGATCTTCCAAGAAAGTTTAACACTCAGAGTGGACGAATTGGTCTTTTCAGCCGAGCTGGTTGCGATCAGGGTAGCCCGCAGAGTGTGTGCCGAGAAGAACTTCAGCCCGGACCGCCTCTATTCAGATTGTATGTCGGCCCTCGTCGCCATCAATCTGGAGAAAGGGCAACTCGCGCATCAAATAATCCAGGAGCTGGAGATGATGACGCGGGCTCCGGAGCTCCCTTGGTTTAGGAGACACAGCCTCATCGAAGGTAATGAGTTCGCAGACAGTATCTCTAAGGCAGGATGCTTAAAAGGTAGATCACTGAGGACCACAGTGACCAAGAAAGAAGTTTATAGGAGGATCAGGGGGCACGTCCAGGACTTATGTTTGGACAGATGGAGAAACATTGTGAAGGGGAGAGAGTTATTCAATGGGGTAACAACACCCAAGTACCTCTGTAAGGTAATGTCCCACAAACTCATTAGGGTAGTTCCGGACATGGGCTCTTCCCCAAGTCTCCACAGATTTGAAATTAAGAGCAATCCTGATTGCGTCTGTGGAGAAAGGGATGTGAATGCACGCCACTACCTCTTGGATTGTCCAAGGGTAGTGGGTGTGCAGGAAGAGAGAAGGAGGGCGAGGGGCGCGATCGAGAGTGAGCTGCTGAGAAATCACAGCAAGCTTCTTGAGAAAGCCCACGACGTGGCAGCTGAGCTTTTCCTCAGCTGTGAGTGAACAGAGTCGACCGGGGTCTGCCTCCCCGCGGTCCCTGCTGGACACAGTAGATAGTTTCCTATTTTGCTGTGATTAAAGGCCACCGGTATAGAAATCCTTCCAGACACGTTGTCTGGGAGGTGGTGTTTCAAGGTACAATGTCCAATTACTAGCTTGGATACCGTTACTTGGCTTATGAGTTGAACAGAATAGCAGCGAAGGCATGCTTCGCATGCCGGCTTGTGGACCGAAAGGTCTGGGTGGCCATCTGCTTCTAGGGTATACCAACTGTGCTTAGGTGGGATCCTCCAGTTCTTGTTTATTTTGGCTACTGTTTCTATTTCTTTAAAAGTAAGTTTATTTTTCTGTAGCAAGGGTTCTTTTGTGCCTTTTTTCGCTAGCGCATCAGCAGCTTCATTGCCTTCAATGCTAACATGTAAGAGTATCCATTGAAGGTGAATTTTTGAGGTATTGAGAGTTTTTGGAGATAACCAATTATGTTCCTGCTTACTTTGTCTCTAAGTTCCCCTGTGTGACTAAAGTGTTGTATGGCACTTCTACTATCAGTAAGAATCCATATATCGTGATGTTTAATGTTTCTGATGGATTTTAAGACTTCATAGATGGCTATAAGTTCTGATCTGAAGACTGAGCAAAATTCTGGGTTTCTTCTGTTTATTTTCTCAATGCCATTTGTGGTTTTAATGAGAGAGCCACTGCCAGTGTGTCCCAACTCATCTCTGCTACCATCGGTATAGATAGTTATTGCATTTTTAGGAATTTTATATTAATTATTTCTGATGATAATTGTTTTAAGTATTCTGGATTTTGGTATTGTCTGTTGGTGGTTTCATTTAAAGTGGCATTAAAAATAACATTTTGTTAGTGGTTCGCATGGAGATATTTTTTTCAGCTAAATAATTATTTTCCACTTTATATTTTAAAAATCCATTTCTTTTGGCCAGGTGGAGAGGGCCTTCTTTTTTGAGTCTTAGATTGGATTCCCAATTAAGTATGTAATTGAAAGTTCTGTGTTTGTTTTCATAACTCTTGATTTTGTTTATATATTTTGGCAGATTGTAGCTTATTCTATTCTTTAAGGGCATAATGTCTGCCTCGTAAAGTACAATATCATTAGGGCAGGGTTTTCGAAGACCTGTAATAATTCTAGCTGCACTTAGTTGTATCCTTTCCAGTGATTTTAGATTTGTTTCAGATGCTGTACCATAGATTTGATATCCATATTCCAGGATAGGTCTCATTAGAGAAGTGTAAGTTAATTTTATTGTTGTTGCTTCAGCTCCCCACTCTTCCTGAAATATATTTCAAGATTTTTAGTCGGTCTCTTCCTTTTCTAACAACTCCTTCAATATGCTTACTGGAGTTGATTTCTGGATCCAGGGTGTAGCCGAGATATTCAGGATGTTTATTATATTGCAATTGTTGTTTTTTCAGAATAATATTTGGTCTTATTTTGTATAGTTTCTTATCGGTAGTAAAAAGACAGGTTTCAGATTTTTGTAGGTTAAATTCTAATTTATGTTTATTAGCAAATTTTTCTAAGTGGAGAAGAGTCTTGTTAAATCTCTTTCAGTTTTTTTTCCAGTTAGTGCTGCTGCTCCATAGAATAATGTCATCAGCGAAAAGTCCAATATTGATTTTATGTGAAATTTATTTTTCTATGCCTGCAATAAATAGGGTGAAGAGAGTTGGGCTAAGGACTGATCCTTGTGGTAATCCTTGGTACAATTTGAAGGTTTTAGATAGAGTGCCATTATATTTTATCCTGATTTATATATTTTTAAGAGAATAATTTATCCAAGTGATAGCTTTTCCATCAATTTTGAAATGTTTGTATAATTTTGTAATTAACTTGTTTTTCCATACCTTATCAAAAGCTTGTGTAAGGTCTAAAAAGCAGCTATGGTGTGGTTAGTTGGTTTTTCGTTTTGTGCATCTTTTACCTTTTGTGTGAAAAATAAGAGTTGGTCTATTGTCCCATGTCCTTTCCTAAATCCATATTGTTCTTCTGGTAAGAGATTTCTTGTGTCGGGGTGGTAGGTGAGTCGTCTGAGTATAATTTTTTTCCATTAATTTGCAGCAAATATTTGTTAGGGAGATAGGTCGGTAGTTTTTTGGGTCATCAGCAGATTTGTCAAGTTTTTTAATGGAAATTATTGTTGCATTTTTACAGTCTTGAGGCAATTTTCCAGTTTTCCAGGAGTTATTGAAAATATTAAGAAGTCTTTCTTTGCCAATTTTGCCCAAGTTTGATATCATTCGGCCATAGATTCCATCTGGCCCAGGAGTCTTGTTTAGGTCAGTGTTTTCTAATGCATAAGCTAGCTCTTTCATATTGATTTTTTTCATGGAAAATATTATGAGTGCTGGTGACATTTTTTACAGTCATGAATAATCTTTGGGGCCTTTTTTAAACCTTGATTTTACTACTTATTTGATATGAATTACCTAAAGGATTGGCAGCAATTTTGTCATTAGTTGCTGGTGTACCATCTGTATTCTTAATCATATTTGTGTTTTCAGTTTGTGGCAGGACTCTGTCAATTTGTTTTGCCCAATTCCAAAGTTTTGTATTTGGGTTTCTTGGGTTCAGGTTTTCACAAGTTTGTTTCCATTTTTCCCTTTTTATATTTACGCATAATCTTTTTTTATTTTTGTAATCACAATGTTCAGTTCAGTTCTACAATATTTTTGGTTTTGGGTGCACTTTTTTGTAGTTCATTTCTTTTAGTTATAAGTCTTTGAATATTTTTTGCCTGGTGTGTATAATTTGGAATCCATTTCTTAATATTACCTCTTGGTATTGAAACTTTGGCTGCTTTAATAAAGGTGTTTTCGAAAGATATCATATTAGCCTTTTTGAAGTTCCAGAATTTTTCTTAATTGAGCTAGTTTTGGTCTTGGTGCTAATTTCTATCAAATTAGGCAAATTATCACTTCCAAAACTTTTTAATATTTTCTATTTGCATTTGTGGAAAATGTCAGGATAGTAAAAACTTATATCAAGGGCTTGTGCAGTATTATAGCTTGTAGGAATGATGGGTAGGATTCCCATCATTTAAGCACATGAAGGCATTGTCGTCAAATATGTTTGATAGTATTTTTCCTCTTGGGTTCGGCGTAGAACATCCCCATAGTTGATGTTTGGCATTAAGATCACCTACAATAATAGTGTTGTCTGTAAGAAATTGAGCCATTGTTCCATCGTCAATAAATGTATTGTTTGGAGGGTGATACATATTGTATATGTGGATGGCTTTGTTTTGATTGAGGTAGACTTTGATACCTTGGGCTTCGAGGTCTAATGTGTTTGTAATATTAACGGCTATGTCCTCATAGTACAAATTCTTGATTAAAATTGCTAGGCCACGCCCTTCAACAGCATATACAGATGGATCTTCAGACCTTACCCTGAGTAATGGAGGGGCCGGAATTAACATAATACTGCAAGATGAAACAAACATCAAAATAAAAGAAGGAGCAGGACAGATTTCGTCAAACTTCACTTGTGAACTGACAGCTATCTGGAAAGCCCTTGATGTATGCCTTAACCAACCATCCCTGCATCAAGCAGAAGGAATTTTAATATACAGCGACTCCATATCCGCTCTAGAAGAAATTCAGAAGGGCAATACTAAAATGACACAGAAAATACACTCGTTACTTACCCAACTGGAACCATTGGAGAATAACTGCATTCTACAATGAATCCCTGCCCATGCTGGGATCAGGGGTAATGAAATGGCATTCGAATTGGCAAAGGAAGCCAGAAAGTTGAGCCAAAGGAAAGAACAAATGTCATTATTTGACGCTGATTCTTTGTCAAAATACAAGATAATTAAACGAAAAAATAAGAAAAGATCGAAATGCGAAATAAACTCTGAGAGAAAAATGACAAAAACTATAACAAGACTTAGAACAAAACACTATAAAGGAATGACAATACATCCAGATGGCACAAGAACCTATAGGGCATGCAACAATTGTCCTGGTGTGGAACTTACACCTACCCACATATTCTTATAGCCAGCAATGGCCGCAGCCTTGCAAAAATTAGACATAGCCCCTGAGCAGCAGCTTTACACACCTAAGATAGTGGACATTGCTGCTGCTGTGATGGAGATACATGGATACATCTGAGGCTCTTTATTGGACACGACAACAACAACGGCATTCCAGAGTAAAATAAATTATCAGAGATAGATACATATTTTTCGAATGAATTAAAATAAATATAATCGATACTGAGTGAGAGTTGAATTAAAAATATTAGAAATTTATTATCTTCGGAAACAAACCGTATCTAAAATATCAATTTTCCTTTTGCTACATGTTTTAATTTGCATTTACCTATTTTACATATCTCTGATTGTATTTGAAAATCGTTAACCAATTCTTCATACTTTCGGCGAAGTGGTGTTTTATTAATTTGTTTTTTTGATATTATTAGGGTTCTTTCCTGGTATTCAAAAAGGAAAAATACATGCCGATCAGTTATATTTTTCAATTTATCAAACAATTTGGCCGCTGAATATCTGATTCTGGTAGAGCGCCATCTGGCGAATAAAATTGTAACTAAAATCAATTTCGAATTTTTCATTATTTGCCATAAAAAATCCCATTGCATCCTGAACACAATGGTGTTTACCGCATTGCTCTAGCGCAAATATTCGCGGAGTTATTAATTTTTAAAATAGTGCGGGACTTTTGGATCACCCTGTATATGTTATATCAAAATATTATTTTATTTGGAATTATATTTCATAGATACAAATATTCTGTTAAATCGACCGCCATAGGTCACGCTTTGCATATATAAACTCGTTGTTGTTTTTCCCCGTTGGCCGGCTCAAAACTTTTGTACATTATGTAAATAATATTTTGTTTTTCTTATTCTACTCGCCTTAAGCCAGGCATTACTTTTACCAAATTATGTTTTATATATATTTCTTAGCTCAAATAAAGAAATATCTGATCAAAACTATTTTATTATTATAGTTTCAGGATTTTAACCACGACTGGATCACCATTACCATAATCCTCAACAATCAAGATACAACAGAAAATCACATTTTTTAAATAATATATACATATTTTGTAAAACGATACTTGAAGTTACACCGCATGAGTTTCTTTTCAACGAAAAAATCAAAATTTTTATCTCAAGGTGAAATATCGAAAATTTCTAACCTTTTTTGGATGAGGTATGAAAGGATGAATTATGAAAAGTAATGACGAACGGAAAAATAAAAGTGTCCAGGGATGGGAATCGAACCCACAATGTTCCGCTTACCAGGCAGATGCCATGTCCACTAGGCTACCCTGGACGTATTTTTCCGTTCGTAAATGATACATAAAGTAACTTATAATACAAAACATAAATATAAAACAAAAGAAACTCATGCGGTGAAACTTCAAGTGTCGTTTTACAATCACAGGCCGCAGTGTATTATATTGTAATATACATATTTTTTAAAAAAACAATAAAACATTGTTAATAATAACAAAGATTACAATACAATAGAAAAACATACAATATTTTGAAACATTATTTTAAAATAACAAAAGATTTGTTAAAAAGAAAATGTTTTTAGAGGTTAAGAATATTGGATAAAATCGAATGTTTTCTTTTTCATACACAGTGTGTTTGTCCAATATATTTTGACAGTTCTCACAACATGTGACATGGCCTGTTATTTTAGAAAAATCCAGAAAAACTTTATTGGAAGGTGCGGCCGCCATTTTGTTATAAAATATGGAAGAAATTCTACGTGAGATCCCCCCAATTTTAATAAACTTTTGCTCAGGAAGTGAAAATTAAATGTCAAACTGACAACATTGATATGTTTGTTGGAATAGAGAGTTGATAAAATTGGGCAAATTTCTTCTAACACGCTTGATACCTTAGTAGGGAATCTTAGTAATATATATGTATATATGTAATATGCATATATGTAATCTTCTAATATGCAAATAATTTTAAATATTTTAATACTATCTCATTGGGTGTTTTAAATAATTTTATTAATTAGTTAAAGTATATATACAAGTATATACTTGTAATATACTTGTATATATTATGTAATATAAAAGCTAAAATATTTCTATATTTTAAAAATTATATATTTTATTTTTATTCATTGATAATTTTACTTTTGTTATCATCGTTTTTAGAATGACTTTCAGTTTAGTTGTAAATATGCGTAGTTAACATATCTACCTTTTTGAATCACTAATATAGGATTAGCTTTATAAATTCTATATAATGTGAAAATAACTAATGTGTAATATTTCCTCAAGTAATTGAAAATAAAAGCTACTTGATGGTAAATAATTATCTTTTTCTCATCACGACTGCACCTTCAACCCTTTATCTTATCGATCCTTTGTCTTATCAACCCTTTATCTAACAACAAACAAATTATTCATAACATATATATATTAAGTGATTTTATTTTCGTAATTTTCACTTAATCAAAGTGTATAGTCTCTATCTCCTACACATGGAATAATTTTTTTTTAATTCATATTTTCTAATATTTTTATAATATTTTTATTTCATATTAAGGGTGTGTATATTGAATAGGATTCACGCGGGTTTTGACCAAATGAATGTTTAACTAATCTATATTGGTTCAATTAATTATTCTAATTATATTTATAAGAGAGAGATAGAGTTTCATTATACATTCAGAGACAAAACTTTAAAAAGTGGAAGGTTTTTGAGGTCGACGATCTTCTATTAATATATATGGTAATTTAAACCAACAATCCCATATTGTATATAACTTATAATAAGATTTTAATGTTGTATAATAGAAACACATCTGTAAATGATTATACGTATTATTGACATGTGTCTTTACATCATCATATGTAATGTAATTTGTACAAACAGGATAAATAAATAAAAATCTGTAATAGATTTAAGAGTTGAGCTAAGCAAGAGATAGAAGTCATAACGTCAAAATCGAGATAGATTTAGAATTCCCACAACAAGACCACCCACACTGTTCACAGCTGGTGGAATGCAAAGCCCCCTTCCACACCTGGTGACATGTAAAGGCCCCCTTTTTCTCAGAAACGCCCCTGGCGCATAAGGCCCCCCGTCTTTAACCTATAAATACAATCACTTTACAGTCACTTGACAGTTAGTTCACCCTCAGTGCAAGCCCGCGTCGGTCGTACCTCATGTCGATCTCATCTAACATGTAGTTAGTAAGAACTCTTCTATCTCCATCTTTCGCTCCTAGCTCAACTTTTATCTGTTAACGGAACTTTCTTAGTGCAACTGTGTCTTCGTTTTTGTGTGGACATTCCCAAGCTTTCCACTCTGCCTCGACCACGACTGCCTGTATTTCGTGAGAACTTTTAAAGGTCTTACAAGGTGCAGAGAGGTACTGGAAAACTCTACATCCTGACTGTTCCTCTCGGTTAACACAGTATAGCGAGAGTCAACACCTTATCATCACAAAGTAAATCGACAGGATTCATTACAAGAGTCAACAACCAAACCTCTACTTATTACAGCTAGCCGACAGGATAACCAAAACGAAGAAGGCCAGATAGTTCAGATAGAAGCGAGAAAGTGCAAAGATGGAAGAGCAAACCGAACAGTCCAACGATGCGACCGGGCTATCTGTTCCCCAACAAGAGACGACATTTGAAGAGGAGGAAACGTCGCCGCCCCAAGGGACCTCTGCAGACCCGCTGACACAGATCGCCGATGCCCTGAGTAAGCTGCTGATCACCCGATCTCCTAGGGAGATAGATGTGAGTCCATACGATGGTACCTTTGAAGCCCAGAGCTTTTTCGACAACTTCGATGCCCAAGCAGACCGAGCTGAGCTGACCTACACGGATCACCTACGCAAGTTACCCTGCTACCTGCAAGGTAAGCCACTCCAATATTTCCGAAGCCTACGGTTAGATAGGTTATTTTATAATGATGTCCGCCAAACCTTGATAGATTTATTCCCAACAACGACAGAAGCGTCGTTTTCACGCTTCCTAGCCATCAAATTGACACCCCAAATGCCCCTAGAAGACTACTACCAAAACAAAACGGTAATGGGCATGAAATTAAACCTACCCGCCGACATATTAATAGATTCTCTGACCGAAGGACTACCCGTCGCAGACCAGCGATTAATCGCCACGGTGCAGCCAAACACCATTAAAGAATGGTTCGACCTAGTGTCAAGAATAAGGAGAACTCAGTGTGCCACCAGTGCAGCGTACCAGTGCCAAGTAGACAAGGCCCCACATCCAAACTACCACAACCCACCACCGCGGTACAACAACCAGCGGTCATCACGTGTAACGTACCAAGTTGCACCCCCACCCTCGCCTTGCAAGTATTGCAATGCTATGCACTGGCACTCCCAGTGTGAACAACGGTTCCAACAGGACCGAACAAGCCAAGTCTACAGCGCCAGACCACGCACAACCACTGTACCAAAATCTGGTACCCGGCCCAAAGTCCAATCTCGGAGCCCTGTTCCCCAAGTCCAAGCTGCAAGCCGAGACGACTCTACAAGCCCCGCGAGCAACTCAACGGTAGGAAAACCTGAAACCTTTTTTCGTTGAACAGCTCGTAATATGGACTGAACTGTCACCAAATGTAAATTTGCCCTTTTTAATAGACACGGGAGCATCTATTAACATACTTAACTTGGATATTTTAAGAACCATAGAAAATAGATTACCATATAAAATTATTATCCATCAGTACAGTTTAACTATAAACGCAATAGCCCACAATGTAAATACCCTTGGATATATATTTTTAAAACTTAAAATAGGTAACCTCACCCAAAAACTAAATTTTTTTATAGTAGAAGCTTCACTACCTTTTGGTATTTTATCTATTAATACCCTTAAAATATTTAAATTAATTATAGATTTTAATAATCTCCAAATTTATCAAAATAATGATGCTCTCCCAACGAATGTCTATAAGTTCACCAAGTGCAAACAGGATTTATGTCTCACTCAACCGAGGGAAACGGCTATTTTTACCACCTTCCCCTCGAACCAGTCCTGTTTACACGTGGCGGACCCTACCCCAATTATATGTTCCCCCACTATTGTTTCACCCACTATATCTCCTACCCATGATATTGAGATTTCTATACCTTCTAATGCAGCACCTCAGTTAGGACATTGTCCACACGAACTCCACCGAATTCTATATGAATTCTCGCAAGTGTTCTCTACTAATAAATACAATGTGCCCAAATTGAACATACCACCGGTAAAAATCAATACCACCACAGATAAAATAATAGCATTACGCCCATATAGAGTGCCACTACACGACCAACAAGAAATACAAACCCAAATAGAGCAAATGCTCCAAAATGAAATCATTGCCCCGTCAGTCTCACCTTATGCCAGTCCAATAACTCTTGTTACAAAACGTGACAAAACGAAACGTTTCTGTATTGATTACAGAAAACTTAATGAAATCATCGCTCCAGACGTACATCCTTTACCTTTAATAGAAACCATTCTTGACAAATTGTCGAAAGCCAAATACTACTCTTCTGTAGATATAGCATCCGCATATTGGCAAGTGGAAGTAGAACCTAACTCACGTAATCTACTAGCTTTCGTGACGTTAGATAGTCAGTACGAATTTTGTAGACTTCCTTACGGATTTAAAAATTCGCCACAGATATACCATCGTGCCATAAACCAGGTCATGCAAAAATATAAACTAAATTTTGTTACCCATTACTTCGACGATTTCATTATTTTTTCTGACACCTTAGAGGATCATCTACAACACCTACAACAATTTCTAGCGGTGTGTCAACACGAAAACATCAAACTCAATTATAACAAATGTTCGTTTTTTAAAACAAATATAGATTTCTTAGGATACACTGTTACCGCAGGTACTTATGCACCACAGACGCGCAACCTTGATACCATAAGTGCCATCAAACCACCTACCAATCAAAAGACGTTACAATCATTTTTAGGAGCAGTGAACGTGTATAATAAGTTTATACCAGATTATGCCCGCTTACGAGCACCTTTAAATAAACTACTTTAAAAATATGTGAAATGGAATTGGGACCCAGATTGTCAACAAGCTTTCACCACTCTCAAAGAGAGTTTAACCAGTAAACCAGTACTACACTTGTATCAAGTCGGTTTACCATGCCGCCTTTATTGCGACGCATCCACCCAAGGGATCGCAGGCATACTCAAACAGGTACATCCAGACGGACAAGTACATCCTGTACAATATTTCAGCCGCGCCCTTAGAGCACATGAGAGAAACTACACCGTTTCCGAACTCGACTGCCTCGCCATCGTCGAAAGTGTAGACAAATTCCGAATATACCTCACCGGTATAAAATTCACCATATACACAGATCACCAGGCTTTACAATGGCTTAAAACTATAAAAAAAATTCGTCAGGACGACTCTTTAGATGGAGCCTGAGACTATCTACCTATAATTACGAAATCTACTACCTCAAAGGCAGCCAACAGTACGAGGCAGATTTGCTATCACGAAACCCCTTTGTAGGATTTGTCAGTGCTGATATTATCAAACAGCATCAACCAACAACATCCCCCTTCAACATTGATACAAACGGCTTACATACCATTACCCGAAAAGGTGTAATTAAAATAATAATTCCCGAAACCCTGCAACATACTCTAATGAATAAAGTTCACCAAGAATATAACCACCCAGGCATCTCTCAGATGACCCGCATAATTACTGCCCAGTACTACTGGAAAGGTATCTCTAAATCTATAGAAATATTTGTCAAGTCGTGTCACACCTGCCAAATCATTAAAAGGCCCAAAGGTAAACCCTATGGTGCCCTCGGACAAATTCCACCACCTCAACAACCATTCGACTTAATCTCTATAGATACCATAGCTGGATTTTCGAAATATGGACACTCCAAGACATATCTACACGTAATAGTGGATCATTTAACGCGATATGCTTGGACCTTCCCATCGAAGTCCACCAGTACCCTAACGTATATTCAAACCCTCAAAACTGTACTATAGCAAGGATCTCCCAAGCGTCTGTTATCTGACAGAGCGCCCGCTTTTACCTCAGAAAAATTCCGTAAATTTCTAATAACACATGGTATACAACCCCTACTTACCACAAGCAATAACCCACAAGCAAACGGTTTAATAGAACGCTTAAATGCGACCATTACAGGCAAGCTCAGACTAGCTTATCTAGAAAATCCGAAAGCTTCCTGGACTCAACTAGTTAAGCGCGTCACTCAGACGTATAATAACACACCTCATTCTGTCACAAGTTTTCCACCTACCTACTTAATGTTCAATGTTATCCCCCCAGATCTAAGAACTCTTCTTAACCCATACCCCGAAATAAATATAGCTCGAGAGATAGCAAACTCTCGTACTCAAAATAAGCATAAAAAAAAAGATAAAGAAACATTTGATAAGCAGCACAGAACACATTTCGAAGTGAATGATCTTGTTTTGGTCAAAAATTACAGACATCCCGACACAGGTAAATTAGCACCATATTTTACTGGACCATACAAAATAATTGAAATAATCTCACCCAATGTCGTTCGAATAGATCGCCCCAATCAACCTCTCAATAGAGACAGTGACACCATACATGTCAATAAATTAAAATATTACACAGAGAATGTTCTGTACATAACACCTCCGCAATTCCGATTTGTCCAAAACCCACAGCGATTGCCTCGAAACGTATATCTCAGTGAATTCAATCATTTGACTCCAGATATCTTCGAGACGCAACTATTCCGAATTATACCGCCTACGAGCTCACAGCCCTTTTTGCATTTAAATCCCGGTATTTTCAAATAGGCAAGAAAATTTACTACCTCAACAAAGAAGTAAGTCAGTTTCAAGTAAATCTCAAACCTAGAAAACCATCCCACATGTGTGACAACCCCAAAAATAGAATTTCCGTGAAAAAAAGGAAGTAGACGCCCTTTATGACGTCACTCCCCTTGGGCACTGCTATCTTTGGACATGCCCTCTCTTCCCCCTCAAGGCAGATCTTCATGACCGCTATCTTTATATGCGCCATTTTTTTTAACACATGTTTCATACTAATCATTTAGATTTCCTCGAGAATCTCACCAACGAGATATCACAACACAACATACATTAAACATTTTACATGTTAATTGATAACACCAATTAAAACAATTTGGTTAAGTCTTATATAGACTTTATAACGCGAAAGAGAAATCATTCTCTACATACCAGCATTGTGGACAAACGAAGGGATCATTTCACATATTCCCGCTTCAGAGAGTCAAAAACACCAATGTTTACCAATGGGATATGATCTACACACAACAGTTGTAACTTTTCTTAAAAAGAGACAATTTTTGTTCAGTTTTACACTACTTAAAATTTATCCAATCATTAATAACCTTTAATTTTATTTGAATTTTTGTATAAAATCTTGAATAATTATTTTTATTTTTACCTTTCAATTATATAATCAAATTTTTAATCCAACATTTAAAAAAAAAAAAAAAACTTTAATCAAATTTACTTTTATTTTTCATGATATTATTTTAGTATTGCAAATCATCTAATTGTTTCAAAAATTATTTTTATTTTATTATTTATTATATATTTTATATATTACATGTTTAATTTTGTCCACTTACACTTTTTGTACCCGCAATCATATTTCTATATTTCTATTCACTATATTTTATTTGTTTAAATACCTTTATTATCTGACAATGTTTATCATCCACTATCGGGCATCTACAACAATCGTTTTCAACAATCATATTATTTAACCAATTCCCTATATTTTTCATCACTATCTTTTCAGTCATTGCGTCACATCAACGTAGAAAAACGACAGCAATGCTTGACAATTTATTTTTTGATTTCGTAATTCAACAAACTCTTTGAAAACACAGTTCCCCAGATTTAAAAATCCCAACTTCTGGCCTGAACACGTTTCAAAAGTTCATTTAATTTCATCCGCAGAGCAAATCACCATCGCATTCACAAAGCGTTCACTTTTTTCAACTTTCAACTTTTTTTTTTCAGCTCTAGCGGATCACATTCAACCTTTGATTTCGAGTCAAGTCAGACCACCTACTGTCGCTACAATTCTACTTCTCGCATGGCTCTATTTCACTCCTTTCTCAATCATATTAATAAGCAACTTTTCTTCAACAACTTTTAACCCAATAATCCTAAAATTGTGACAAAACACTGTAACCCTTATATAGGATCGCAAGTGAAACATTGCCAAGGAAGACAGCTCAAGTCTATATCCTCGCTTTGCACCTGGATCTGAGTATTTGGTTCACATGTGCACTCCTAACAATTGCATATTCTTCAACTACTAACCCTTTCCAACGCCCGCCAATATTCTCTTAGAATGTGAATTTTTATGTCATCATTTTATTTCAATCATCTTTTTTTTTTAAATCAAACAAAAATGTCATTTTTATTTCACTTTTATATATCCAAACAATCATCTTGTTATAGCCCTTTTTAGCCCTCACAGTTTAAATTAATTAAAATAAATTTTAATTACTTACCTGTGTTAGAGAGGCTTTACCCGCTTAAACCCGGATAAACCCTTTCACTCCCGGGGCCCATCTATAATAATTTAAACCAACAACCCCATATTGTATATAACTTATAATAAGATTTTAATGTTGTATAATAGAAACACATCTGTAAATGATTATACGTATTATTGACATGTGTCTTTACATCATCATATGTAATGTAATTTGTACAAACAGGATAAATAAATAAAAATCTGTAATAGATTTGAGAGTTGAGCTAAGCAAGAGATAGAAGTCATAACGTCAAAATCGAGATAGATTTAGAATTCCCACAACAAGACCACCCACACTGTTCACAGCTGGTGGAATGCAAAGCCCCCTCTCACACCTGGAGACATGTAAAGGCCCCCTTTTTCTCAGAAACGCCCCTGGCGCATTTACAGTCACTTGACAGTTAGTTCACCCTCAGTGCAAGCCCACGTCGGTCGTACCTCATGTCGATCTCATCTAACATGTAGTTAGTAAAAACTCTTCTATCTCCATCTTTCGCTCCTAGCTCAACTTTTATCTTTTAACGGAACTTTCTTAGTGCAACTGTGTCTTCGTTTTTGTGTGGACATTCCCAAGCTTTCCACTCTGCCTCGACCACGACTGCCTGTATTTCGTGAGAACTTTTGAAGGTCTTACAAGGTGCAGAGAGGTACTGGAAAACTCTACATCCTGACTGTTCCTCTCGGTTAACACAGTATAGCGAGAGTCAACACTTCATCATCACAAAGTTAATCGACAGGATTTATTACAAGAGTCAACAACCAAACCTCTACTTATTACATATATATATTTTTTTTTATGAAACAGCAGCATATTTGTTCAAACTTGGTTGATAAATTGAGATAAAAAGTATCCCCTAATCTTTATTAATTAAGAAATTATAATTATTGAATAATTAAAAGAATCACTAATTAATTGATATTTATTCCGAAAGATGGCGCAAGCCATCAGTAATTTTTATTTGCGTGATCAGGAGATGCATTTCTCTTTATATATTTATTTTTTTATGTATGTGTTATTTTTATTCGAGTAGTTAGTGATCTATGGATACGCTTCAGGATCCCGGGTTACCTATATGTGTTATTTACTGTGTTTTATTTTTATTACAATTCGCAAATTTTTCCTTCATTATATTTATCTATATAATTCTTTATACAGTTACGAGCGCGTCATTCCTCATCTCCTAATCAACTCTGTCACCGTTTGCTTTTTTTTTTGGAATGGCGCCCTCCTATTGGTTGGCTACGATCACGCCACCTTTGCCCCCCCCCCCCCCCCCATCATGCCTCCTCCACTCGCTATTTCGTTTTTGTAACTATTGTGTTGGAGCGGGTCGCTCCTTAAATAAATGCATATATTAGTTAATAACTAAATGGAATCCTCTCTTTCTTTTTCCCAGTATGAGACGCCTACGGAAGCCAACAGTACATAGACAGATAAAGCACATAGGCTATAGTTATTAACTAATATATGCATTTATTTAAGGCGCCAATTTATAATTGTAACAAATAGTATTTGAATAAAAACATTCAATCGGGTAAAACACGGGCGTTGCCCGGGTCATTCGGCTAGTAATGAGAGAAAGAAAATACTAAATTGATTTTTTTACTCATCACCACCAAAACTACTGATTCAATTATTAAGAAATATGTCAATATAGTTAGATAAAATGGTTATTCAAATTTTACACTATCTCTCTCCACGATACTAATTATTACAGATAACTACATTAAATCAACTTCCATCATTGCTTAACATATTGTAAATAACTACCTTGCGATTTCTTCTATATTCTTATGTTGTTGCTTATTTGTTTAATGTATATGTTTATTCAATGGTCTTTTTCTTAATTGTTTATTTTCTTTTTGATAATTCTGTTACCTACTCTACTACAATATGCATTATTGTAAATAGTTTCATGCGTAATTGTCCAGATCGGATATAGCGTGTCTTATTTGAAGCTGTTAATAAATAATATTTTACACCAAGTATCCCAATAATCAGCTAATTTGCATATTCCGGTCTGGGAAAAAATGATGATAATGACGAATTACTTGCGTGTTATTGATTGGATCAAATATTTTAGTGAAGAAAAATAATTTCCAAATATGCATTGAAAGCCTTTGAATTTTTATCAATAAGGATATATAAATGCCATTAAACATCTCGATAAAAGTTGCATATGAAAGGATATGTAAAAAAGGTGTTAAAAACCAAATAAAAATTGTGCCCAATGAATGGCTGAAGGGAACATTGGCGAATTGATAAAGAAATATCAGAAATCAATAGAAATACTGGCGTCCTATTGGTCCATACCTGCTATGGAAAGCTCCACCAATAGAAATCGTTCTAGATACCTCTCATTTTCTGGTATATTATTGGATAATCGAATCTATATATTGATATACAATGATCACAAACAGATTCTTATTCTATTTTTTTTTCTCCACTTGTATATGTGATATTGGAAAAAAAATACAATATATCATAGATATAGATTTTTAAAGTGTACGACATATATATATTAAGATTAGAATTATATTTGCGTTTTGCTGTTTAAAAGAGGTGCAGCCGTGGAAAAGTAAAGATAATTATTTACCTTTCAAGCAGATTTTTATTTTGAATCACTTGAAGCAAATTACACATAAAATTATTTATCACTGCAATATAGAATTTATACAATGAATTCTATATTCGTGATTTTAAAAAAAAATGTAGAGTTAACTTTACATATTTACAACAAAAATAATTAAAGTGGTATGTTTTGAATCTATGGTCAAAAATATATACAACAGTCAATGAATGAAAATAAAATATATGTTTTTAAAAAATAAAATAATTGCATTTTAGATTATATAATATTTATATTATTTAGAATACTTATAAAAGAAGAAATGGATCAATAATTGAAGATGTATTGAATGAGGAATACGCTCTCTAGTCTAGATTAAAGACCGATCTAGAAGATTAGATGATTACTATCTTTAATATAGTCTTAAATACGGTGTTATTAGGTGTGCTCTTGTCGATTCAAATTTATTTAGTTAGTTAATAACTATATAAGAGAAATTTGAACAATTTTGACGCGTATAATTCTTTTAAAAATAAATCCATTTTCTACTGCCTTTACTACAATGATAAAAAGAATGACAGCGTCAAAAATAGTTCAATTTTTTTTATAACAGATGGCACGCTAGTGCATAGTATAGATAGTTATGTAATTAATCCAGCAGCAGGTTCCTGGAGCCACGTACAGAAATCACCAACTACCAATATGGATTTCGCAGGACCATTCATGAACAATATGTTTTTGATCATTGTGGACAGTTTTTTCTAAAATGGCCGGAGGTTATAGGAATGAATTCCACAACAACTCAAAATACCATCAAAGTTCTAAGAGAGATTTTCTCACGTTACGGGATCCCAGAACAAGTTGTAACTGATAAAGGAAGCTTTCGGGCAAGCCCTTCTTCAGCTAACTATAGTGAGTACACTATAGTTAGCTGAAGAAGGGCTTGCCCGAAAGCTTCCTTTAATCGCGTTAATAAAAAAGGGTTGCGGCGATATATGATCCCCTCTTTCTAATTTGACGAAATCCGCAATCCGTTTACCAGGAATACAGCATATTGGTTTTGTTTACTATGTCTGTACATGAGGTGACGTCAGGCTGATTTCTTTCTTGAGAGATTTTCTAGGGATTCTGTACTTAGGTTGGTGAACTCTAAGACGATGGCCGTTAGGAATCTTTGGTATTGGAATGTTGGACTGGTGAAGTTGATTTGAAAATAGCCCAAAAGTTGTCGCTAATTTTATTTGTTTTTATGTTGTAATATTAAGATGCACTAGCGCGCCATCTGTTATCAAAATACAAAACTATTTTAGACGCGTATGATTCTTTTTAAAATAAAACAATTTCTACTGTCCTTTTACTGCAATGGAAAAATTAATGGGAGGGCCTGCTCATCAGTGGTGAACCCTCCCAGCGGTTTCGCCAGTTTAATCTACCATACCGCTGTTATATTGCATTTTTGAAACTTCCTTTTATAGTGATACTGATGCAAGACTCTTCGAATGGGTATTTTAGATTAACTATGGACATAAGCTTTTAGGACAGCAGAATTACATATAATTATAAATATATAATATGCTTCAAGCAATCGCTCTTCCGTAAATATCAATTTGCGTCTTTTATTCGAACAATTATATTACGATGCACTAGCGCGCCATCTGTTATCAAAATACAAAACTATTTTAGACGCGTATGATTATTTTTAAAATAAAACAAATTCTACTGCCCTTACTGCAATGGAAAATTTAATTGGAGGGATATATTAGAATATATCCATACACACTTTTAAAATTAACTCTTTGAAGCGTTTAACTTTATATTGAATTAAAATATTTAAAGAATTTGTGGATTACTCACTATTGTGAGTATGCAAATAACCCACTGTAATGTTCTTTTAAAAATATATTATATTGGTAATTTTTAAGTCTTGCTCTTTGGCAGCCTGTAATTAAAATAAATGCAAAACACAATGAGAGGTATTTATACATATTGCTACTTTATTAAATCTATTGATAATATATGTTATATTTTTTAAAAAAGAGATTTTCTGCTTTATTTTGGTTATCTTGAGGATTATGCTATGGTATTGCAGTCGTGGTTAAAATCTTGAAACTATAATAATACAAAACAAATAAGATTAGAAATAACTTTAATTGAGCTAAAGGAATATATTAAAAATATAGTTTGATAAAAGTACTGCCTGGATTAAGGCGTAGGAATAAAAAAAATGAAAAACCTATTTACATAATGTACAAAGGTTTTGAGCCGGCCATCGGGAAAGAGAGAAAATATCTTTATTTACGGGGCTGCTAACCAAAATAAATGATTTTTGAGCCCCAATGGCCGCGCAAAGCGGAATATATAAAACCACTATGACCAGGCTGGAGAGGCTAGGGAGGCCATCGGGAAAGAGAAAATATCTTTATTTACGGGCTACTAACCAAAAGTTATGATTTTTGAGCCCAAAATCGATGTCAGGTGGCAAGGGACCCTAGGATGTGGAAGCAGGAGATGTCTCGCAGGGGTGGTGGAAACGTTGGGCAAGCAGGGGAATAGCGCCAGGGTGCAGTGAGGCGGGTGCGTTGAATAGGCCAGGAATCCAGGAGAAGTGGCAGATGGAAATGGAGGCAGAAGGTCCTTGAAGCCTAGAACTTGAGGGCCCTAGACTTAAGGATGGGGCAGCTTGAGGCTCTCGCCTCGTGCTTGTCAGGAAGGCCCTGGGAGCAGCAGTTGGCACATTTGGAGGTGCGCTGGTCAGCAATGGATGGGCAGGTTCGGCCTTCATGGCCGTCTTCACCGCAGTGGAAGCACTTAGGAGCTCTGGTGCATTGGGCAGAGTTGTGGCCGAAGCCACAACAGCGGAAGCAGACGCGGGCGCGGATGGACTCCTCGAAGTTTAGGATTACTCCATCCACCACGATCCTCCCGCGAACGCCCAGGGCTCTAAAGGTCTTGAGGTCCACCTCGATGAAGGCGGTGCAGGTCCCGTTTCTGGGTGCAGAACGGTGCGCCACGCGCACCACCTTGTCCCCAGGAAGTTTTCTAACAGCAGCGGTTTCCAGGAAGGTCTCCTCAATTGTGGAGTTGGATGTCTCCTCATCCACTTTGAAGAGGCAGATCCGTGGCAGGATCTCCTTCTGCTGGCGGACCTTCATTCCATTCAACTTGCTGGCCAGGGAGGTTGTAACCTCAGGGATGGTGTCAGGATTGCTGGAATGGAGGACCAGCTTCCCCTTGGTGCGCAGGGAAGCCCAAACGCCTTGGGGGAGAGTGTGAGCAGCGCGGACTGTTTTCAGCATCTCCCTTGGGTCAGCCTGTGGGTCATCTGAGATGACCACTGTGTGGGCCGCCGATTTTTCTCCATGAAGGATCACTTGGGCGGCCGCAGGCTTGGAGACGTGGGAAGGCACAGGTTTTGAAGGACCATTCAGGTTTGTCCTCTTTGCAGGCGGGTTGGGAGCTTCAGACTGCTTCCTTTTGGTTGGAGCAGGAGCAGGCAGGGAGGAGGCAGGCTTCTTGGCAGGGAGAGCAGCAGGAGCAGGAGTGGCGGGCTTGATTGGGTCAGTCTGGGAGCTGGTTTCATTGCAGGAAGGAGCAGGGCAGGTTTGAGTGCCGCGGCAAGCAGTCTTGGGCTTGTTGGCCTCCTCAATTTCGTCCAACTCGGCGAAGGACTCGAGGGTGTCAGTGAGGTTCTCTACATTGGTAGCGAGGGCCTTGATCATTTCAGTCCGCGAGGCGATGTAGCGGATCAGGTCCTCATGCAGGGATTTCAGGGCAGGATGGCCAATGGAGCTCAGGATGCTGCAGTTGCGTGAGATCACCATCTCATCTTCCCTCTCCAGGTCGGCGACGTTCACGATGCGGGTTGTAGGCTTGTAGGCCTTCTTTTTCTTCTTGGCAGGATTCATGTCGACCAACGGCCATCGGGAAACAACAACAATGAGTTTTTATAGGGGAAGCGTGACCTCTGGCGGTCGATTTAACAGAGTATTTTAATCTATGAAATATAATTTTAAATAAAATAATATTTTAATATAACATATATATATATATATATGAAAAAGGCATCTACTTATCGTGCAACTGAAAGTTGCTGATGGCTTGCGCCATCTATCGGAATAAATATCAACTTTCAGTTTCACGATAAGGAGATGCCTTTTTTCATAATTATGCACCTTATCCCAGTACAATATCACATTTGTACTATTTTTTCACATATATATACCTATATATATACAGGGTGCAGTTATTATTTGAGAACAAAATGATGCCCATGGGGAAAAATGAATAGAAAAATAAAAAGAGAATTCATTACAATGTTTTATATAGATAAACACATACACCTAAAGGACGACATCATTCAATGAACCCGCCATCAGCAGCAATAACAGCTTCTATACGCTGTCGAAACCGACTGCAGGCAGTAATAAGATGGGTCTTGGGAATGTTTACCATTGCATCCACTATAGCAGCTCTGTGTTGTAGGAATGACTATTGGAGTCTCTCTCAACTACGCCCTACACGTAATAGTCCAGTGGATTGACATCTGGTGAGCTGGAGGGACCAAACGCTAGGTGTGACATGGTCGTGAAGATTCTAGGCCATCCATTCTTGGATTATTCTGGTTGTTTGAGTTTGTTCAGAAGGCGCTTGGTTCTAGTCAAGCGGTTTACCTTGGTTCTTTCGGGCATGAACTGTCCTCTCCGCATCACGTATGATTTGTAACGGAGGTCCTCATGAACCACAGGCCGGATGGAAGCCTCATCAACCTGCAGCTCTCTGGCGAGTGTCCTCATTGACCTCCTAGGACCCTCATCGATAACAGCTTGGACATGGTTTATCAATTCTGGTGTCCTGGTACTGTCAGAACGTTAAGTGTTTTTTATTTAGAGCGTCATTAAAAAAATTAAAAGAGTGATTGTTCAAATTCTGCTAAGCGAACTCCAGATAACGGACTTTTCATACAGAAAACATGATATTGTCACGGAGATAAATAAAGCAATGGCAAATTAGGGAATAATTAATTTATTATAATGGGTATTTATAGGGAGAGAGAGAGAGTGTACAACTTACTCCATGTTAAAGATAATCCTAAAATGAGCGGCGTCAGCCACCGTCCCGTTTTCCTTATTTACAGATCAGCTTCCGAGAACCCCTCACACCTGTGGTCCCCCCCCCCCCCCCCCCCGGGGTCCAGGGTTGATTGACAGGTGTCCCATCTGGATGGAGCTTCTTGACAATATTATCAAGGTTACTAACCAAGTTTTATGATTTTTAAACTCATTAATGGATATAGCTAGCAGATATACCGCAGTACTGTTCCAATACATCAAATTGTTAAGCGTCTCCTAAACTTTAAAACAAGATTCCCTAGAACAAGGGAAGATAAAAGAGTGATAATAATGGGGAAGATAAAGATGAGTAAATAGAAAGGCAAACACAAGTCAACAATTGCTTGGAAATTAAATAAATTTTGAAATTTATACGCAGATTTGATTTTTTAAAAATCACTAAGAAAAAAAACACTACTAATTATTAATAATTCCTAAAATAATTGCAGTTAAGCAAGCTTTCATTCGGAAGAATCCGAGAAAATCCAGGTCACACATTCGATTAGTGTTTATATTTTTTAAAAGTTCATTTCACGTTTTAAAGTATGCAATTTATTAGAAAACAATAAAACCTCAATATTACACAATAGTAATCCGTTGAAATACCGAAAAAAAAATAGTCAAGCAGAAGATACGATGCTGTAAAAATACAATCAAAGATCGATTATACGAGGCAGAAGATCAAAAGCTGTAAACCCAGACGATGTCATCCAGCCAATAGGCATCCATTTTTATTTTACCAAACGACGGTTGGGATTTACAAGCAATTGGCAGGCGAGTAAATCCATCGCAGATTGGTCCTTTCTTTCTCAAGCAGCCGATCAAATATTTAGAGTTCGTCTGCGAGTATATCCAGGACATTGTGATTACAGTATCGTCTGCTTGGTTTTTTTTTTGTGTCACATTTACTAGATCTATATTTGCATGTAGGCAAAACGAATCTTACCTGCTTAATAAAAAAATAATATTGATATATTTACATATTTTATCTTCATATTTACATATTGTTAAAATAATGCTTTTTTTGTGATCATTTTCATGGTAATAGGAAAAGTAAGAAATTTATTTTATTCGGAAAAATAAAAAAGAATTGTGCTAATTAATTTCAATTTTTATAAATAAATGCCGCAAATGATACGTAACTCAATAATGATGATGATAAAGCTGTATTCAAAGGCCCAATCATATTTACTAATGCTTGTTATATCATAATGCATATAATTTGTTGTTTTTATAAATATTATGTAAAAAAATAAAGTATTTTTAATGTAAATTTTCTTTAAATAAAACAGCTTTATGTTGTCCTTATTTAGTTTGAAAATTTTCTTTAAAAAAATAGACACTTCAAAAATATTGAAATAACATGGCTCATCTGTGATGAACCCTCCTATCGGTTTCGCCAGTTTATGTTACCAAATAGTTCTAATATTATATGAATATAAAATTAAATATATTTTGTATAATATATTTAAGTCAGAAATTGTAAAGAACTTAAATATATAAATAATTTCAATAATATGTCCATCAATTATTATAATTGTCTGAAAAGGTCTGATCAACTTTCTCTCTCCACTAATTATTACAGATAACTTCATTAAATCAACTTCCATCATTGCTTAACATATTGTAAATAACTACCTTGCGATTTCTTCTATCTGCTTATGTTGTTGCTTATTTGTTTAATGTATATGTTTATTCAATGCTCTTTTTCTTAATTGTTTATTTTATTTTTGATAATTCTGTTACCTACTCTACTACAATTATTGTAAATAGTTTCACACGCAATTATCCAGATCGGATATAGCGTGTCTTGTTTGTAACTGGTAATAAATAAATTATAATTAGTAGATATATAAGAGGTGTAAATATGTTTATTATAATATCTGATCTTTTTTTTTTTTCGATAGAAGATGGTAACATCATCTAAAAATAATACAAATTTATTTATGGCAAACGATCTTTTTGCTATTTGAAAATATGTTTACATAATGATATTATACATATTTAAAATTAAATAAATGATTCAAATATTTTTAAAATTTAATTCAATAATATTCCAAAAATTATACGCTTCTTTTTCTATTAATTATTTATATATTTGTTCTAAATAAATTAAATTTTATATTTAAAAATAATAATAAAAACTTTTTTTTCTTTGTATTCACGTAAAAATTCAAACAAACTCATGCTGTTTTTTTTTTCCTGAAAAGAAATCGCAAGTTTTTTTTTATATTTAGAATTTGAAAAATATTATGTAAATAGGATAGAAAATACTGAAGAATTTTCTGGAAGGTGACAATACAGTATTGACTCATTCAACTTCCGCCGTTGCAACAATTTCCGGTGGCAGGCAGTCCTCATTAAAATTTACTGATGTAAATAAGGGACGACAAATATGGACGCCATCTTGGATCGAATTAGGCGGATTACATTTAGGTCGTCTGTTTCTTTTTTTTTCCCGCCAAAAAGTTTAAAAGAGATTAGGTTAGATTGAAATTTCGATTGTCTTTTGATCCTAAGGGATATGGCAATAATCATAGTGATGATTTTTTATTTCTTTACTTAGAAAAAGTTTGTCGTTTGGTATTAAATTTGTATCACCTTACAAATTTTTTATACCTTTAATTTATTTTTGGAATATACCTGTGTGTTCTATATTGTACGTTTTACTATTATTTTAAACGAAAATTTCTAAAAATGTTTATTTATAAATTATCTAATTATTTATTTTATAAACATACGCTTTTATTCTCATATAATTCTATTTATATTTATTATATATAGATTTAATGCTTATATTTTTAATCAATTATTTATGTTAATTAGCTTGGAATTTTCTAATTAAGTCATTTATTTTCTCTTTTTTTTTCAAAGTTTAATTTTTATTATTATAATAAATTTTAGCATTAATAATAACACTAATTTTTGAGAGATATACTATATTAAATTAAAAAGGAATTTTTTAAAAAAGATATCTTTTTATACGAGAAATAGAATGTTTTACAATTTATGCCTATACAATTATAGTGTGTGTGTGTGTCAAATTTCCTTCAATTTTATAATATAGTATTATAAACATTTATTTTATATGAAAATATTCTTACCTTCGTAGATCGATATACCTATTTGAATATATGTTTACTTATTTACATAAAAAAAGCAAATCTTATATTAACATATATTTCTTTTATGACAAAATAGCATATTTATAATTATAATTGTAAATCTATTTGCATAAGTAAAAAAATTAAACAAAACATTCCAAATAGAGGTATTAAGGATAAAAATAATTTTAATCAAAACAATTATAATGTTGCTAAGCCTAATTTTATATGTATATATAACTATTGTTACAACAATTATAATGCGCTTTACATTTATTCAAAATATTCTATGATATTCAATATTTATTTAAAACAGAATATTTAGATTATCATCATTCCTTTTTATAGTTCCATTCCTTTTGTAATATTTATTGTACATATCTTGATTGGTTATTGGAGCAAGAGAGGACCTAGACGTAGACTGCGGATCACGACCTACGACCACGAATAAATAAACACAATAACGTTGAAAGGTAATTTACTTTTATTTATCTACTTTTACTTTTATTTATTTGCTTTGAATATGGAAACCCGCTCGGGAAACGTGTATAACACCAAGAAGGAAGAATCTAAGGACGACGACCCTGCAAAGCTGCAACTTGGTGCAACAATATTAAAGTGCAAATATCTCCAGGGATATTTTTTATTTTTTTTTATTGACAAATCTCTCTTTAGCTTTCTGACAAAGAAGCCCTTCAACAAAAGAAAAAAAAGGAAACAATAATACAATCAATATTGTAAATCAAAAAGGCATATCCTGACCAGGAGCACATGTGTTTTTCAGAAGGCAGAGCGCCATCTGGTGGAACAGAAATCAACTAAACATTGATTTAGCCTGTTCCCTGATATTTTGCCAACCCAATTTCTTGATAAATCAAGAAAAGCCATCCACGAACGCGTTTCGCGCTTTTGGCGCTCGTCAGCGTGGAGTAGGCTGTACCACTGCGACCAAAAATATTTTTTTTATCCCAGTGGCTTCCTGAAAAACCAAGAAATGGGTATTTAAAGCCAAACTTACGTAAATACGCTTTACACATGAAAAACAATAGAAAAAATAAATAATAAAGAAAGGTATATCCTGACCAGGAGCACATATGCTTTTCAGAAGGCAGAGCGCCATCTGGTGGAACAGAAATCAACTATTCATTGATTTAACCTGTTCAATATCGTATCGTGTTTTTCTCCTGTAGATGGCTTCCATGCCTGAAAGCTAGAGAAATTTATGAATATATATTTTTTAAATAAACCAATTTATTGAATATTTTATTGAAAATAAATATATTTTTAAAGATATATATATATATAATTAAAAGATATTTTCCATAATCTGTACAGAGATTGTTGGCTGGGTTTCAACAAATTCCTTATAATTTATCATAAATATACGAGAAAAATCTGATGACAACTTTTGTAATCTAAAGGAATCTGGGTTAAATATTGAAGAGTCATGCGCCTTTAGTAATAATAATCCACTAGAATATGTAAAATGTATCTATTTAATATACATATATACACTGGTGTCCAAAAAATAAGAAACTTAACCAATATTGAAATTTCTCAAAAGCTAATTTATTTACAAATATAAAATTTAGTATACAAATAGTTTAAACTATGGAGAATTTGACTAGCTATATGAAAATAAAAATAAAATATTTGAAATTATGAAATATGCAAATTATTACCAACATACCCAAAGCTAAGGTTCCAGATCTTAAAGAAATAAGATATCAATAGGGAGTGTGATCACCTCTAACAGCTATCAAGGTCTCACAGCGAGCCCTCATACTGTTTACCAGGCTTTGGAGGAGGTCCAGGGGTAGTAAACCCCACTCCTCCAATAGAGCAGTTCTTAGCTCAACGAGGGTTCTGGGAGAGGGGTGACGAGCTCCAATACGCCTCCCTAGAGCATCCCACACATGCTCTATTGGATTCAGGTCCGGAGATCCGGCTGGCCAATCCATCCTTCGAATATTCTCACCCTGGAGATATTCATTGACTAGCCTAGCCCTATGCGGACGAGCATTATCGTCCATAAAAATTAAATTGTGACTAATTTGATCTCTATAAGGTCTTAGATAGGGCTCAAGGATCTCGTCCCTGTACCTTTGTGCAGTTAAAGTGCCCCCAGAAAAAATGTGGAGGGGTGTGCGTCTGCTAGAACTTATGCCAGCCCAGACTAAGAGACTGCCCCCTCTAAAACTGTCTATTTCCCTGATGTTACTGAGATGATAGCGGGTTCCAGGCTCCCTCCAGATGAAAACTCGTCGAGAATCTGTGTTTAAAATAAATCTTGACTCGTCACTGAAGAGAACAAGCACCAATTCAAGCGGGCTCTCCTGTGAGCAGAGGTTAAAGGGATACAGACCATTGGTCGTCTTGCATAAAGAGCACCTTCGTGAAGCCTTCGGTAAACAGTTTGTCTTGAAATTCTCGTTCCAGTAGCACTTGAGAGTTCATTAGAGAGTTGAATAGCTGTCATCTCCCTATGGCGCTTGGTAGTTACGACCAGATAACGGTCTTCAGAGGTAGCTGTTTTTCTTTTTCTACCAGAACCTTCTTTTCTTTTGATGGTTCCTGTCTCAATGAACTGTTTCCATATTTTGCTGACCACAGATTTATTCACATTTAGCCATTTTGCTACTTCAACTTGTGATTGCCCTACCTCCATTCTTCCAACAGCTCTCCATTTTAAATCATCTGCTAAATATTTCGTAAACTCATAATTGACTAAGGATTAAATAAAATTATAATTGGACAATTCTTAGATGGGGTAAACGACACGCCAAATAGCACACTTATAAAGACAAGCATAAATTGCATATTTTCAATTTTACCGAATCGAATGGTTGCGATAAATAAATTCTACGACTTAAAATCCTAATTAAATTACTTTTTAGCTTTTAGCGTTTTATATTTTAAAACATATCATTAAAAATCAAAAGTTTCTTATTTTTTGGACACCAGTGTATATATATTGTTCTGAAAATAGAGCAATCTATTCTTAAATCATTAGATAGTAAAAAGGCATATATTGGTAAATAAATATTTTATTCAATCCAATATCAAAATAGACGTCTATTTTGACGGGAGAGGCAACCCTTGTCTCTTTAGATATATATATATTAAAAATAAAGAAGGCATTTCTTTGCCTTGATATGCTTTCTTTATTTTTAATATCAACACCTGACCCACTTATCTTTTATTTTTTCTATTGTTTTTACATAAATATATATTAGGCATTACATAGGTATTTTACTAAACAAGTAATAATGGATATATATTTTATAAACAACAGAACAAATGGACATCTATGATAATAAGCTATATGACAGCGCGCCATCTGTTATAAAAAATTGAAACTATTTTTAAAGCGTATGATACATTCAAAAATAAAACAATTTTCAACTGCCCTTACTGCAATGGTAAAAATAATGGGAAAGCCTGGCCTTTCGTTAGTTTATTATTGCAGTAAAGACAATAGAAAATTGATTTATTTTTAAAAGAATCATACGCGTTAAAAATAGTTTAAATTTCTTATAATATGCAATACATAAATTATTATTATTAATTCGAATTATCACAATTATATATATAGGTTTTTAACTATTAATTAGACAATTTTAATTTATATTTAGACATTTTTCATTTTAATTTAGACATTTTCAATTTCAATTTAGACATTTTCAATTTCAATTTAGACATTTTTCATTTTAATTTAGACACATGGACTTTTTATAGTAAAGTCCATGTGTCTAAATTAAAATGAAAAATGTCTAAATTGAAATTGAAAATGTCTAAATTGAAATTGAAAATGTCTAAATAAGGATGAAAGTGTCTAAATTAAAATGAAAAATGTCTAAATATAAATTAAAATTGTCTAATTAAAAGTTAAAAACCTATATATAAGAAAGAGTGTTATTTTTTTAAATTATGTTTAATACGCATTTATATATATTTTTATTACAACCATATATTTAGAATTTCATTAAAAGTTTCAAATGCCGTATATAATTATTTTAAATATTGATTTTATTGTTTTTTTAAGTTATAAAATAAAGCAAGAAAGTATTCATTACCCCCTTTTAAAACCTATATCGAAAAATATATTTTTATCAAACGATATATATATATATTTAAAATAGATTTAAATAAATCAATCTTTTGGTGAAGTAAAAATTTATAAATTTCGAATTAACCCATGTGTAAAGTAATTTCAACAATTTTGTAATTAAAAAGTAATTTTTGAATTTATTTTTGTTAAATTAATAATTATTATTGTTTCCTATTTAAGAAAATAAAATATTTGAACGTATTTAAAATGTCTTTATTTAATCTTTACTTTGGGGGCACTTAAAAAGAAATTAGAGTTTGTAATTTCTTTGTAATTAGAAGGGAATTAGAGAATCAATTTTTAACAAGAGAAAATTATATCTATCGCCACTTTAAATAAATCTAAAATACATTTATTTCAATGTTCTTTGAAATAGAAATTAAATCAATATATCTAACTAATGTAATAATAAAATATAGTACTATATATATATATAAATATTTTCCATAATAAATATAGATATTTTTTTGAAAATAAAGCAATCCATAAATAAATCTTTAATTAAAAAGTCATATATTGGATGATATTTTGATCCAATATATGCTTTTTTAATTAAAAATAATTATATATAAAACGCATATATTGGATAAAAATAATTGAAAAATATAGATATATATTTTTTGAAAATAGAACAATCCATAAATAGATCTCTATAAATATTTATCACATACATATGTTATAATACTTCGAAAAAGGTTGGCGTTCAACCAACTGAAATATTGGTAAATATATTATATTTTAATCCAATATATACCTTTTTAATTATAGATATAAATACAATTTTATTTTACAAATTGGGATAAATTAAATATAATATTCTATATTTTTGCTTTTAACTTAATTATAAAATATTTATCATTTTTCAACTTTTAATTAAATATGTTTCTAATTTAATTGAAACTTTAAAGGATTTTATATCTATATTTTTATGTAATAATATAATATGATATTTTCATTTAAATTATGTTTTTAAACTTAAATTCAACTTTTAATTTTTGCAGGTTTTGTTACATATTTTTCACTATATTTTGATCCTTATTCCTCTAGATGGCACTCCACTATCTAAAAATGCTCATCGGAGCGGTCATGATATGCCCGTTTTCTAAATAAATATATCCCTTTGGAGAACTTTTAAATATATTTGAATAGTATATATACTGTATATAAATACTAATATATAATCTAATATCTCTTTCTTTTTTGACGGGAGAGGCGACCTTTGTCTCTTTAAATCAATATCCTCTCGGCAAAATTTCCATCTATAAAGATATATATATATTCAAGATATTTTAAATAAATATGTAAATAGATATTTCTCAGTTGTGTGTGTTAAAATAGCATATATTTTAATTAAATATAAATATATATCAAAATAGAATTTTTGGATATAGAAATAGGGGTATATATGTTATGATTATTTTGTTTTGTTGTTGAAAAAGAGAATTGAAGGTGCAGCAGTGAAAATAGGAAATATAATTATTTACTCATCAAGTAGTTTTTATTTTGAATTACTTGAAGCAAATTACACATAAAATTATTTTTCGCAGTAATATAGAACTCATTAAATAAATCCTATATCCGTGAATTAAAAAATATGTAGGTTACCTATACATAGATACAACAATATTCAAAGTATTCTAAATCTATAGTCAAAAATAAAAGAATAGTCAATGATAAAAATAAAATATATGTTTTTGAAAAATGAAATATTTGCATTTTAGATTATATATAATATATATATAGGAGTGAAAATATAAAAATAATATATATATCAATTTATTCCGCGTAATATATTACCACAAAATTAATTTATTATTTTATAGAAAGGAAACAAAATATTTGTATACGCGGTATTACAAAGGATAAAAACACATGGATGACAAAATATGGAGAAATAAAATATTGGCAGTTCCGCAATCAATTCTCTATTAAAATAAATTGATAAAAAAATCCACTGGTTTTATGGTCAAAACTAATAGATTATTGAATATTCATTGATCTTTTCTTAACATATTTTCCTTTATAGTTGAATGAATGTAGTGATTTGAATATATTGATTTTTTTTATAGTTTAACGTATTATATATATGTTATTTATTGTTCAATTTTTAATAATATATTCAATTTATATATTTTTAAAATAGGTAAATAAATTTATATCGATGTTGGAAATTGAAGAAAATATTTTTAAAAACTTAACTTTAAATCTTGCAAATTATAATAAATTAGAAACGAAACCTTTTGTGGAGTTCTTGATTAAATCTTTAAAATAAATATTAAATTAAACATTTAAAATTTAAATATATATATTCTGTGAATAATTAATCTGTTATATATTTTTGACCAATTGATATGTACGTGTGTGCTATTGTTTTACATATTTTATCTATTCTATTTACGAATGAACCAAGCCCAGGTTTTACCCAAAGGAATTTTTATCTAATATATTTTATAATATTTTGATGCTTTAAGTTATATATATAATATTCGTTAATATTATATATATGTGTGCTAAAAGAAGCATCTCTCCTTTTAAATATGCATTAGAATAAACCTATTACTTTTATTATCCAAGTAAAATTATTTACTAAATAATTCTTATATATATCATCATTATATATATGTTATGAATATTTTGTTGTTGTTGATAGATAAAGGATTGATAAGACAAAGGATTGATAAGATAAAGGGTTGAGGTGCAGTCGTGATAAAAAAAAAAGATAATTATTTACCGTCAAGTAGCTTTTATTTTCAATTACTTGAGGAAATATTACATATTAGTTATTTTCACATTATATAGAATTTATAAAGTTAATCCTATACTGAAATCCTATACTAAAACTGAAAGTCTTTCTAAAAACGATGATAACAAAAGTAAAATTATCAATGAATAAAATAAAATATATATTTTTTTAAATATATAAATATTTGAGTTTTTAGATTATAATATATATATATATATATATTGAAAATAGAGCAATCCATAAATAAATCTTTAATTAAAAAAGGTATATATTGGACAAACATTAAAATGTTATAATACCTTGATAAAGGTTGGCGTTCAACCAACTGAAATATTTGTAAAATAAATTATATTTTGATCCAATATATGCCTTTTTTCAATTAAATATATATATAAATTTATTTATTTATAAATATATGTATTTATTACCTTGAATCTTCTGTGTTCAGCTCGAGTGAATGTTTCCCCAAAAGAATAATTTTTTCTTCCCATCAAAATGATGCAGTATTATCATCATCATTTCTCGACCAAAAAAAAGGTAAACTTGTTACTATGATTCATTTGAATTTTCCTTGTATTAAAATATGACAAAGACAACTTCAAGAACTCTATATACTGTTATAACTGAAGCCTGATTGTTTAAATATTAAGAAAATGTATAAGGAACAAATTAATAAATATACATGCATTAGATTTTATATTTAGCGAATGTACATGGTTTTGCCTGGTTTTTACCCAAGTGAAAGTTTGTCTAACTAACATGCGTTAAACGATATTTTCGTGGCAAACATCCACTCTGTCCTGAATATATTCTTGTCAAAATAAAGTGACGTTTGTTATTCTTCTCCTCACAAACTACTGAATAAACCATTGGGAAATTTTGCATATAGGAACCTGAATATATCCATTAATATATAAGCTATTCAAAGAATAAAATTATACAATAACAAACCATTTATCCTATTTTGAAAATATATAAAGTTATAAATGATGCACTAGCGCGCCATCTGTTAACAAAATTCGGAACTATTTTAAACGCGTAAGATTATTTTTGAAATTAAACAATTTCTACTGCAATACTTTCTACTTTTCCATTGCAGTAAGGGCAGTAGAAATTGTTTAATTTCCAAAAGAATCTTACGCGTTTAAAATAGTTTCGAATTTTGATATAAAGTTATAATAATTATATTTGCTAACTCTAAATAGCTATATGAGCGTGGTCAGGATATGTCTATTTTTTTAAATAATTATATTTTATATAAGGACTCTGAATCACTCAGCTTGGACCGGCTTCTACCCTAGTAAAAGTTTGTTATGCGAATTTTATTTCCCAATAATTATAATAATAATATATATAATAATAATAATATAGAATTTTATATGTTAATTCTGTAATTATTCTTATTTTTTTAATTCATAGAAGCATTTTTCTGGCAGACATATTCAATTTTTTTTATCATCATCCTTTTTGATTTTTTTTTTCAGTTAGCTAGTTATCGAATCATTTGCAATTGTAGTTTCTTTTTTGTTTTGTTGTGTTCCTTTTTAAGCAATAAAATATATAGAACTAAGGTGTAATATTCAATTCAAGCATATGGAACCAACATCGATTCATTTTAAAAACAAAGCAAAATCATAAGTGATGTAAAGTTACTTCGGCTGGTAAATCTTTTTTATCTCGACGTTTGGACATAAATCTTTTGTCCTCGTTCGAAGTAAATAGATAATAAAACATTTACTGGCCGAATACTTCAATTTGAAGAACTATGAATGCCGGCCAGGCAACCCCTATCTTTACGATAATAATATAATTATTACTATAATTGGTAGTTATGATGATATAATTAATTGCCTAACTATTACTATTATTATCATTTTATGTTTAATTTTCAAATTTTTATTTTCAAATATTTTCAATTTGAAGTAATATAAAATATACAAATAAATAATATTTGTTAAGGCGTTTATTAGACAAAATTCACTCCGATATAACCCAGGCGAAGCCGGGACATATTATAAAATAGTAAAAATTTTATTTGATTTTAATATCATCATTTTGTTTTAAAAATGTTATTCGAGTATAAATCTTCGGTATTTCGGATAGTTAAGAATAAAATTTCTATAAACATATAAATAGTTAACATTTGTTAAAATAGAATATTTGTGCAAACATTCACTTCATCAGAACCTAGACATATTTTTCGATATTTTCAAAGCTATGATGAATTTTGATGATAATCCGTTGATTCTATCATCATTATCTTTATTATCTATGAGAAATTAGATTTTTTTACTTTTCAGAAAATAAATAACTAAACTACGGCATAAATTCTTCTAAATATAAATTTATCTTAGCTACAATTCTCTACCAAAGCTTCGGAAAAAATAATTGAGAATTTGTTGAGTTGAATGTATAGAATAACATAAAAACCATTCATTGCCTAAATTTAGCATATTTTGGAGTTATAAAGTGTTGGCCAATTATCTATTAAAAGATTATTCGTGTACGGCTTATATTATATTCACTCATGGACAAAACTTGAGGAAGTTGTACCTTTTAGCATGTACATCGGGATTCAGACAATAACTCTGAAAGATACACGGACAAAACTCAAGGAAGTTGTACCTACAAGCATGTATATCGGGATTCAGACAATAACTCTGAAAGATACACTCATGGACAAAACTTAAGGAAGTTGTACCTTTTACCATGTATATCGGGATTCAAACAATAACTCTGAAAGATACACTCATGGACAAAACTTAAGGAAGTTGTACCTTTCAGCATGTATATCGGTATTCAGACAATAACTCTGAAAGATACACTCATGGACAAAACTTAAGGAAGTTGTACCTTTTAGCATGTATATCGGGATTCAGACAATAACTCTGAAAGATACACTCATGGACAAAACTTAAGGAAGTTGTACCTTTTAGCATGTATATCGGGATTCAGACAATAACTCTGAAAGTTACTACAGTGACCTTTATTGAAGACACACGAGATAACCAAGTGTGAACATAATTCTCTCTGTTTCTTTCAAAAAATATATATAGACGACTGGAGATACCAAACTATGAAACTTCTTTAAGTTTTGTCCATGAGTATATCTTTCAGAGTTATTGTCTCAATCCCGATATACATGGTAAAAGGTACAACTTCCATAAGTTTTGTTCATAAGTGTATCTTTCAGAGTTATTGTCGAATCCCGATATACATGCTAAAAGGTACAACTTCCTTAAGTTTTGTCCATGAGTGTATCTTTCAGAGTTATTGTCTGAATCCCGATATACATGGTAAAAGGTACAACTTCTTTAAGTTTTGTCCATGAGTATATCTTTCAGAGTTATTGTCTCAATCCCGATATACATGCTAAAAGGTACAACTTCCATAAGTTTTGTTCATAAGTGTATCTTTCAGAGTTATTGTCGAATCCCGATATACATGCTAAAAGGTACAACTTCCTTAAGTTTTGTCCATGAGTGTATCTTTCAGAGTTATTGTCTGAATCCCGATATACATGCTGAAAGTTACAACTTCCTTAAGTTTTGTCCATAAGTGTATCTTTCAGAGTTATTGTCTGAATCCCGATATACATGCTGAAAGGTACAACCTCCTTATGTTTATTTCATTTATTAAAAGTTTAAGAGAAATTCATATCTTGTTCGTACAACAAAAAGTTAATTCCTCAACCTGATCCATGTACAATTTCACTTTTGTGCTATTTTTTCATTAAAAAGTTTCTCATTGTGACATATGAAAACAACACTTCCACACACTTTCCCAATATCTCAAATATCATATCTACTTATATAATTGCCTTATTCTGTCTGTGTGAAGTTCACTGTGTGAAGTTCACGGATATATTTTGGTCAGAATGGATAAAATAAAAAAAGTGTCAAGGGATGGGAAACGAACCCACGACCTTCCGCTTACCGGGCAGATGCCATGACCACTAGGCCACATGACCACAATTTATAATTGTAACAAATAGTATTTGAATAAAAACATTCAATCGGGTAAAACACGGGCGTTGCCTGGGTCATTCGGCTAGTATTAAATATCTAAACCTTTTTTAAAAAATTATTTCCGAAGATAATTTGCTGGTTGTAAGTAGATTCAGAAAAAAATATAACCATATCAACTAAGGATTTATTTAACTCTCTCGGGGGAATTAAAATTATTATTACAAATTTTAAGGATAGGTATTACAATATAAATTCTAACTTTAAACACTATTTAGCAATCCTTTTAATTACAATGCACTAGTGCGCCATCTGTTATGAAAATTAGAAACTATTTTAGACGCGTAATTTTGAAATTAAACAATTTCTACTGCCCTTACTGCAAAGAATAAATTAATGGGAGGGTTCACCACTGATGAGCCAGGCCCTCCCATTAATTTTTCCTTTGCAGTAAGGGCAATAGAAATTGTTTAATTTCAAAAAAGAATCTTACGCGTCTAAAATAGTTTCTAATTTTGAATCCTTTTAATGCTTAAAATATTTCTCTATATTATATAGTATTTTTAAAAGAGAAAAGTAAAATTTATTTCGAAAATGAATAATTTAATTATTAGAGAAAAATAGTGAATACGAAAAAAATGTAATTTGTTACTTAGAAAAGCAAATATAAATTTATTTTTTGAATCATTGATTTTTTTTATCACAGCAGCCATTTCTCTTGACAAGAATAAAGAAAGAAAAAAAAAACATTATTCAATATATCTCTAAAATTCGATCCCTATACCCCCTTTAGCTAAGAAACAATTCCCCCCATCTAGATTTGCTGAACGGACAAAATTCTCCGAGAGGCGCTAAATTTTAAACTCTGTCGAGGAATTCATTGATCAGAATAAATAATTTGCCATTAACCGCACAGAATTTCCAACCCCGAAAAAAAAAAGTTATATGGCCCCCCTACTTTAAAATTTTTATATCTTTTTTTATTCTTCATCTGATACGAGGTTTGCAAACTTATGGAATATATCACAAATCTTACCTATAAATAAATATTATTTTAAAAATAAGTAGCGCTCATAGATAAATCGCTTGGCAACGTTGCCTTCAAATCGTTTAACAATGAATTTTTATTGTTTTAAAAAAAATCTTTTGATACATTAGCATGAACGTATTTTAGATAAATATAACTTAGGGAAATGTTCCTTTTTACATATTTATACGTATTACACTTATCTACATATATAAAAGTTGCATATAAAATCGTTTTTAAAGAAATATTTTCAAAATTGATTTTTTTTTTTTGGCAGAAAAATAAATTGTTTTGAAGCTGAATTTATTTTTGTTGCAATTTTTTTTAAATACGAGAATATAGCTCCAAAAATAACCGGAATTTCTTTGTAAAAAAAAGCATGTTAAAAAAAGCATTATAAAAGCATGTACTTTTTTGAATATAGATTTAATTTCCTTCAAAGTATTGTCCATTACCATTAATACATTTCTCTAGACGTTTATTCTGGTATTGGAAGCATCTTTTGATATTGTCTGTTTCTATACTAGGTAGCACCATCGTGACATGGCAGTTTTTCAGCGTTAACATCGTCAAAACTCTTTTCTCACAAGTGTTTTTTATACTATCAAACAGAAAACAACATCAAAAAGCCTTTATTAAGGAAATTCGTCCCATACAGGATTCTCCCAGATAGATAAACAGAAGTAAACATAACATCAATCTTTCCTCAAGTTGGGTCTGTGTTACGTACATACAACAACAACAACAAATCCTTTATTAAAGACACTCGTCCCATACAGGATTCTCCCAGATAGGTAAACAGAAGTAAACATAACATCAATCTTTCCTCAAGTTGGGTCTGTGTTACGTACATACAACAACAACAAAGTCTTTATTAAGGACACTTGTCCCATACAGGATTCTCCCAGATAGATAAACAGAAGTAAACATAACATCAATCTTTCCTCAAGTTGGGTCTGTGTTACGTACATACAACAACAACAAATCCTTTATTAAAGACACTCGTCCCATACAGGATTCTCCCAGATAGATAAACAGAAGTAAACATAACATCAATCTTTCCTCAAGTTGGGTCTGTGTTACGTACATACAACAACAACAAAGTCTTTATTAAGGATACTCGTCCCATACAGGATTCTCCCAGATAGGTAAACAGAGGTAAACATAACATCAATCTTTCCTCAAGTTGGGTCTGTGTTATGTACATACAACAACAACAAAGTCTTTATTAAGGATACTCGTCCCATACAGGATTCTCCCAGATAGGTAAACAGAAGTAAACATAACATCAATCTTTCCTCAAGTTGGGTCTGTGTTACGTACATACAACAACAAAGTCTTTATTAAGGACAATCGTCCCATACAGGATTCTCCCAGATAGGTAAACAGAAGTAAACATAACATCAATCTTTCCTCAAGTTGGGTCTGTGTTACGTACATACAACAACAACAAAGTCTTTATTAAGGACAATCGTCCCATACAGAATTCTCCCAGATAGGTAAACAGAAGTAAACATAACATCAATCTTTCCTCAAGTTGGGTCTGTGTTACGTACATACAACAACAACAAAGTATTTATTAAGGACACTCGTCCCATACAGGATTCTCCCAGATAGGTAAACAGAAGTAAACATAACATCAATCTTTCCTCAAGTTGGGTCTGTGTTACGTACATACAACAACAACAAAGTCTTTATTAAGGACACTCGTCCCATACAGGGTTCTCCCAGATAGGTAAACAGAAGTAAACATAACATCAATCTTTCCTCAAGTTGGGTCTGTGTTACGTACATACAACAACAACAAAGTCTTTATTAAGGATACTCGTCCCATACAGGATTCTCCCAGATAGGTAAACAGAAGTAAACATAACATCAATCTTTCCTCAAGTTGGGTCTGTGTTATGTACATACAACAACAACAAGCCTTTATTAAGGACACTCGTCCCATACAGGATTCTCCCAGATAGGTAAACAGAAGTAAACATAACATCAATCTTTCCTCAAGTTGGGTCTGTGTTACGTACATACAACAACAACAAGCCTTTATTAAGGACACTCGTCCCATACAGGATTCTCCCAGATAGGTAAACAGAAGTAAACATAACATCAATCTTTCCTCAAGTTGGGTCTGTGTTACGTACATACAACAACAACAAAGTCTTTATTAAGGACAATCGTCCCATACAGGATTCTCCCAGATAGGTAAACAGAAGTAAACATAACATCAATCTTTCCTCAAGTTGGGTCTGTGTTACGTACATACAACAACAACAAAGTCTTTATTAAGGACAATCGTCCCATACAGGATTCTCCCAGATAGGTAAACAGAAGTAAACATAACATCAATCTTTCCTCAAGTTGGGTCTGTGTTACGTACATACAACAACAACAAAGTCTTTATTAAGGACAATCGTCCCATACTGGATTCTCCCAGATAGGTAAACAGAAGTAAACATAACATCAATCTTTCCTCAAGTTGGGTCTGTGTTACGTACATACAACAACAACAAAGTCTTTATTAAGGACAATCGTCCCATACTGGATTCTCCCAGATAGGTAAACAGAAGTAAACATAACATCAATCTTTCCTCAAGTTGGGTCTGTGTTACGTACATACAACAACAACAAAGTCTTTATTAAGGACAATCGTCCCATACAGGATTCTCCCAGATAGGTAAACAGAAGTAAACATAACATCAATCTTTCCTCAAGTTGGGTCTGTGTTAAGTACATACAACAACAACAAAGTCTTTATTAAGGACAATCGTCCCATACAAGATTCTCCCAGGTAGGTAAACAGAAGTAAACATAACATCAATCTTTCCTCAAGTTGGGTCTGTGTTACGTACATACAACAACAACAAAGTCTTTATTAAGGACAATCGTCCCATACAGGATTCTCCCAGATAGGTAAACAGAAGTAAACATAACATCAATCTTTCCTCAAGTTGGGTCTGTGTTACGTACATACAACAACAACAAAGTCTTTATTAAGGACAATCGTCCCATACAGAATTCTCCCAGATAGGTAAACAGAAGTAAACATAACATCAATCTTTCCTCAAGTTGGGTCTGTGTTACGTACATACAACAACAACAAAGTATTTATTAAGGACACTCGTCCCATACAGGATTCTCCCAGATAGGTAAACAGAAGTAAACATAACATCAATCTTTCCTCAAGTTGGGTCTGTGTTACGTACATACAACAACAACAAAGTCTTTATTAAGGACACTCGTCCCATACAGGGTTCTCCCAGATAGGTAAACAGAAGTAAACATAACATCAATCTTTCCTCAAGTTGGGTCTGTGTTACGTACATACAACAACAACAAAGTCTTTATTAAGGATACTCGTCCCATACAGGATTCTCCCAGATAGGTAAACAGAAGTAAACATAACATCAATCTTTCCTCAAGTTGGGTCTGTGTTATGTACATACAACAACAACAAGCCTTTATTAAGGACACTCGTCCCATACAGGATTCTCCCAGATAGGTAAACAGAAGTAAACATAACATCAATCTTTCCTCAAGTTGGGTCTGTGTTACGTACATACAACAACAACAAGCCTTTATTAAGGACACTCGTCCCATACAGGATTCTCCCAGATAGGTAAACAGAAGTAAACATAACATCAATCTTTCCTCAAGTTGGGTCTGTGTTACGTACATACAACAACAACAAAGTCTTTATTAAGGACAATCGTCCCATACAGGATTCTCCCAGATAGGTAAACAGAAGTAAACATAACATCAATCTTTCCTCAAGTTGGGTCTGTGTTACGTACATACAACAACAACAAAGTCTTTATTAAGGACAATCGTCCCATACAGGATTCTCCCAGATAGGTAAACAGAAGTAAACATAACATCAATCTTTCCTCAAGTTGGGTCTGTGTTACGTACATACAACAACAACAAAGTCTTTATTAAGGACAATCGTCCCATACTGGATTCTCCCAGATAGGTAAACAGAAGTAAACATAACATCAATCTTTCCTCAAGTTGGGTCTGTGTTACGTACATACAACAACAACAAAGTCTTTATTAAGGACAATCGTCCCATACTGGATTCTCCCAGATAGGTAAACAGAAGTAAACATAACATCAATCTTTCCTCAAGTTGGGTCTGTGTTACGTACATACAACAACAACAAAGTCTTTATTAAGGACAATCGTCCCATACAGGATTCTCCCAGATAGGTAAACAGAAGTAAACATAACATCAATCTTTCCTCAAGTTGGGTCTGTGTTAAGTACATACAACAACAACAAAGTCTTTATTAAGGACAATCGTCCCATACAAGATTCTCCCAGGTAGGTAAACAGAAGTAAACATAACATCAATCTTTCCTCAAGTTGGGTCTGTGTTACGTACATACAACAACAACAAAGTCTTTATTAAGGACACTCGTCCCATACAGGATTCTCCCAGATAGGTAAACAGAAGTAAACATAACATCAATCTTTCCTCAAGTTGGGTCTGTGTTACGTACATACAACAACAACAAAGTCTTTATTAAGGACACTCGTCCCATACAGGATTCTCCCAGATAGGTAAACAGAAGTAAACATAACATCAATCTTTCCTCAAGTTGGGTCTGTGTTACGTACATACAACAACAAACAAAGTCTTTATTAAAGACACTCGTCCCATACAGGATTCTCCCAGATAGGTAAACAGAAGTAAACATAACATCAATCTTTCCTCAAGTTGGGTCTGTGTTACGTACATACAACAACAACAAAGTCTTTATTAAGGACACTCGTCCCATACAGGATTCTCCCAGATAGGTAAACAGAAGTAAACATAACATCAATCTTTCCTCAAGTTGGGTCTGTGTTACGTACATACAACAACAACAAAGTCTTTATTAAGGACACTCGTCCCATACAGGATTTACCCAGATAGGTAAACAGAAGTAAACATAACATCAATCTTTCCTCAAGTTGGGTCTGTGTTACGTACATACAACAACAACAAAGTCTTTATTAAGGACACTCGTCCCATACAGGATTTACCCAGATAGGTAAACAGAAGTAAACATAACATCAATCTTTCCTCAAGTTGGGTCTGTGTTACGTACATACAACAACAACAAAGTCTTTATTAAGGACAATCGTCCCATACAGGATTCTCCCAGATAGGTAAACAGAAGTAAACATAACATCAATCTTTCCTCAAGTTGGGTCTGTGTTACGTACATACAACAACAACAAAGTCTTTATTAAGGACAATCGTCCCATACAGGATTCTCCCAGATAGGTAAACAGAAGTAAACATAACATCAATCTTTCCTCAAGTTGGGTCTGTGTTACGTACATACAACAACAACAAAGTCTTTATTAAGGACACTCGTCCCATACAGGATTCTCCCAGATAGGTAAACAGAAGTAAACATAACATCAATCTTTCCTCAAGTTGGGTCTGTGTTACGTACATACAACAACAACAAAGTCTTTATTAAGGACAATCGTCCCATACAGGATTCTCCCAGATAGGTAAACAGAAGTAAACATAACATCAATCTTTCCTCAAGTTGGGTCTGTGTTACGTACATACAACAACAACAAAGTCTTTATTAAAGACACTCGTCCCATACAGGATTCTCCCAGATAGGTAAACAGAAGTAAACATAACATCAATCTTTCCTCAAGTTGGGTCTGTGTTACGTACATACAACAACAACAAAGTCTTTATTAAAGACACTCGTCCCATACAGGATTCTCCCAGATAGGTAAACAGAAGTAAACATAGCAGTTATCAACACAAAGTGGAGATTAACATCGACCTTTCTTCAAGTTGGATCCATCATCTGTATTGCGCCTATTGTCTGTGCTGTTTTAAAGAATTTGTGAAATATAATGCATTGAGTTTTTCCACTACTTTTGCCATTATAACATATGGAGACTTGTTTTTATAACCAATCTTTTGACGGAGAATTTCTCTCTCTCCTTCTTCAGTCCTGGCAAACAGAAAAAAACCAAAGGAGCTATGTCTGGAGAGTTAGGTGAGTGGACCATGTTAGTCAGGATTGAATGCGAAAGTCCCTCAGATTCTCGGTTAGAAGTTTGGTCATGGGATCGGTGGAAGGATGGTCTAAACCATTGGTTTTCAACCTCTATGACCCGAGGTCGGGTCGGTTCTAATGAAAAAATGTTCCAATATGACCCCATATCATTTAAAAGTCCAACCCCACCATCAAGTCAAAGTAATCAAACCGGGCTCTGGCACATTTGTAAGTTCAAAGTCGAACTATGCTTTTCATATGTGTAGATATATGGTGCACTTACAGTATAAACAGTCACAAACTACCCAATATGAATATCATGGCCTGTATAACGTGTACTAGGGATAATAACAAAATATTTCTGGTCATGAACTTTCCTGTCACTCTTCACATTGCCAAATTGATGGTCAAAATACGTTGAAATATGTTCCAGAACAACCTGTATAAGTATCAAAGTTATGGATTGTTTTTCATCACTCTTTATTGATGTGTAATTATGGATTTTTACCGATATCCTCTCCGTTTTGATCAGTGTGAAAAAGAAAGAAAGTAGCTATTGGATATCAGCTTGTTTTCAACCGCTACGATACGGAATCGAATCCCGTATTGGGCTCTTTTTTTCTAATTAAAAATGATCCAATGTGGCCCCCAAATCTTGCGAAAACAAACCCCACCAGAGAGTGCAAGTAACATAAGTGCACCACATATCTACAGATGTGAAAAGCAGTTCGACTTTGAACTTTCAAACATGCCAGAACCCCGTTTGGTTACTTGAACTCGCTGGTGGGGTTGGAATTTTGCAAGATTTGGGAGCCACATTAGATTATATTTAATTATAAAAAAGTGCCCAATACGGGATTCGACCCCGAGTCGTAGGGGTCGAAAACAAGCTGATATCCAATAGCTATTTTCTTCCTTTTGAATACCTAGAAAACCAATAGTGCACTTGAGTTTTACTAAGATAATTGTTCCGTGAGTTTTCACCAAAAAAAGAAAACATCTAAAAGCCGCATATACGAATCTCAAAGATTCTTCGTATTTCATGTACTTTCAGGAGACTTTATATAAGATTAAATGTTTTAAAAAGGTATTGATTTATTTATTATTGTATTCCCCATGTTTTTAGGCGGTCTTTTATGTTGTTTTTTTTTTAATTTATTGGTTATAGTCAAAGGTTCTCTTGTGTCCCCAAAACCATCTTTCATTTTTTTTCTATACGGCCTCCATTTCGAAACGCCATTATTTTAGATTTGCCTCGGTTCAAGGTCAGATAGTTATCCTCAAAGTATTTCTTTATCAGGATCTTTTATGTTCATTTATTATTGTATTCTATGTTTTCAAGTTGGTTTCATGGAAGGGTGGAATGAAGGGTGGAATCTCAGAAATGGTATTCAGGTAAACTCTTGACATAAGCTTTTACGACAGTAGAATGTACTGTATAAGTACATATTACTGTCCTAAAATCTTACGTTCATAGTTTGATTGATACTATAACCAAGATTCCACCCTTCAGTGTAGCATATATAAGCAGAATAATCCAATATAGTATTAGAGCTCTAAAAAGCGGTCTGGTAGGTTAAATTTGCGAAACATCTGGGAGGATTTACCACTGGTATTTCAATCATGAAATTTAAGATATGATATTAATATAAATCATCATGTCTAACTGACCTTGTCTTTATTGTTTGCGGAAGAACATTGCTCGATGCAAATATTTGAATGTAATTCTACTGTCCTATGAGCTTATGTCCATAGTTTTCTTGAAAACCATTTCTGAGATTCCATCCTTCAGTGCTGCGTATATAAGCGGACTTGTCCAATACAGTATTAGAGCTCTGAGAAGCGGTCTCGTGGATTAAATTGGCGAAATCGCTGGGAGGGTTCCACCACTGATGAGCCAAGCCCTCCCAATATATTTTTCATCGCAGTAAGGACAGTAGAAGTTTGTATTGTGTATAAAAGAAACATTCGTGCTTTTAAATCCATTCATTTTATATAGATCATCATATTGATAATTATTGTATATGTAATTCTACTGTCCCATAAAAGCTTATGTCTATAGTTTGCTAAAATATCATAACTAGGAATTCAATCTTCAGTGTAGCATATATAAACAGAATAGTCCAATACAGTATTAGAACTCTAAGAAGAGGTCTGGTAGATTAAATTGGTGGTGCAGGCCATAATAATCATGGTGGGTAGTTGGCGACTGCTTTTACTGTAAGTGCACCACATGTCTACACATGTGAAAAGCAGAGTTCGACTTTGCACTTACAAATGTGTCAGAGTTTGGTTACTTGCTCTCGCTGGTGGGATTGGACTTTTGCATGGTTTGGGGGCCATATTGGATCATTTTTAATTAGAAAAAAGGTTCCCAATGCGGGATTCGATCACGGGTGGTAGCGGTCGAATTAAACCGGGAAGTTTAACCACTGATGAGCCAGGCCCTCCCATTAATTTTCATCACAGTAAGGACAGTAGAAAACTTGTTTTATTTGTAAAAAGCATTCGTCATAAATATATGTCATAAAAAAACGTATATTCTATTTACGTTACCAATTCATGCAGTCGTGGATGGTAAAAATGAATAATAACTTTTGTCCTAAAACTATATTTATTTTTTTATTATATTTCAAAAGCAAACAGTTTTTTTACATACATAGACAACTAACTACGTTTTTATTATTATAAACGAAGCAAATTAGGTTATATTCCTTTTGTTTAGGATTTCTTTACATTTTAAAAATTAACTCTGTGTTTAGTTTTCACTTTGATTATTTAAATTATAATTTTAGTTATATTATGAAAACAATTTTAATAAATATAATGGTTATGATTATAAAATTTTAATTATATTAATGAATAATAAAAATCATATTTTTATCATGTCATATATAGTATTATTTCTTATATTAATAAATCATGTTTTTAGACATGTTTTTAAGTATTTGTGAAACAATTGACCTGAAGATAATATAACGCTTGAAAACTTGCCATTTTTATTGAATAAAGAAACCTTTTGCAATTATCCCGATTGATATATAGTTTTTAAATCTTTTGCAACTATTTCACAATCATAGATACCCCCGTCTCTCCTAGAGGATATTCTTTTATTGGAGGTAGACTATGTCAGTTCAAGTTCATTTCTGATTATTTTACAAAGGTAACAACTTAGAGAGATATGATATTTTTACTAATAAATTTTCCTAAATGAAGTTATTCTGGATATATAAAAAATACTTCCTAACAAATCTAACAAATACAGTTTCCCTTTTGATTATCTTATAATAAAGTGAGGAAAATATAAAAAAACATAAAAGAGTTTTATGTTCCCAATCAAACGAGAAAACATAATAAACTGTTGAGGTAAAAACTTTATTTGAAAAAATAAGAAAAAAAAACTTTGGAAGAAAGAAATATAAAAAGTGAGGATAGAGAAAAAGAAATACAATAAGTTCTTGGCGGAAAAAAACTGAATATTTCAATGCATATTTATGCTTTCGTGTGGATGAAAAAATATATAAATATATTAGTCTATTTTTAAATGTTATCTTTTTATAATGTTTTTAATAGAGTTAATGTTTCACACTATATATAATTTTCTTCTGTTCTTTTGTTGTTGGGTTAGTGTTTTTTAAATTTGAGTTATTAAATAAGATTTTGAATAAAATATACTTTAGACACGAATGTTTATCTTATACACAAATCAAACTTCTACTGTCCTTACTGCGATGAGAGCGCGTTATTGCTTCATATTAATTAATACCTAACTGGCCTTGTTGTTATTGTTTGCGGAAGAGCATTGCTCGATGCAAATATTTATATGTAATTCTACTGTCCTAAAAGCTTATGTCAAGAGTTTGCCTAAATACCATTTCTAATATTCCACCCTTCATTGCAGCATATATAAGCAGAATCGTCCAATACAGTATTGAAGCTCTAAAGAAGCAGTCTGGTAGATTATATTGGCGAAACCGCTGGTAGGGTTCACCACTAATGAGCCAAGCCCTCCCAATAATATTTTCATCTCGTCAAAGACAGTAGAAGTTTTTTTTTATGTGTTAAAGAAGCATTCTTGGTTTAATTCTTTCATTTCTTTTATGTAGATAGGATATATATACATATTAAAAATAAAAAGGCATTTCCTGACCACGAGCACATGTGCTTTTTATATATATATGAAAAAACAATGGAAAAAATAAAAAGGTCAGGTGTTGATATTAAAAATAAAAAATAAAAAGGCATACCCTGACCAGGAGCACATGTGCTTTACAGAAGGCAGAGCGCCATCTGGTGGAACAGAAATCAACTATTCATTGATTTAACCTGTTCCCTGATATTTAGCCAACCCAATTTCTTGATAAATAAAGAAAAGACATCCAAGAACGCGTTTCGAGCAGTTGGGGCTCGTCAGCGTGGAGTAGGCTGTACCAGTGCGATCAAAAATCTTTTTGGTCCCAGTGGCTTCTTGAGAAACCAAGAAATGGGTATTTAAGGCCAAACTTGCGTAAATACGCTTAACACATGAAAAACAATAGAAAAAAAATAAAAAGATCAGGTGTTGATATTAAAAATAAAAAAGGCATATCCTGACCAGGAGCACATGTGCTTTACAGAAGGCAGAGCGCCATCTGGTGGAACAGAAATCAATTAGCCTGTTCCCTGATATTTGGTCAACCCAATTCGTGGATGGCTTTTCTTGATTTATCAAGAAATTGGGTTAGCCAAATATTAGGGAACAGGCTAAATCAATGAATAGTTGATTTCTGTTCCACCAGATGGCGCTCTGCCTTCTGAGAAGCACATGTGCTCCTGGTCAGGATATGCTTTTTTATTTTTAATATATATATAATTTACTCCGTACTTTTGGTGGAGAAAACAAAAAAAAAAAAACATCGTTTTGAGAATTGATTTTTCTTAAATATAGGTATGTATTTGCATATTTAGGTATCAATAGGAATGCTCATATAAATCCAAATATTCTTTCATTATACGTTATTTCATTATTGAATATTTGGGATTGTTTTATATTATATCATTAGGGCAGATTTCCGACTTGCTTAGGCGATATTTTCAGGATTTCTTGAGTTTGATGCAGATTGGACATTGCGGAATTGAAGTCTTTTTTGGAAGAAGACATGCTTGGTTTAAAGGACAATCACCTAAGGTACATGCTGGATTGGACGGACATTCCTTCTGTTTGTTTCTCTTGAGGCCGCTAGGTTTGAGATCGCAGGCTCGGCAGAGATCTCTACCGGCCATAATGCTAGATTGGTGTTTGGAAACAACAATCTGATTGAGAAAGAGCTTTTAAAAAGCCATTTGTTTTCCAAATCGATTGTCTTTTCTAAGAGCTGCTAATGGTTTGTTAATGAAACCACAGTTTCTTTCAATCTAATGTGTTAACATCTACTAATTTTGGGAAACTAACTTAGTTTCAATTCAATTGTAGACTTAATCACTTCCATCAATAATTGACAATAAGACCCAGAATAAGTATATTGCTACGGCGTTTTATGGTTTCCACAAGTCCATATCTCAGAAGAAGGCCAAGTGACACTCACTCCTCACTTTCTTACTGCTACTCTTTTTGTGTTGTTTTTCTTGCTTCCCTCTTTCTCTTTCTTGTTTTTTTTTTTCTTTTTCTTCTGTATATATCGTTATTTCCTTTGTCTCACTGCTTTGTTATTATGCATACCTCTGGTGAATCCTGTATAGGGTCAGTGACCCTAAATAAAGGCTTTTTGTTGTTGTTGTTGTTGTAGGCTTAAATCAAAAAATGTTTTCGTATAAAGTTCATTCATTTCGAAAATAGAGCAATCCATAAATAAATCTTTAATTATAAAGGCATGATAGAAAGTCGAAGCCTTATAAATAATGAGAATCAACACCATTTTTAGTGAATTCAGACAAAAAGCCAACAACCAGTATACCATAGTTTCGGTCTTTCGCCCTCATCAATACAGAGAGGAAGCTTTTTTGTCTGAATTTTCCAAAACAGGTGTTGTGACTTATTATTTATCAACATAAGTGAAGTTTATTTACTAAAGTTATGCAAATTACTGTCGTTCTGATATACAAAGGGAGAGGTGCCTCTTTTGGTACATGAATATTATCTACCCGCAAATTTGTTTATATGTTACTAGACGAATGGCCCGGGCAACGCCCGGGTTTTACCCGATTAAATGCTTTTATTCAAATACTATTCGTTACAATTATAAATTGGCGCCGTGGATGTCATTCTTGTATAATATATAAATGAGTTTTAAAAATTGTAAAAAAAAAAAATGCATCGGCCGGGAATCGAACCCGGGCCGCCCGCGTGGCAGGCGAGCATTCTACCACTGAACCACCGATGGTTATGAAAAATCCCATCCGTGAGCTTCAGACAGACAAACAGACAGAATAAGGCAAATATATAAGTAGATATACATTTTATTTGCTATTACAAAAATAGACGAATTATTTCTGAAAACAAATGAAACATTCCAAAGCTTTTTCCTGTTTGGAATTCCAACATATTTCCACTCCAATTTTTATAATACCCAGTTTATAACGAACCATGGAAATTTTTAAGGGATTTTATCAAAAATTGGCGCGATTGAAGACTCTAGCTGTCATTGTGGCAACGAATTCCAGGACTCGAGACACCTACTGCTGGAATGTCCATTCTTCTTCACCTCAAGACAACAGACAATAAATAATATTGTAGATCTATATCAATTTGTAAATAGCAGAGAGAATTATCATAAGTTTAACTATTTTTGTAAATATACTTATGATTATCTTTCAAACCTGAAAGGTTTAGGTTCCTAATATATATTATTGTTTCTCTTTTTATTTCGATTACTTTGTCTTGTATAATATGTGTTTAGAACTGTTTCTGTTTTTAAAAAAATGTAAATCGACGCAATTATCCCTAGCCGGGATATCGCGTTTTGTGTGTTGAAATAAAATAAAATGTTATATACATTTGCATAAAAACATATAGTAGCGATATTGCGTTCTGGAATGCCGAGATGAAACACAGAAGGCAATAAAGGTTTATCTTTTTACTCGTCTACTGGACAAGTCGAGGAAAAGACTAAACTACTATGATTATGAAAATGGTATTTATAATGGAAAAATAAGATGAACATCTTTGTAAAAAAGGTAAAGTGATCAAAGGCATATATGCAATTTTGTTTTATTTTTCTTAGTACACATGGTGCAGGCCATGATAATCATGGTGGGTAAAAGTAGGCGACTGCTTTTACTGTAAGTGCACCACATGTCTACACATGTGAGAAGCAGTTCGACTTATATATGCAAATTAAGTTATGCAAATTAAAATAAATGGATAAAAATAGAATGTGAATCCAAACTCTCTCTACTTCATAATATAATAGGAATAAGGAGTAAAAGAGACTATATTCTGTTCTCACACTTCCAGAACGCCTATCATCTCAAACATCTAGCTATTGATTGGTTAAAATTTACTAAGGGACAGCCAATAAATTCACCCACCCTAATGGTCACGATTAGCGAGTCCTTATCAAAGCCCTATGGTGCCCTTCGTAGACCCATATTTCCTATGGGGACATTTTCTTATCATTCAATAATAATGTCCCCAACCTGGAATGATAATTGGTGCTATGGGATAGCCATTTTAGGAACTTATGTGGGCCATAGTAAATCTACCTCTCTGGAACCATTGAGTTTTCCTTCCAAATATTTCATCCGTTCTATAACGGTTTTGGAATTTTGAGGCTGATGGGTGATTTGAAAGGTGATCTTTGGAACATTTATTGTAACAAAGTATTTATTATTTTAGAGGCGTAATATTCTTTTTAAAATAAAACAATTTCTACTGTCCTTACTGCGATGGAAAAATTAAAGGGAGGGCCTGGCTCATCAGTGGTGAACCCTCCCAGCGGTTTCGCCAGTTTAATCTACCATACCGCTGTTTTATTGCATTTTTGGAACTTCCTTTTATAGGTGACTGTTGTAAGACTCTCGGAATGGGTATTTTAGAAGAACTATGGACATAAGCTTTTAGGACAGCAGAATTAAATATAATTATAAATATATAATATGCTTCGAGCAATCGCTCTTCCGCAAATATCAAATTGTGTCTTTTATTAGAACAATAATATTACGATGTACTAGAGCGCCATCTGCAATAAAACAGCGGTATGGTAGATTAAACTGGCGAAACCGCTGGGAGGGTTCACCACTGATGAGCCAGGCCCTCCCTTTAATTTTTCCATCGCAGTAAGGACTGTAGAAATTGTTTTATTTTAAAAAGAATATTACGCCTCTAAAATAGTTTTATAATTTGATAACAGATGGCGCTCTAGTACATCGTAATTTATTATTTTATTGGCAGAGTATTATTTTTATGTTTATATATTTGCTATACTCTGTACACTTCCCTCTTTTGCTTATCTTTTGTTTATCACTCCTAGTTTGTTCTTCGGGGCTCAAAAATCATTCATTTTGGTTAGCAGCCCCGTTAATAAAGATATTTCCTACAGTTTGCTCTTGCCTGAAATAAATTGTTGTCTCATCCCGAAGTTGGTCTTCCCTAATTTTCCGCGTGGCAATATAGAACACTTAAACAAAATACATACAGCACAGATTCTTTATAAAACTTTTCTTCACATATAACTTAAGTTATCAAGTAACATGCGTTTTATCAAACACATTACTACATGAAAACCCTCTCTACAATTACATTATATTTATTTATTTGTAAAAAAGAAACATTCGCGTTTTAGTGTTTTCATTTGTATTAATTACATTATATATATATAGATGGAAATTTTGCCGGGAGGATATTGATTTAAAGAGACAAAGGTCGCCTCTCCCGTCAAAATAGACGTCAAAACTAGACGCCATCTATTGACCGTCACCGCAAACTAGCAGTCTCGGGTCGGTAACAAAGCCACAACACCAACTTTGGCAAACTGAGAAGCGTCCACCTAGAGACCATGGTTTCGGGCTAATGGCCCTCGTCAGTCTAGGGCGGACTTTATTCCATGAGATCCACACGGGATCTAATGGAATCTTGACAATCTGCCAAAGAGGTGTTTACCTGGCAAAGTGGCTGGGCCAAATCTATGGCTAAGAGGGTCAGGTGTTGATATTAAAAATAAAGAAGGCATTTCCTGGCAACTACCACATGAGCTTTTTAGCTTTCATGAGCGCCATCTAGTGGAGCAAAAATAAACTAAACGTTTATTTAACTTGCTCCGTGATATATGTATATATTATGTTTCATTCTCTATTTTAATCTATACATTATTATATTGATCTAAGCATTTTTGACACAAATTTACATAATTTATAGTATTTATGATAGAAAAATTATTTACAACCTTCAAAACGGAATAGTGTGATGGTTTAGCTCATCCGTGGCGAATACTCCCAGCGGTTTCGCCAGTTTTACATATAACTACTTGTATGCGTGCTTGAAATAGAGATTTCTATAAGTTCAGATCTCACAAATCACTCTGTCTCTAGGTTTTAAATAAAAAATAAACTGTGAATTGTCGCGTTGAAAAATAGACGCGAGAAGAGATAAACACAAACAACCTTTATTCTCGGTAACAACGGTCTCAAATTGTAACATTTATATAGCAATGATATAATTCAAAACTATGTAAATATAATACAATCTGACTAAAAAATTATGTAAATAAATAAACCACACTACAATATAGATTGGACGTAGTCAAAAAGTATATTTTATATATATTTAATGGTTATTTAATATAACATAAAGGTAACCCAGGCTCCTGGAGCGTATCCATAGATCGCCAAACTACCCGTTTTAATATAATATATATATATATATTGCGTTAGAATTTTTTGTGTGTTTTGTTGTTGAAAAGAGGTGCAGTCGTGGAAAAGTAAAGATAATTATTTACCTTTCAAGTATATATTTTATTTTGAATTACTTTAAGTAAAATTACACATAAAATTTTTTTTCACAGTAATATAGAATTTATAAAATGATTTCTATAATCGTGATTTAAAAAAAAAAGGTAGGGTTAACTATACATATTTACAACAATAATAATTAAAGTGGTATGTTCTGCATCTATGGTCAAATATGTAAAACAGTCAATGAATGAAAATAAAATATATGTTTTTAAAAAAATAAAATAATTGTATTTCAGATTATATAATATATATATATATATAACACAAAATAGGCATATCCTGACCGCTCACATTAGCGTTTTGATGGCACAACGCCATCTAGTGGAACAAAAATCAGCCGACTTGTTTCCTGATATTTGGCAATATTTTTTTCTATTTTTTAATGAATTCTTCATACATACATATATATATAGATGGAAATTTTGCCGGGAGGATATTGATTTAAAGAGACAAAAGTCGCCTCTCCCGTCAAAATAGACGTCAAAACTATATATGGCGTCTTTAATAGATGGCGTCTAGTTTTGACGTCTAATTTGACGGGAGAGGCGACCTTTGTCTCTTTAAAACATATATATATATATATATACAGTATAACTTCCCTGTAAAGGACACCTAATTGCAGAGCCAAAGTGTTCTTTAGGGAGAGGTGTCTTCTTACAGGAGAGTTGTTAAATTGTAAAAATGGTAATTTTGCATATGAAAACTGTCCTTTGTGGAGAGGTTTCCGCTGGCAGGGTGTCCGTTAAAGGGAGGTTCTACTGTATAATAATAAAACTATATAAAATATACTCGATTCTTTTAATTAGAATATTTTATAAAGAATAATTTTTGACCAAAACTTCATTCAATTTATAAACCAACTATCGATTTTTATCAAAAACCAAATTTTCAACAAATGTTAATCAAACGATTATTTTAAATATATATATATATAAACACATAGCGAGTAATAAAATATGATCATAAAATTACAGAGATTTAAATGTTAGACTAAAATAGTGTAAAAAATATATATATTAAAATTTATAATCGTAGAAATATTTTCCAATATTTTGGAATTTTTAAAATTTAATAAAAGACCAAATTGGCTGAAGACCATTAGGTGGATAAAGGAGGCTTTGTGGGTAGCAGAAGATGCTCAATCTCGAATTTTATTGGACGATATAGACGCAGGGTATTATGGGAAACCTCTTCCCTAATATACACCGCTATATCTTAATATATCTTTCTTGGTGGCCGTTGGTATGATGGTATACGCTGTCGGTTATTGGTGGTTAGATCACAGGTTCGAATCCCATTTTGGGCGTCTTTTTTTTTTTTTAATTGCTTCGATAGACATTCTTTGTTCTTGTTCCAAAATCACTTTAAGGCTCCTTAGATGGTAGAGAAATAATGAAAAACGGAAACCATATCTATCACGTGATTTACCCAGCCTATCAGGAACGAGTCAAGCATAGAATGGTTCCTTTGTTATATAGATAAAGATAAGATAACTTTATCAGAAGATATTTAATGAAGGAATTTATTTTTATATAATCTTGCCGACGAGCAATCAGCATTAGACGGTGTACCTTACCGTTAGAGATCGTATAGATTTTAGAGTCAACTTAACAGCAAAATAAGCAAACTTTATCAGAAGATATTTAATGAAGAAAATTATTTTTATAACACCTTGCCGACGAGCAATCAACATTAGACGGTGTACCTTACCGTTAGAGATCGTATAGATTTTAGAGTCAACTTAACAGCAAAATAAACAAACTTTATCAGAAGATAATTAATGAAGAAAATTATTTTTTATATAACCTTGCCGACGATCAATCAGCATTAGACGGTGTACCTTACCGTTAGAGATCGTATAGATTTTAGAGTCAACTTAACAGCAAAATAAGCAAACTTTATCAGAAGATATTTAACGAAGAAAATTATTTTTTATAACACCTTGCCGACGAGCAATCAACATTAGACGGTGTACCTTACCGTTAGAGATCTATAGATTTTAGAGTCAACTTAACAGCAAAATAAGCAAACTTTATCAGAAGATAATTAATGAAGAAAATTATTTTTTATATAACCTTGCCGACGATCAATCAATATTAGACGGTGTACCTTACCGTTAGAGATCGTCGAAACACAAATCGGAAACCACCGCTCGAAATGATGCTAGAAAAGAAAAGAACTACACATGTGTCATCTAAATGGCACTAGGAAAAACACAGAAAATAGATAATAATAGACAAATTAAGATATATATTATAAACAAGAAATATTTTTTAAATATTGAAATTGAACGAACTTTCACGTAAAAGTTTATTTACGAACTTTGATACAAGAACAAAATAGGAAACTCTAATAAAGTTTTAGAATAAAAATACAGCCGAAGGTATCGGCGTATTGATTAGTAATCAATCAGGCAAATGTATCGTCTGTATTTCTAAAAATTGCCAAAAGACATTTTTCTATCGTCTGGAATGTGAAAAATGACGTAATTATCAAAAGATTGGATATGGAAATTGATTTGAAAGTGGATTTTTCTATAATAGAGATTCATCCTGTATATATACATATGTGTGTGTTTTATTTTTAATATTGAGCAATTTTCATCTTTGCTATATACACAATCATAAATAGAAATTTATATTTTGAGTAAGAAACATTTACTGTTCACACTATTTCAATTAAAATATCATCATTTAACCTAGCGTCATCTATTTATGAAAATTATAAAAACATTGATAGACAAAAAAAAATAAAAAGATCAGATGTTGATATTAAAAATAAAAATAGCATATCCTGACTAGTTTCTGCTCCACCAGATGGCGTTCTGTCTTCTGTAAAGCACATATGCTCCTAGTCAGGATATGCCATTTATATATTTTTTATGTGAAAAAAAATAGTACAAATGTGAAATTGTACTGGGATCAGATGAATAAATGAAGGAAAAAGGCATCTCCTGATTGTGAAACTAAAAGTTGATGATGGCTTGTGTGCAGAGTATTAGGCTCATAGATTGTTGAGCTCTGGAAACCAAAAGGAATAATACTCTGCTAGTGATCTCTTTTGACTTGTATATAATATAATAGGAAATAAAATAATGCTTAGTTAATCTTGCCTCGTCTTGGATAACAACACATGGTGGCAGCGGTAAACTGAATTCATAAAGAAGGTCGTTGTTCGAAGAAAATTTGAAATTCGACATCAAGCAAGCTTAGAAGCGGTAAACTGAATTCATAAAGAAGGTCGTTGTTCGAAGAAAATTTGAAATTCGACATCAAGCAAGATTATGTTATCCAAGACGGAGGGACAGCCAAGACCAGGATCCAGAGAAGAGCCTCCCTTCAATGCCAGCCGTGCATACAAGATATGGAAGGGCAGTCAAGATACCTCGAAGGTTCCTGTAAAGTTAAGGGAGGAGATGTGCAGAGTATTAGGCTCATAGATTGTTGAGCTCTGGAAACCAAAAGGAATAATACTCTGCTAGTGATCTCTTTTGACTTGTATATAATATAATAGGAAATAAAATAATGCTTAGTTAATCTTGCCTCGTCTTGGATAACAACACAGCTTGCGCCAACTATCGGAATGTCATGTTCTCCGATAGATGGTGCAAGCCATCAGTAACTTTTAGTTTCACAATCAAGAGATGTATTTTTCTTTATATTTGTTTATGCTCCTTCTAAAATATATAATTAACTTTAATTTAGTCAGCCTTTATATTGAAATTATAAAAATTTAAAAGAAAGAGGATAGGGTTAATCAGTGGTTAGCCTTCACAGTGGTTTCGCCGTTTTACTCTCAATCTTTAGGGGTCGATGGAAGGCTGGTTAAACCGTTGGTTTTCGACCACTACGACTCGGGTTCGATTCCCGCATTGGACACTTTATTCTGTTAAAAAAAATGCTTCAATGGCCCCCGATTCTTGCAAAAGTCCAACCCCACCAGCGAGTGCAAATAACCAAACGGGGCTCTGGCACATTTGTAAGTGCATAGTCGAACTGCTTTTCATATGTGTAGACATGTGGTGCGCTTACAGTAAAAAGCATTCGCTAACTACCCACCATGATTATTATGGCCTGTACCACGTGTACTAGGGATAAGCAAAAAATATCTCTCAATCTTTTAACTTCCATCTTTCAAAATTTTATTCATTGCAGGATAAGGGATATAGAAATACATTATGAAGTTTAAATGAAAAGTAGCATTTGAAAATATGTTTACCATTTCGATTGTCAGATTTCTTATTTTATTATTATTTAATTTTTTGAAATGAAAAGAAACATTAACAAACTTTGGTGACAAAGAAATATACTCATGGACAAAACTTGAGGAAAGTGTAAAGTCTTGATGTCGCCAGTCGGCTATTTTTTTTAAGGCGACAAAAGCAATTTTTTTCACATTTGATTATCTCGTGAGTCTTATTAAACTTTATTGAAACGTCACTGTAATATATTTCAGAGTCATTGTCTCAATCCCAATATACATATTAAAAGGTACAACTTCCTTAAGTTTTGTCTATGAGTGTATATTGGTTATTTCGTGTGTTTTCAATAAAGGTTACTGTAATAACTTTCAGAGTTATTGTCTTAATCCCGATATATATGCTGAAAGGTACAACTTCCTTAAGTTTTGTCTATGAGTGTATATTGGTTATCTCGTATGTCTTCAATAAAGGTCACTGTAATTTCTTTTCAGAGTTATTGTCTTAATCCCGATATACATGCTGAAAGATACAACTCCCTTAAGTTTTGTCCTTGAGTATATGCAAATAAATCATTTTAACATATAGGCATGTCAGGCTACTAGAGCGAATCCATAGATCACCAAATACCCATTATAAATAACTTTAAAACCAAAATGTGTATATACAAGTATGTAATTCTAAATATGATATCATAAATATATATCACAACATTCACCACAAAAAAAATATTAACTTTTTTATAAATTCTAGTTGAAATTCCAAACGACGCCAAGCTAAAAAAAATAGATAAATAAAACAAGCAGAAGATTGTCAATACAATACAAAATCCCTGAAACCAATGGGAACCTCGCGATAGATATTTATATAAAATATAAAAAATAAATTCAATAAAACAAAGATTGGCGCCTTGATAGATTTCCAATTCTCTCTTTTTTTACAAGTTACATTGTTATTTTAAATGGCGTTGTGTTTAGAATTTGACACCTGCTCCCTTTATTATAGATTAGGTGAATTTGTGGTCACTGGACATTGGAGGTTGTTGTTGGGTTCTGTGCTGCCTGGAGTATAGGAGCTTTATCTATGCTTCCTTCCTGTGGTGAATCTGTATAAGACCGGTGGTCTTAATAAAGTTATGTATGTGAGTGAGTAAATTTGGACCTGGAGACTGTTGGGTTCTGTGCTTCCTGGAGTATAGGAGCTCTATCTATGCTTCCTTCCTGTAGTGAATCTGTATAAGACCGGTGGTCTTAATAAAGTTGTGTGTATGTGGGTAAGTAACTTTGGACATACGTCAGACCTGGAGGCTGTTGTTGGGTTCTGTGCTGCCTGGAGTATAGGAGCTCTATCTATGCTTACTTCCTGTAGTGAATCTGTATAAGACCGGTGGTCTTAATAAAGTTGTGTTTATGTGGGTAAGTAACTTTGGACATACGTCAGACCTGGAGGCTGTTGTTGGGTTCTGTGCTGCCTGGAGTATAGGAGCTCTATCTATGCTTACTTCCTGTAGTGAATCTGTATAAGACCGGTGGTCTTAATAAAGTTGTGTTTATGTGGGTAAGTAACTTTGGACATACGTCAGACCTGGAGGCTGTTGTTGGGTTCTGTGCTGCCTGGAGTATAAAAGCTCTATCTATGCTTACTTCCTGTAGTGAATCTGTATAAGACCGGTGGTCTTAATAAAGTTGTGTGTATGTGGGTAAGTAACTTTGGACATACGTCAGACCTGGAGGCTGTTGTTGGGTTCTGTGCTGCCTGGAGTATAGGAGCTCTATCTATGCTTACTTCCTGTAGTGAATCTGTATAAGACCGGTGGTCTTAATAAAGTTGTGTTTATGTGGGTAAGTAACTTTGGACATACGTCAGACCTGGAGGCTGTTGTTGGGTTCTGTGCTGCCTGGAGTATAAAAGCTCTATCTATGCTTACTTCCTGTAGTGAATCTGTATAAGACCGGTGGTCTTAATAAAGTTGTGTGTATGTGGGTGAGTGAATTTGGAACTGGAGACTGTTGGGTTCTGTGCTGCCTGGAGTATAGGAGCTCTATCTATGCTTCCTTCCTGTGGTGAATCTGTATAAGACTGGTTGTCTTAATAAAGTTATGTATGTGAGTGAGTTACTTTGGACCTGGAGACTGTTGGGTTCTGTGCTGCCTGGAGTATAGGAGCTCTATCTATGCTTACTTCCTGTAGTGAATCTGTATAAGACCGGTGGTCAGCTGTAGATCACCTTAACTTTTATATCTTGCACTTTTAACATTGGGAATAATGGAGCAGTGGTAATAGCCGGTGATATTCGACAACAACGACCCAGGTTCGAATCCCGCATTGAGCACTTATTTTTTTCTGAAGATAAAAACATTCTTCAATAGCCACTGATTCTGGCAATATAGACAGTTGAAGTTGATTTATTCATTTTAAAAAATAAATATAATCATCGAAAAATATTTTCATAAAATTTTTTATCGCAGTAAGAAATAATTTGATTTTAATGGAAAAGAAACATTCCTGTTTTAATAGTTTTTTTTTACTTATCCTTTTAGTCTAAATTAGACAAGATCTTAAAGGTCGTGCTCGTAAAGAAGCTCAAGAACACTTCTTGGTTCTCTGTACAGGGATCTTTTGTCCTTCCCAATGCAATTTAGTAAATGTTGGGGAGTGGCCTCTTCTGTTTTGCACTTAGTGCACATGGGGAAGCTTTTGGCTCCCTCTTTATAGACTAGAGGGCGCAGGTGACCAGATTTCCATCTGGCCAACTGTGTCGATTCCCTTCTGTTTAGTTGGAGGGTCTGTTTTTTGGGGTTTTCTACCTGGTACCAAGAATGATGGAAACTATCTCTATGGTTCCTTATTAGTTGTAGTTTCAGTTTGTTAATATTGTCCCTTGATAAAATGTTTTAATAGTTTTATTTCATATATATATTGTAGCGTAGAATTCAAATCTTTTTATATATGGGGATGTGAAAGTATTTATTGATGACGTTAGCACGACAAGTCTACAATTATCAACAAAACTATCTACAGCTAGAGAATCTTGAGCAAGCACGCGAAGAAATATTTTGATCATTATTTTACATTACAGATTAATATATATATTCATATGAAAAAACGAAAGAAAAAAAATAAAAGATAAAAAGATCAGGTGTTGAAATCAATATTTAAAATGGCATATCCTGACCAGGAGCACAAGTGCTTTACAGAAGGCAGAGCGCCATCTGGTGGAACAGAAATCAACTAAACATTGATTTAGCCTGTTCCCTGATATTTGGCCAACCTATGATTTATCAAGAATTCGGATTGGCCAAATATCAGAGAATACTCTAAATCAATGTTTAGTTGATTTCTGTTCCATCAGATGGCGCTCTGCCTTCTATAAAGCACATGTGCTCCTGGTCAGGATATGAAATTTTTAATATATATATTTATATAATCTGTTGAATAGTTTCATTGAATAATTAAATTAAATTAATAAATTATTCTTTCGTCACAATATAGATGGCGCTTTTTTTGCCTTAAAATTAATTCATAATAACTCAGCAATTTTATTTTATCGTAATAAATACAGTTTAACGTTATTTTATTCATATAAAAAAGACAAAAAAAAAAAACGATGAAAATGTTTCAAATTTGAAATGAAGAGATCTCGTCAAATACATTATAATTGTAATTAGTTGTTAAATCTTGTGCTAATTAAGTTAGAAGATTTAAGGGAAACGAGTAAAATTAATTATTTATAAGGTTATTAGTGAAGGATTTTTCCCTGTATAAATAAATTGATTTTTTTCGAGGTAAATCCTTTAGACTGAGCTCTTATAAATTAATTAAATTAAAAGAGAAAAGAAAAAAAAAGTGTGAAGCCAATAAAGAAGAGAATAAAATAAAAAAATATATATTTATCTATTACTTTACAGACCTAGAAATATTCATTAAAATTATATTATTTTTTTAATATTATATATATATATATATGAAGAATATAGTACGAAAAGGTGTTATATAAAAATATTATTTTATTTAAAATTATAATTTATAGATTCAAATACTCTGTTTAAATCGACCGCCAGAGGTCACGCTTACCCTATAAAAACTCATTGTTGTTATTTCTCGTTGGCTTTTCGGGGCTCAAAAATCATTCATTTTGGTTAGCAGCCCCGTAAAATTAAGATATTTTCTCTTTCTCGTTGGCCGGCTCAAATCTTCGTACATTATGTAAATAATATTTTGTTTTTCTTGTTCTACTCGCCTTAAGCCAGGCAGTACTTTTATCAAATTATGTTTTTTTATATATTCCTAAAGTTCAATTAAATTACTGATCAAAACTATTTTTCATTATCATACTTTAAAGATTTCAACTACGACTGCATTTTCATTACCATAATCCTCAACATTATCTAAATTCAAGCAGGAAATCTCATTCATTTTTATATAATATATATATATAAATAGTACGAAAGTGCAATTGCACACCGAGATCAGATGGATATATTAAGAAAAAGGCATCTCCTAATTGTGCAACTAAAAGTTGCTGATGGCTTGTGCCATCTGTCGGAATAAATACCAACATATCGTTGATTTATAAATATTCCAGAATAATTGTCCAAATATAATTCTTGATTAATCAAGAAAAGCTAACCACGGACGCGTTTCGGGCTGTTGGCTCTCATCAGTGTGGTGTAAGCTGTATCTCAACGACCAAGGGTATTTGACCAATTCTGGAATAATTGAAAATCAACGATTATTTGATATTTGTATCCAATAAATGACGTAAATCATCAGCATTTTTAGCTGCACTATCAGATGCCCTTTTCTTAATGTATATATCTGATCCCAGTACAATTTCACTCTTGTACTATTTTTTTTTTCACATATATCTCTCTTTCTGTAAATATAATATACTAGACGGGTGACCCGGGCTTCGCCCCGGGATTGACCCGTGTGCATATCTACCCGAGTGATATATATTTAGATAAGATTTTTTTTATAATTGTTTGTTATTAGCATTATCTATTTGTTTGCATCAGCATAATTTCATCTAATCTTTGATAGAGGGCGCTGTTCGTGAGCTAAGTAGATTAATTTGAATATATAGTTTTAATTATTGATTTATATATATTTTTAAAATAGCCTATCGTCTTCCCCGTATTTTTTACCTATGTATGGAAATTTTGGTTTGAATTAGTGAACTACTGCGAATTTGTATACCGGACATACAAACAAACAAACATACAAACATTGATTTATATATATATATAGGTATGTATATATTAAAATTAAAAATGGCATATCCTGACCAAGACAACATGTGCTTTACAGAAGGCAGAGCGCCATCTGGTGGAACAGAAATCAACTAAACATTGATTTAGCCTGTTCCTTGATATTTGACAAACCCAATTTCTTGATAAATAAAGAAAAGCCATCCACGAACGCGTTTCGCGCTGTTGGCGCTCGTATATATACGAGTATATATGATATAAGATGGCGTCAGGTTTTGACGTTTATTTTGACGGGAGAGGCGCCATATGCTTCTATGGATCAATTTCCTCCCGTCAAATTGTCCATATATATATATGTCGTAGCTGTCGTGGTCAAGTGAAAGGGCGCAACCAAGAATCAGCTCCAGCCAAGCGAACAGCGCACCCGCGATGTCTGCCACCTTTATTTTTTTGTACAGTTTTTATAGATGGATGAATTTGCATATTTACATTTTAACACGAGCTTAACATATTTACATACTTATTTTGACGAAAATAAATTATATCTCTTGGCATTAATTATACAAATTATGACATATATATATATACAGTAAAAGCTCCCTGTAAAGGACAACACCTAATTACAGATCCAAAGTGTCCTTTAGAGAAAGGTGCCCTCTTACCGGAGAGTTGCTACATTGTAAAAATGGTAATTTCTCAAATGAAAACTGTCCTTTGTAGAGAAGTGTCTTCTAGCAGGAGTGTCCTCAGTTGGAGTATGTTTAACTGTATATATCAGTTATATATCGTGTGTAAAATAGACCGAATATAATATAAACCAGATTTTAAAATAGTTTTATATAATTAATATGTCAAATTACGAAACTATTATAGACACGTATGATTCTTTTTAAAATAAAACAATTTCTACTGCCCTTACTGTAATGGAAAAATTATTGGGAGGGCCTGGCTCATCAGTGGTGAACCCTCCCAGCGGTTTCGCCAGTTTAATCTACCATACCGCTGTTATATTGCATTTTTGGAACTTCCTTTTATAGTGATACTGATGCTAGACTCTTGGAGTGGCTATTAATGTGTGTTCATTCGATGTTTTAAATCTATTTTTAAAATTTTTTCCCTCTCAATATTGATTGATAAATTGAATATATATTTTGTAGAAGAGATTTTTACAAAAATATACGTTTTAAATATCTTAAGTCTAACAAAAATATCAGCGATTAAAAGAAAAATCTTAATATATTACGAATAATATAAAAAATATAGATATTTTAAACTATCTTAAATAAAAATTTTAAAAATATTTTTATACAATATCTTTTATTTACCTAATATATAAATAAAAATATTATTATTTTTTACAAAGTTTTTTTTTTTTTTTTCAAAAAAAGGAAATTTTCTATTAATATAAATAGACAATTAAATAGAGCACCAAAATATATTTCACAGAATTTTTCTATGATCACACAGAATAGAAGTCATTTCTTGCTGGAATATTGGAAATTTGGCAGCCAGTTCTTCCTATTAGCTATGACCTAGTGCATTAATTAACTACTTCACTGAGCAATCATTTCGGAAGGTTATTGGCCCGTTAACTGGACCAATCAGATCCCAGAATTTTGTATATTTTACCTCAAAAAATATATATATGTTATAAATATTTACTTTAGCTTAATATAATAGCATATGATTTTGTGCCTTTTTACTCCCTGATTATTCAAATCAATCATTTATTGAAATGAAGACATTTATATTAATGTTGATTTCTTTTTCCTAAATATATTTACATATGTGGACAAAGACAAATTTACATATTGTTAGGCTATAAAATAAATATAATTTAAATAATTGGCCATTTAAGAACAAATGTTAAAATTAATAAATGTAAATATGATAAACCATGATAAATACAGTACACAGGTTTATAAATCAACATCTTCAAACTGTACTCATATTGTTGCTAGAACACCAAAGCTAACGGATTTTATTGAGACAAATATACTAAAAATAAATATTGGATACAAAATATCAGATCCAACTAAAAGAAAAATTATATCTAATTTTATAAACCATAAATTTGAGGAATACTATGGAGGTGCCAATGATAATTTCAAGGGATTCTTTGATACTTCAAGAATTCCTAACCATGTTCAACCCAACTTCTATAACGTTCAATATTTTACTGGACAAGGTGACTTCAACACATATTTGTTTAGAATTGGCAAAATTGGTTCACCTGCGTCCACTTGTGGAAATGAAAAACAAACCCCTGAACACCTTCTGATAAACTGTCCATTAACTTCTTATCTAAGGGAAGAAACCCAACTTTACCTAACTAATACAAAACAAGTTGCTTACAATAAAGACCAATACATTAAGTTTAATAGATTCTGCAGGCTGTATGTTTTAAGGCGAAAGTGTTGACTGTACATATTTCAAGCTACTATTTCTAATTACTATATGAAAACGTTTAATTGTGGTAATTGTATATAATTTCAGATATACACGCAATTATCCTAATTGTGGATATTGCGTGTCTCTCCCAACTGTTATATAAATAAATAAACCATGATAAATTATAGTTAATTCTTAGTAAAGAGATTGAATATGTGAGAAATATATAATATTTTGTTGTTGTTGTTTTCTTGGCCGACTATTTTACATATGGAATTATGAAAGCGACAAGGTGCAAATGTTTTAAAAGTAAAATATGGAATGTGATGTGTAATATTTAGGAGAACTAATTATGCAAATCAAAATAAGGTGTAAAAAGATTTAAATTTGTGGTGGAATTTAAATGGCAAATACATTCAAGAAATGATTTGACAAACTAGGAATATAATTTTGAATAAATTGGCGATTGAAAACTATTGTAATGAGAATACTATTGTAGTGAGAATTTAAAAAGTTAAAATTTGGTAATTTGTATACATCTATAATATAATCCTTTGATAGCAATTTTAGATAATAAAGTAAAAGTTTAAGAATGAGTATATTTTTATCTCTATCCTTAGACATTATTATCTAAATTTGTATACAATGGTAGAAATATAAAATAAACGTACCTTAGAAAGGCTGATACTGGCTGGAGTTGAAGACTTCGGGCGATCGCTGTCGATGGACACAAAGTTGCTGGGGAGAAGGATCTGGAAGCTTGAAACTGTTGGAGATGGAGTTGTCTGGAGATGTTTGCTGGTTATGTTGAAGCAGATGATGACTGGAGATGTCTATGTTTGATTGTACATGACTATGGTTGTTTGTAATATATTTTTATTTATCAACACAACATATTGAATCATAATCCTTACTCATTTTTATTTCTATAATATTTATCAGTCTCTTCATTTATTTAATCAAATGGTTATTTAATTATAAACTCTTTTAATTATTATTAATATAACCATTGTACATATATTTTATATGCAGTGAAATTTTCATCAGATAATTTCTCACTTTGATCTTATATAGCATGAGTGGATTCCACGTGATTTAGTTTAAATCAAAACCTTGATGAAGAGAGGCGTTTTGCCCCTAGAAATATTGGTTGAATCATAAATTTAGATCCAATATATGCCTTTTATTTATTTATAGGTATTATTATGTATTGCTCAATATTTAATATATATATACTCATGGACAAAACTTAAGAAAGTTGTACCTTTTTGCATGTATATCGGGATTCAGACAATAACTCTAAAAGATATTACAGTGACCTTTATTTAAGACACACGAGATAACCAATATACACTCATGAACAAAACTTAAGGAAGTTGTATACCTTTTAGCATGTATATCGGGATTTAGACAATAACTCTGAAAGATATTACAGTGACCTTTATTGAAGACACAAGAGATAACCAATATACACTCATGAACAAAACTTAAGGAAGTTGTATACCTTTTAGCATGTATATCGGGATTCAGACAATAACTCTAAAAGATATTACAGTGACCTTTATTTAAGACACACGAGATAACCAATATACACTCATGAACAAAACATAATGAAGTTGTACCTTCTAGCATGTATATCGGGATTCAGACAATAACTCTGAAAGATATTACAGTGACCTTTATTGAAGACACACGAGATAACCAAGTGTATATACACTCATGAACAAAACTTAAGGAAGTTGTACCTTTTAGCATATATATCGGGATTCAGACAATAACTCTGAAAGATAGTACAGTGACCTTTATTGAAGACACACGAGATAACCAATATACACTCATGAACAAAACTTAAGGAAGTTGTATACCTTTTAGCATGTATATCGGGATTCAGACAATAACTCTGAAAGATATTACAGTGACCTTTATTGAAGTCACAAGAGATAACCAATATACACTCATGAACAAAACTTAAGGAAGTTGTACCTTTTAGTATGTATATCGGGATTCAGACAATAACTCTGAAAGATATTACAGTGACCTTTATTGAAGACACAAGAGATAACCAATATACACTCATGGACAAAACTTAAGGAAGTTGTACCTTTTAGCATGTATATCGGGATTCAGAGAATAACTCTGAAATATATTACAGTGACCTTTATTGAAGACACAAGAGATAACCAATATACACTCATGAACAAAACTTAAGGAAGGTGTACCTTTTAGCATGTATATCGGGATTCAGACAATAACTCTGAAAGATATTACAGTGACCTTTATTGAAGACACAAGAGATAACCAATATACACTCATGAACAAAACTTAAGGAAGTTGTACCTTTCAGCATGTATATCAGGATTCAGACAATAACTCTGAAAGATATTACAGTGACCTTTATTGGAGACACAAGAGATAACCAATATACACTCATGAACAAAACTTAAGGAAGTTGTACCTTTCAGCATGTATATCAGGATTCAGACAATAACTCTGAAAGATATTACAGTGACCTTTATTGAAGACACAAGAGATAACCAATATACATTCATGAACAAAACTTAAGGAAGTTGTACCTTTCAGCATGTATATCAGGATTCAGACAATAACTCTGAAAGATATTACAGTGACCTTTATTGAAGACACAAGAGATAACCAATATACATTCATGAACAAAACTTAAGGAAGTTGTACCTTTCAGCATGTATATCAGGATTCAGACAATAACTCTGAAAGATATTACAGTGACCTTTATTGAAGACACAAGAGATAACCAATATACACTCATGAACAAAACTTAAGGAAGTTGTACCTTTTAACATGTATATCAGGATTCAGACAATAACTCTGAAAGATATTACAGTGACCTTTATTGAAGACACAAGAGATAACCAATATACACTCATGAACAAAACTTAAGGAAGTTGTACCTTTTAACATGTATATCAGGATTCAGACAATAACTCTGAAAGATATTACAGTGACCTTTATTGAAGACACAAGAGATAACCAATATACACTCATGAACAAAACTTAAGGAAGTTGTACCTTTTAACATGTATATCAGGATTCAGACAATAACTCTGAAAGATATTACAGTGACCTTTATTGAAGACACAAGAGATAACCAATATACATTCATGAACAAAACTTAAGGAAGTTGTACCTTTCAGCATGTATATCAGGATTCAGACAATAAATCTGAAAGATATTACAGTGACCTTTATTGAAGACACAAGAGATAACCAATATACACTCATGAACAAAACTTAAGGAAGTTGTACCTTTTAACATGTATATCAGGATTCAGACAATAACTCTGAAAGATATTACAGTGACCTTTATTGAAGGCACAAGAGATAACCAATATACATTCATGAACAAAACTTAAGGAAGTTGTACCTTTCAGCATGTATATCAGGATTCAGACAATAACTCTGAAAGATATTACAGTGACCTTTATTGAAGACACAAGAGATAACCAATATACACTCATGAACAAACCTTAAGGAAGTTGTACCTTTCAGCATGTATATCAGGATTCAGACAATAACTCTGAAAGATATTACAGTGACCTTTATTGAAGACACAAGAGATAACCAATATACACTCATGAACAAAACTTAAGGAAGTTGTACCTTTTAACATGTATATCAGGATTCAGACAATAACTCTGAAAGATATTACAGTGACCTTTATTGAAGACACAAGAGATAACCAATATACATTCATGAACAAAACTTAAGGAAGTTGTACCTTTTAACATGTATATCAGGATTCAGACAATAACTCTGAAAGATATTACAGTGACCTTTATTGAAGACACAAGAGATAACCAATATACATTCATGAACAAAACTTAAGGAAGTTGTACCTTTTAACATGTATATCAGGATTCAGACAATAACTCTGAAAGATATTACAGTGACCTTTATTGAAGACACAAGAGATAACCAATATACATTCATGAACAAAACTTAAGGAAGTTGTACCTTTCAGCATGTATATCAGGATTCAGACAATAACTCTGAAAGATATTACAGTGACCTTTATTGAAGACACAAGAGATAACCAATATACATTCATGAACAAAACTTAAGGAAGTTGTACCTTTCAGCATGTATATCAGGATTCAGACAATAACTCTGAAAGATATTACAGTGACCTTTATTGAAGACACACGAGATAACCAATATACATTCATGAATAAAACTTAAGGAAGTTGTACCTTTTAACATGTATATCAGGATTCAGACAATAACTCTGAAAGATATTACAGTGACCTTTATTGAAGACACAAGAGATAACCAATATACATTCATGAACAAAACTTAAGGAAGTTGTACCTTTCAGCATGTATATCAGGATTCAGACAATAACTCTGAAAGATATTACAGTGACCTTTATTGAAGACACAAGAGATAACCAATATACATTCATGAACAAAACTTAAGGAAGTTGTACCTTTCAGCATGTATATCAGGATTCAGACAATAACTCTGAAAGATATTACAGTGACCTTTATTGAAGACACAAGAGATAACCAATATACACTCATGAACAAAACTTAAGGAAGTTGTACCTTTCAGCATGTATATCAGGATTCAGACAATAATTCTGAAAGATATTACAGTGACCTTTATTGAAGACACAAGAGATAACCAATATACACTCATGAACAAAACTTAAGGAAGTTGTACCTTTCAGCATGTATATCAGGATTCAGACAATAACTCTGAAAGATATTACAGTGACCTTTATTGAAGACACAAGAGATAACCAATATACACTCATGAACAAAACTTAAGGAAGTTGTACCTTTCAGCTTGTATATCAGGATTCAGACAATAACTCTGAAAGTTATTACAGTGACCTTTATTGTAGAAAAGGTGGGGTGACCTAGTTATATTATTGACTAATAAAGACGACAATAATCAACTATATAAATATAAATCAGTAAAAAATAGTTTACTTTTAATATTTACATACAATATATAATAAAAATTAATAATTAAAAAAAATATTAAATAAAAATATACTCATCAAAAATGATGCAGCAATATAAATTTAATGGATAACAGTATCTAATCACAGAAGGATTAAGACAGAGTGACCAAATTAAATAAACAGAAGTTTTACTCTACGAATATTTTTTAAATATTTAAAAGGAGAAGAGAAAAACAAAATCACGACGAACCACCGGGTGAATAAAAATTCAAATAAAAAATTTTAAAAACTTTTAGTCGATATAAATTTTATTATATTGAGATCGAAGAAATTTATTTCTTTTTCACTTTTCCTGGGGAAATGATAAAAATATTTCACTTGTGTGTATAAGCATTATTAACACGTTCAATTTTAGTTTTCAAAAATAAAAATTTGTGGTGAACTAAATTTATTTTAGTATCAAGGGGAAACTGGGGTATTTTAAAATTGATTTTTTTTCTTCTTTTTTTCAATTAAAGTAAAGAGAGAAAATTTTAAAGATTTTTTAATATATATATTTGTAAAATTACTACTTTAATCTTTTCTTATTTCATTTAGATATATGCAAATATGAATTAAATATAAAATCGTCTTTTTCTTTGAGTTCACTGCAATTACACCTGTAGTAAAACCACATGGTTTCAAACACTTGTGTTTAGAAGTTAAAATAAAAATGTTTTTTTTTTCTCTTCGAAGATTACTAATTAGTTTAATAAAGATATTAATTTGAAATAAATTTGATTTAACGTCATATAATTAAAAATATATTTAACTTTATTAACACTTTTGCAATTTTTCTTTATATATATATTAAAAACGAAAGAAAAAAATAAAAGATAAAAAGATCAGGTGTTGAAATCAATATTAAAAATGGCATATCCTGACCAGGAGCACATGTGCTTTACAGAAGGCAGAGCGCCATCTGATGGAACAGAAATCAACTAAACATCGATTTAGCCTGTTCCCTGATATTTGGCCAATCCAATTTCTTGATAAATCAAGACGCCAAATGATGACTTTCTTGATTTATCAAAAAATTGGGTTGGCCAAACATCAGGGAACAGGCTGAATCAATGTTTAGTTGATTTCTGTTCCACCAGATGGCGCTCTGCCTTCTGTAAAGCACATGTGCTCCTGGTCAGGATATGTTTTCTTTATTTTTAATATACTTATATATGGTTCTCGTTACCCCAGTTGTTTTTTTTTTTTTTTTTTAACAAGCTCATGACGTGTCAAAGCCGATTTAAATGCTTGGTTCCATTGTTAAATCTTTCTGTTAAACAATTTTTAAATATTTATTGATACTTTCATTGTTTACATTACAGATATGGATCCTTATAAGGTCTTAATAGAAGAGAGAATTATCAGAAATTTGATCCCTTTTTTATATATTTTTATGACTATCTATCTGACCTGAAAGTATCAGGTTCTTAATCTATCTTATTGTTTTTTTCTTGTATAGTTATATATATAACTGTTTCTGTTTAACAATTATAAATTGATACAATTATCCCTAGCGGGGATATCGTGTTTTGTATTGTGTGTGTTGAAAAATAAATATAATTGTATATAGTAACACTTAAATATCTAAATCTATTTACAAATATAACTTCTAGAATAGTCCAAACAGAAATTCCATTTTGAATCACAAAAATACAATGTATCAAAACAAAATTTCACAACTTCGTTACAATAAACAAACAAAAGAAAGACAGAAAAGTGGTTATGTATTTTTTTATTTTTTTATTTTAAGTCCCCGGAAATTTAAAAAGTTGATAATTTCAAATACCTCATTATAAACGCCGGAAAATTATAGCGGATTTCCCTTTTTCTTGTTAGCTTCTAATTAGCATTCTCGATTTTTCCCCCTCTCCTTTTTTAATTAACATTTTGTGAGACCAAAAAGAGGGTTAAAAAAATGTGAAACAAGAGGTCGACAATTTAGTTAGAAAAGAAGTTTGTACTTAAAGTGTTATATATTTTGTGTATGTAAATGATACATCATTATATAGATTCTCTTCCCCACATGTTGCTGGAGATCCACTGGCGATTCCCCACCAAACTCTGCAGGGCTGGTAGAGGCGCCATATACATTGTACATAGTATAATGCATATTATCTTTTTTTAAATAGTGGAAACTGTGCAATTTGAATGTATTGACAAGATGTCAAATGACGAATCCTGTATGGGACTTTGATTCCAGTAAAAGGCTTGTTGCTGCTGTTGTATATAGTCACAGTGTAGAAAATACTATACTATACCTACTACATATAGGTTGCTCTCTGTATTCTTAGTTCTCTTCTCTTCAATTACTCTGTAAACTGGCGAATCCTATATAGGAAGAGAGGTCCTCAATAAAGGCTTTTTGTTGTTGTTGTGTTGTTGTATTGACAAGATGTCAATAAAATTATTTTAATTGTCAAAATATTGTCTTCCCCACATGTTGCATATCAGTCTTACATTCTATATATTATTTAAAAGAAGCGAGAAATATGCAACTTTGTCTAACGCTCCACATTTTATCTCAAATTCTTGTTTTTTTAATCTTTTGAGTCAATTATGCAATTATGTCTATCTCCGATAGAAAGTCCTGTATAAATTCAATGTATTTTGTCTCTATTTCTTTAATTTTCAAAATGTCTATTAGGTTTAGAGATAGCTCACACAGTCAAAAATATTTTTCAAATCCAAAAAAAAGTAAATGTATATAGTTCTCTTAATTAATACAAAGCAATAACACGCCATCTATATATAAAGAATGAAGACATTAAGACGTGAATGTTTCTTTTCACAAATAAATCAAACTTCTACTGTCCTTACTGTGATATCCAAGTATTTTTCAATAAGTAGTCTCAATTTTAGTATTGCTGTAGTAGTTTATATACATACTATAAAAAAATAAGAAAAAAATATAATAAAATGTGTTGAAGAGTGAAAGCAAGACGACACGTGACGTCATTTTAGTTCCTGGCGCCACCGCCTGGAGGAGCCACAGACAAAAACAAGCCACCCTAATCTTCCCCATGTAGTTGTTTTGTTTTGTATAACGTCTTATCTTTTACCTAATAATTACTTACTTTAAATACATTTTCTCCTCTTTATCTGCTTACCACAAAAAAAATGTCATTTGTTGATATTAAAAACAAAATAGACATATCCTGACCGCTCACGTGAGCTTTTTAGATAGCAGAGAGCGCCATCTGGTGGAATAAAAATCAATTAAACATTGATTTAGGCATGTCTCATAATATTTGACCAACCCATTTCTTGATAAATAAAATTCTTAGTTGGATTTTCTTGATTTATCAAGAAATGGTTTGGTCAAATCCCGGGGCGAAGTCTGGCCATTCATTCATAGAAATATAATTCAAAAATGAAAATAGTGATGATAATTATTATAATTATCAGGATGCCAATTCTTCTAATAAAAATGACATAGTGTTTTGTGATACTTTCAAATTCCCCGCTTGGATATACTGATAAAATTATTAATGACATATTACTAAATTAAAAGAAAAACAATATTTTTTTATTATCATTATATTCAAGCATTTTTATCATAAGCACTATTATTATCGTCATCCTTATATATTTTCCTGTTTATCATCTTTATAATATTATATATAATCTATATATATAATGAGGGCATATCCTGACCAAAAGCCCATATGTTTTTTAGATGGCAGAGCGCCATCTAGTGGAACAGAAATCAACTAAACATTGATTTAACCTGTTCCCTGATATTTGGCCATTTTATTTTTTTCTATAGTTTTTTCATATATATATATATATATATATATATTATATATAAATAGAAAATTTTATTATAAAAATATTTTAGAGCAACTAAAATGGGACTGTTTCACATTATATATATATATTTTTTTTCTTTTGGCTGGGATAAACCTTTGTAAATATGTAAATAAGTGAGTAAGGTTGTTTTTTTTTTCGTTCGTCTTCAGGCCTCAATTCAGGTATTTCTTTCTCAAATTATTTTATGTTAAAAAAAAACGAAGCGACACCTGTAAATATAAATGTAATTATTCTAAATTAATTTAAATCCCTATATATATAAAAGTCAGTGTATGTAAATTATTGTACAAATAGTTCTAAACTTAACAAAGTTCTCATAAGATAGAGTATATACACAAAGAGAATTTGGTAATGTTTCAAAATATCTACATACAAATTGATTAGTCAGAGGGCAAGTTAAAAGAAGATGCTCTGGTGATTCAACATCTAAGCGGCATTCACATGTTGGATCATTGATAACATTCAGTTTGAATAGGAAACTTAAGAAGAATATAGAAAAAATAAATTGTCATCATTCTGTAGTATGTCTTTCCTAATATTCTATATATTTATTACCAGTTGCAAATAAGACACGCTATATCCGATCTGGATAATTGCGCGTGAAACTATTTACAATAATTCATATTGTAGTAGAGTAGGTAACAGAATTATCAAAAAGAAAATAAACAATTAAGAAAAAAGAGCATTAAATAAACATATACATTAAACAAATAAGCAACAACATAAGCAGAAAGAAGAAATCGCAAGGTAGTTATTTACAATATGTTTAACAATTATGAAAGTTGATTTAATGAAGTTATCTGTAATAATTAGTAGCGTGGAGAGAGATAGTTGAAATTATATATATATATATATATATTACAATATTATACACATAAATTACTATTTCTATTGCTTGATTAAGACGTAGGAAATTTGCTGAAAATAGGCCAATTTCAATTGAAATAAAATTATTTTCCATAAAAACTGAAAAATACATACAGTGTGGTTGTAAACATATTTTTTAAAATAAAAAAAAATGTCGATTAAAATGAAAATGTTGTTATCAAAGTGCAAAACATTGCTTTATTAAAGTTAAAATGTTTTCATTAAAGTGTGACATGTTTTGCTTTAAATAGAATTGCAAAACTAATATATATATGTTAAAATATTAAAGATATTATTTTCTTGTCTAATATATATATATAAACTATGTGAATTTATTATTTAAAAGTAAATATAAATAAATATATATTCTCTTTTAAAATTCTCTAAATATTATTTTGTTATAAATAAACACGAGTATATCTATCACAATAATAAAAACACTATAAAAATAAAATAAATAATAAAAAGCATTGTGCTTCACAGATTTATTCCAAGAGAGTTCCCAATAAAAAAGGAGTTTACCCTCTCCAGATATCCATTCCGATCCGGTCTGGAATTCCAACAATCAAAGATAGTGTACCTCCAATTCCTGGCCAAAAGACATTCCTAATTGAATGAAGCCAGACGAACGTAAGAGTTCAGACGAAGTGTGTTTAAAAGCTTGCCTACTTATTGTCCCAAGTTTTAAATCCAATTATACTACGCACCAATTAAAAGCTACATCAAGACTAATTGAATTCAGCCAAATATCTATTGATGTGGTTTATATAACTTCAGTGAGAAATTTATTTAAAGTAATTTGACTAAATCCAATAAAGTTATTTTATTATGAATAAAGCAGAAACGTATTTGTAAAGTTTATTTAAAGGTATAAAAATTCCTCATCATGCCTTTTTCTAAATAAAGTAAATGTGTTATTATATAATTTTGAAATATATATTTTAAAATTTTGAAAATAGAGTAATCCATAAATAAATCTTTAATTAAAAAGGCATATATTGGATCAAAATATCATTTATTTTACCAATATAAATGATATTTTGATCCAATATATGCTTTTTAAATTTAATATTTTAAAATCTTTAAAATTAATTTTAGTTTTCAATTTTGAACTATCTGATATTTTCATCTCAATTTTCATAATGATGTATTTTATAAATTTAAAAAATATAAATTTATGCTTCAAATTACCACGTGATCTATTTTGAATATCCCACAGGCCAATAAAACTATCAATTTTTTTCAATAAGATTGCTTGTATTTTCCACGTATAGGTCTTGCATTTTTAAGGCAACATTTTATACTTCAATGACAAACATTTTACACTTTAATAACAACATTTTCATTTTAATCTAAATATTCGATTTAAATTGAAACTTCAACAGTAATGTTTTCTTTTTCAAATTTTTAATTGAAAATATTCATTTTAAAATAAAATTAGTTTATTTTAGTCCTGTTTTTTAAACGTAATTTTTGATTTCCATATGCAGATTTTTATCTAATAAGGACAGATTTTTTGTGCGTATATTAAAAGTATTGAACTATTAATAAACACATTTAAAAGCTTTAAATAAAGTTTATAGTAAAATATCAACATTTTAATAGTTTAATAGTGAATATTTTAATATTTCAAAAATATTTTTGAAATTTAAAAACGGCAAATCAAAATATAATATCAACGCTTAAATGTTTCAAAGCTACATTTAATGTAAAAGAACCCAACATTTTTTATTTAAAAATATGATATTGATTAACAATATTTTGAAGTTAAAAAATAAAATTTTCGAAATAAATTGAAATTTATTATTAATACCTTCCCATTTATTAAATTTCATGTTTATTTTAATCAGTGAAACATTTTTAAACTTAATATTTTGTTAAGATATTAAGTAGTAATCATTTGTGATAAAATATGAAATAGTAAAATATAATAAAATGTATATAAAAAGTTGTGTTAAAAAACGGAGGCTTAAATATGAATTTGAATAAAAATCGAAAATGTCATTTAACTCAAATTGTTAGTATATAATTACTAGATGTTATTTTAAATGCTGAAAAATGACATTTTACATTAAATGTGTTTAGAAACATTTAAACTTTGATATGTCGTTATTAAATTTCGAAATTTTGTTTCAATATCTTAAAATATTCATTATTATAAATATAAACTATAAAATGTTGGTATTATAATATAAAATGTCGTTATTTAACTAAGAGAGTGCAAAATTCTTTAATATATTCACAAAAATAAAACGTATTTAATAAAATATAAAAAAATGGCTTATTGAAATCTTTAAAATTGAAAATTACCTTAACAAAATAAAACAGTACGAAAATAAACCAATTTCATTTAAAATATTTGAAAAAGAAAACATATTACTGTTATAAAGTTTTAAATAAAAATGAAAAATATCGCTTAATATGAAGATGTTGTTAAAGTGAAAAATGTTATTAAAGTGTGAAATATTGTCATTATATAGAGTGTTAAAAAATGTAGTTATTAAAAGTGTAAATGTTTGTTATTAAAGTGAAAATTCTTGTTATTAAAGTGTAAAAGGTAGTCTTAAAATTGCCACCGATATATAGGTTTTTAACTTTTAATTAGACAATTTTAATTTATATTTAGACATTTTTTGTTGTAAGATTTAGGTACTTACAGCTTGTAGGAAGGCATGAGGACGTTGAGGATTATATGATAATAATCTTTATTATCCATTTAGCAAGAAAAGCAAAGTTATGGTAGCGAACAGTTATTGAAGTATAGAGAAGAAGGTAAACAAACAGTTGTGATGATGATAGGTCCAGTGTGGCGCTAGCTGTCGTAGCATTCAGTTATCCAACAAATCCCCGGCATGAATGTGGAGACATCACGAGGTTGTAGCGTAACTTCTCAAATGTCGGCCTTGGTAGCGACTTGGTCAGAATGTCCGCCTTCATGTCGCCAGTGGGGCAGTAGACCATTTTTATCACTGTCTTCTTCTGAAGATCCTTCAGGTGATGGATCTTGGTTGCGATGTGCTTGGTTCTAGAAGACACTTTTTCGGATGAACATATCTTGAGACATGATTGATTGTCTTGGTGGAAGTAGATTGGAGCTTTCTGTTCCAGTTCGAGATCCTTTAGCAAGTCGAGAAGCCATAACAGTTCTTGTGAGGCTTCAGCTGCGGAGATAAGTTCCGCTTCGGTGGATGAGAGAGATACGCAACCTTGTTTCCCAGTCATCCATGAGATGGGGTTTGAACCCAGTAGGAACAAGTTTCCGCTTAGTGATTTTCTGTCGGTGTTGTCGCTTGCCCATGTGGCATCACTGTATGCTTCCAGTGTGGGAGGTTTTTGGTTAGATATGCGTAGCTCGAGTTCTTTAGTAGTTTTTAGATATCTTACGATTCTTTTTGCTGCATTCCAGTCACAATTTCTAGGATTCTGGTTTCTGCTGCTGAGTATGCAGACTGGAGCTGCGATATCTGGTCTGGATACTACGCTTAGGTACAATAGTGAGCCTATCAGTTGTTGGTATTGGACGTTGTTTGGTAGAAGTTTTTCATCAGATATACCGGGATATCCGCTTTCCATGGGAGTGAAAGTAGGTTTCGCTTCTTGGAGATTGTACCTTTCAACTAATTCTTGGATTTTATTCTTTTGGCTCAGAAGGAGTTCACCTTCTCTGTTCCTTGAGATTTCTATACCAATGAATTGAGTGGGGTCTCCAAGGTTCTTTATTTCGAATTCTTTTTCGAGAGTTTTAACAGTGTTTTGGATGATTATCTCGGAATCGCTTGCGAGGAGCATGTCATCCACATATAGAATCAAGTAGATGGAATGGTTTTCTTCATTCTTGGTGAATAGGCATGGGTCTACAATGCTCTGTTTGAAGTTATTTTTAATTAGAGTGCTTGCAATTTTTGTGTTCCAAGATCTTCCAGCTTGTTTTAGACCGTAAATGGCCTTCTTTAGTTTGCAGACTTCGTTTGTGTGTTTTGTATGGAGTCCTTCTGGGAGTTCCATGTAGAGTTCTTTATCTAGGTCGCCGTGTAGGAACGCTGTCTTGACGTCGAGGTGGTTCACTTGCATCCCTTTGTAGACTGATGGAGCTAGGAAGGCTCTGATTGTAGAATGCTTCACAATTGGTGCGAAGGTTTCTTCGTAGTCTCGGCCAAATTTCTGATTGAACCCTTTTACTACGAGTCTGGCTTTGTACCGCTCTATTTCTCCTTTGGAATTGAGTTTTTGTTTATAGGTCCATTTACATCCTATGATCTTTTTGTCCTTAGGTAGAGGCGTTAGTTCCCATACATTGTTCTTCTCAAGAGAATTTAGTTCTTCGTTCATTGCTTGTAGCCATTTTTCTCTTTCTATTTTTGGTAATTGTAGGACTTCCGAGTAGTTGGTGGGTGTCTGAATGTCTTGAGCTTCAGTTTTGTACAGCATGTAGTCATTTCTTATGGGAGGTATTCCCTTTGTTGGTCTCGTGGATCTTCTTTGTGTGACCACTTGTGTTCCTGTGCTTGTACCGGGTTGAATGTAATCCTCGGTTTCTGAGTCCTCAAGGTTTTCGGATTGTGTTCCTGGTTCCTGACTTTCCTCTGCATTACCAATATGATTGGAGGAAGTTAGATCTGTACTTAGTACTTGTGGTGAAGTTGTTTTTGTGGAAGCGTGGTGAAACCCATTTTCTTTTTCTATAAATTTTACGGATCTGCTGATTGTGATGTTGTCTGTATCGTGCAGGATTCTGTATCCTTTGCTTCGATCATCGTATCCAAGAAAGATCCCTTCGATAACTTTGCTATCCAACTTGTTTCTTTTTATCTTGGGAATATAGGCGAAGGCTTTACATCCGAATCTTTTTAGATGCTTCAGACTGGGCTTCCTGTTGGTCCATAGTTCAAATGGAGTCTTGTCTGTAGCTTTCGAGGGTATTCGGTTGTGTAGGTAATTAGCTGTGGTAACCGCTTCCGCCCATAGAGACTGTGGGAGTCCTGAGTCAAACAGCATGCATCTTGTCATCTCCATTAGTGATCGATTTTTCCTTTCTGCTACTCCGTTCTGGGCTGGTGAGTAGGGGACTGTTAGCTGATGTTTGATTCCGCTTTGGGTCAGGAAATCTTCGACTTGTCGGTTTACGTACTCACGACCGTTGTCTGTCCGTATGGTTTGGATATTTTTTCCAAATTCCGTGTGTGCTGAGATGACGTAGTCTTTTATTTTTTCATAGGCTTCGTCTTTTCCTTTCAGGAGGTAGGTCTTCGTGTATCTGCTGTAGTCATCAGTGAAGGTGATGAAGTATCTCTTACCGCTGAGAGAGTTAGTTGGTAATGGACCGCAGATATCACTGTGGACAAGTTGAAGCGTTTCAGTTGCTCTGTACTCTGTCTTCTTTGGAAATGGGGTTTCGGTGAGTTTTCCTTGAATGCACTGAACGCAGTCTGTGCTGTGCGAACAGTTATTTAGACTTAGTCCTCTTGCTAGGTTCTCATTTCGAATCTTCTTAATTGATTCTATATTTCTGTGTCCTAGTCTGTCGTGCCAGAGCATGAGGCAATTTTTGTTTTTGCAGTGGTTTTGTTTTGCAACATTTGCTTTGAATGTGCGAGTTTGGGGGTTGTCATCCAGGTGGAGTCGGTACATTCCATTGTCAAGTATACCGTTCGCGAGGGCTGTGTTGTCTCTTTCGATGGTACACCAATCTCTGTTGAACGTTACTTTACATCCGTTGGAGGTGGCCGCACTCACTGACAGAAGGTTGTCTGTTAGTTCCGGGATGTAGAGAACTTTTGTGAGAAGTAAGGTGTCAGTCTTTCCTTGGGGTGTGATGACTTTGATTTCTCCTTGTCCTATCCCTTTGACCTGCAGCTTATTGCCATTAGCAACCACAACATTTTGTGTTTGTTCTCTGTTAAGTTCAGTGAAGAAGCTTTCGTCGTACGCCATATGAGATGTGGCTCCAGAGTCGATGAACCAGTTGTGTACACTTGCTTCTCGTTGAGTGCAATTGAGAGCTTTTGGGTTAGGTCCTTTTGTTGTTCTCTGATTTGTTGATTGTTCTTGGGTGACACTCGACTGATTTGTGTACTTTGGTACGTTTCCTCTTCTGAAGTTTTCATATTTGTACTCTTTGTTGCTGTTGTTTCGCTTTTGATAGTGCCAACATTCTTCTTTGGAGTGGTTTGGTTTGTGGCAGAAAGAACAGAATTTCTTCTCTTTTTCTCTTCTTTGGCTTGAAGCTCCGTGGAGGCTTTTTAAGGCTTTTGATTCAGTGCTTTCGTCTTTCGAGCTTTCTACTCTGCGTGTGTGTTCATCAAGGAGTTTGTTCTTGGTGAATTCAAGCGTTAGCTCGTCATCAGGCCTTGATTTCAACATCGTGATGAGATTGGAGTAGCTCTTTGGAAGCGAGCAAAGCAGTATAGCCGTGATGTGAGAGTCCTTTAGTGTTTCGCCAATGGTTCGCAGTTTGTCAACTATTTCCATCATGGTAGTGATGTGCTGTTGCATGTTTTTGTCTTCTTCGAGTTTTAAGCTGTATAGCTTCCTTAGCAAATAAATTTTTCCTGAGAGTGTTTTTCTTTCATAGATATTTTTAAGAATGTCCCAGGTAGCTTTGGCTGTTAGTAGGTTTTTGACATGCACTATTTGTGAGTCGGCGATGCTTAGATTAATGATAGCTCTAGCTTTTGAGTCTTTCTTTTTCCATTCGATTTTAGGTTCATCTGGAATATTTTCGGTGACAACTTCCCAAAGATCTTCCTTTTGCAAGAGCATTTCAATTTTGAAAGACCATAGTGAGTAGTTATAGCCGTCGAGCTTATTTAGGGTTACATCGTGGCTCGGGAGTGACGCCATTTTTGCTAAGCCTTTTTTCTTTGTCTTAACTCGTTAGTTGAATTTCATGCAATAGTCAGTCTCATAATCTAATTGTTGTAAGATTTAGGTACTTACAGCTTGTAGGAAGGCATGAGGACGTTGAGGATTATATGATAATAATCTTTATTATCCATTTAGCAAGAAAAAACAAAGTTATGGTAGCGAACACATTTTATAATATAGAGAAGAAGGTAAACAAAAAGTTGTGATGATGATAGGTCCAGTGTGGCGCTAGCTGTCGTAGCATTCAGTTATCCAACAAAACCTATATATAATTATTTTTTATGTGCCCTACACTTAATAAGAGCAGACGAAATTTACCAAAGAATATTTCCATTGTTACAATGCACAAAAACATTTAAAAATATATATAACAATAATTTGTAGAGTTTCACTAGAAAAAAATAAATATATAACAAATGGAAACAAAAGACAAAATGAACAACTTTAAAAGTTATCAAACAAAAAGAAACAAGAAAATTTTTCACAATGCTAAAATAAATTATAGACGAAAATCAATTATATAATATATACTCTTCAAAAAATTAAATTCGCAAATTCTTTGTGGCTTTGTTAAATGGATTATTATTTAAAAACTGAACTTAGTTTTAAATTTAATTTTCTCTGTGTTAAAGGCCTCTATTTTAAACAAATTAAATTATTTTTACTCTTCCTTTTTTAAAATATTTGTAAACTGTTGCCATTTCTTATTTGGTATAAATGAATTATTTAAAATGGTGACAAAGAAAAATAAATTAGTTTGGAAATGCAAATGTTATTTTTATATTTATTATATATTTAGGCCATAGAGTTTTATAATTGAATGAGTTTTTAAAAATATTTATTCATTTTAGATTTTTAAATAAGTAATATTTTTTTAAATACATTTCTGTAATTGATTATTTTCATCGATTTTTGAAATGTTAAAAACTTGAAAGTTTAATCATTTTGAGATATTATTTTTTGTTGAAATATTTTTATATAAAATATATAACTTAATAAACCCTTTTTAAATGAATTCTTTGACCCAGTTAGCTGGTTTTATAGGTTCCAAGAAACAGAGTTAAAATCAACTATGTTTGTATGTAAAATATAGGGGAAAGGTCAGGTATTGATATTAAAAATAAAAAAGGCATATCCTGACCGCTCACGTGAACATCATAAATGGCAGAGCGCCATCTAGTGGAACAATAATCAACTAAACCTTGATTTAACTTGTTCTAGTTCCAAAATCACTTTATTAGGTACCGCTCAAAAAGAGCAACCTAGCTTATGATATTTGCAATATATAATATGTACAATAATGCGATTCCCAACCTGCAAGTCCTGAACATCTATTGTATCAAATCCTCCAAAAAAGACCTCTGGGAAAACCCCAGAACTATAATAGAAAAGCTGGGACAATGGGACCTAATGGAGATTGTTTAAACGACTTGAGGAATTAACAACAACATAACCTGGGAGGGTTCACTACTGATGAGCCAGGCCCTCCCTTTAATTTTTCCATTGCAGTAAGGGCAGTAAAAATTGTTTTATTTTAAAAAGAATATTACGCGTCTAAAATAGTTTTGTAATTTGATAACAGATGGCGCGCTAGTGCATCTAAACATAATTGTAACAGGTTCTTCACATTTACACTGTATTTACATATTTACGAGTTTAGAGTCTTGTGCGCGGTCTTAAATTAGATGTGTTCTCTCTTCTAAGATGGGCTGTTATCCTTGTTTATTTTTCTAGGTACATGTTTTTTCTTTCGATTTTTCCATTTTTTTATGTTTGTTCTCAATTGATATAAGAGTTGCCTTTGGCTTGGGTTTCCTTCTCTTTGTAACTTGTTCCATAATATTTGACCAATCCATTTTCTTGATAATCAATAAATGGGTATTTAAAGACTTGAATCACGTTAAGAATTGAAATTTCTAGTTTTAATTAGTATATTTGTGTCACTGGTTCAGTGGTTGTAAGTCTAAAGATATATTGGACTTTTGATAATATGTATGTAAATAATCTTTGTTTCTTGTATATTTTATTGCTCTAAAATGTAAATTTAAATAACTTTCTCTCTCTCTCTCTCTCTCTCTCTCTCTCTGACACTATAAATAATTTGTATATATATATTTAAAAGAGCTTAACGATTATTATAATATTCTTCTTGGAAATATTTAGACGAAAAGACGAAATAAATACATTGGCATATTCCCCTATAGTTTCAAACTCCAAGCATAATAAAAAAATTCTTATATATTAATTCTTAATATTTCTCTAAATATAACACGCCTGTAGAAGGGTTTTTTGCCCGAAAGCTTGCTTTGATTTATTTATAATAAAAGAAACTCTTCTTCTTTATTTCGTCTTTTCGTCTAAATATTTAAAAGCTATGTATATAAAATAGATTAAACATTTACATGCAAATATCCACATAGGATATAGCGTGTGTTTTGTAATAAATAAATAAAATAAATAAATTTAAGGCCAAATATATATATTTGCATAAATATGCTGTTCATCTAAAAATATAAGAAAAATAAAAAATGATTATTCGGGAGATTCTTGACTCAAATTTTTGTCTTCGAGGTACACCCTTCACCACTATGACATGTTTCAACAGCGCGAAACACGTTCGTGGTTGGATTTTCTTGAATTATCAAGAAATAGGTTGACCAAATATTCAAACCTAAATCAAAGTTTAGTTGATTTTTATTCCACTAGGTGGCGCTCTGTCATCTAAGATGCTCATGTGAGAGGTCAGAATATATATAATTCTACTGTCCTATAAGCCTATGTCCATAGTTTGCGTGAATACCATTTCAAAGATTCCACCCTTCAGTGTAGCATATAAAAGCAGAATGATCCAATACAGTATTAGAGCTTTAAAAAGGCGGTTTGGTAGATTAAAAATTGGCGAAACCGCTGGGAGGGTTCACCACTGATGACCCAAGCCCTCCCAATATTTTTTCATCGCAGTAAGGACAGTAGAAATTTGAATTATTTGTGAAAGAAACACTCACGTCTTATAATGTTTTCATTTTTTATATATAGATGGCGCGTTATTGTTTTATATGAATACATATTTATGTAGAAATTCTGCCGGTAGGGTAATGATCTATAAAAAATAAAGCTGTTCTATCATGTCAAATAGACGCCATCTATTGACCATCTCCCAAACTAGTCGGGTCAACTAGATTCAGGTCGGTGACAAAGCCACAACTGCTTTGACAAACTGAGAAACATTCACCTAGAGACCATGGTTTTGGGCTAATAGCCCTCGTCAGTCTAGGGCAGACTTCATTCCATGAGATCAGCAAGGCTTTACACACCCAAGATAGTGGACATTGCGACTGCTGTTATTGAGATGTATAGAGACTGGCTTTGTCTTTATTGTTTGCGGAAGAGCATTGCTCGATGCAAATATTTGAATGTAATTCTACTGTCCTATAACCTTATGTCCATAGTTTTCTTGAAAACCATTTCTGAGATTCCATCCTTCAGTGCTGCGTATATAAGCAGAATCGTCCAATACAGTATTAGAGCTCTGAGAAGCGGTCTGGTGGATTAAATTGGCGAAACCGCTGGGAGGGTTCACCACTGATGAGCCAAGCCCTCCCAATATATTTTTTCATCGCAGTAAGGACAGTAGAAGTTTGTATTATGTATAAAAGAAACATTCGTGCTTTTAAATCCTTTCATTTTATATGTATAGATGGCGCGTTATTGCTTTGTGTTAACATCTGTTTATTGGACACGACAACAACAAGGAATCAAATGAAATCTTCACAATCTACCAAATAGGTATTCAAAATCACTTTATTAGAAACCGCTCAACAAGAGCAACCTAGTTTATGATAATTGATAATATGTGAAGGTTATTCACATATTAAACAGAATGTTAACGCGAGATTCAATCCCGGTTCATGACTGTCAGGAATCGAAGGTGTTACCCATTCGTCCTACGACTTTTTTTATGCAAATAGGTATTTAGCTCGCAAATATAGATGGAAATTTTTATAGCTCACTAACTGAATGACCTGAAAAATTCCTTTGTTTTACCCGAGTGTATATGTATAAAATATTTTCTAAAATTAAATAATATATTCGTTTCTCTCAATTATATAATATGAACAAACTTCGCACGGGTTTTTTACCAGTGAATGTTTACCCAATCGAATATGTTTTTTAACAAATATTAATTATTATTATAGACGATACAACGACAAAGCCGCTCTTCACGCCGCAAGAAAAAGGACGCAAAACTACTGTGACTATTATTCAATCAAAATAATTTTAATTTCGATATTTGTATTTTTTTCTTTCATTTTTTCATGTGTTAAGCGTATTCACGCAAATTTGGCCTTAAATACCCAATTCTTTGTTTTTCAAGAAGCCTCTGGGACCAAAAAATCTTTTTGGTCGCAGTGGTACAGCCTACTCCACGCTGACGAGCGCCAAAAGCGCAAAACGCATTCGTGGATGGCTTTTCTTGATTTATTAAGAAATTGGGTTGTCCAAATATCAATGAACAGGCTAAATCAATGTTTAGTTTATTTCTGTTCCACCAGATGGCGCTCTGCCTTCTGTAAAGCACATGTGCTTCTAGTCAGGATATGCCAGTTTAATTTTTGATTTGTATTTTGATACACGGTAAAATTTTCTCATTGCCTCTCTCTGCTATTTTATTAGTTTTAATTTAGTTTTACATTAAATAAATTGTCGTGTTTATTTATTTCAATTCAAAACGCTATGTCCCCCTAGGGACACTTGCGCTAAATGTACATACAAATATAACAAAGAAAATATTCTAAATGGAAAGTAACTTAGAAAGATTCATAAATATTATTTACATATAAAGATATTCTTTGAATTTTATTTACAGTTACCTCATTAAATTTAAAATATATACATATACACAGTGTGGCAAACAATTTTTAAGACTCGCGCTAGATAAAAGCCAATAGCAGAGCCAGTTATGAAATTGCGCATGCGTATATATATTCGAAGCCTTATCTAGCGCGTGGCTTTGTTTCAGCCATTTTGGTTAACTCTTTAAAACCATACAGGCGATTTTTGAGAGGTAAAAATATTTGTTCGTCGGAATTCTGAGATGGAACAGAGAGCGGTCATTAAATTTAATGCAAAACTTGGTAGAAGTGCATCGGAAACATATATTTTGATGAAGCAAGTTTATGGTACGTTATGTTTGAGTAAATCAAATGTTTTCATTTGGCACAAACGTTTTTCGGATGGAAGAAATACGCTAGAAGATGATAAGCATACTGGACGACCAAGTTCTTCGAAGACACCAGAAAGTATAGAAAAAGTGCGAGAATTTGTTGCAAACAATCGCAGTGCATCTCTGAGAATGATGGCAGAGGTTTTACACATCAACAAAGAAACGATTCGAACCATTCTGCATGAAGATTTGGGTAAAACTAAAGTCTGTGCTAAATTTGTTCCACACACTTTAAAGGGCGAGCAGAAATCATTGAGAATTGCACATTGCAGGGACATCATTTCTGCCTATGAAAATGATTCAAACTTCCTGAAATCAATTGTTACGGGTGATGAAACATGGTGATTTCAGTATGACCCAAAGACAAAGCGCCAAAGTGCCGAATGGAAGTCAAAAAACTCTCCACAAGCCAAAAAAAAAAAAACGCGAAAAGTGCCATCAAAAATCAAAACAATGCTGATTACCTTTTTCGATAGTAGAGGTATTATCCATAAAGAATTTGTTCCCGCTGGACAAACCATTACTGGAGAGTATTATTTAAACGTTATGAAACGTTTGATTGCCAGAATTCGTCGCATTCGTCCAGAATATCGCGATGAAGACAGTTGGTGTTTGCTGCATGATAATGCACCGAGTCACTCCTCACTCATTGTTCGTCGCTTTTTGGCCAAAAATAACGTCTGTGTGTTGAATCATCCTCCGTACTCGCCTGATTTAGCACCATGTGACTTTTATTTATTCCCAAAAATAAAATTGAAGTTAAAAGGTTTTTTTTTAAATGATATCCCGACCATCCAGACAGCTGCGACGAGCACTTTGGAGGCGATTCCTCAAAGTGGCCTGCAAGAGGCATTTAATTCCTTATTAAATCGTTGTAACATGTGTATTGAATCCGGAGGGGAATATTTTGAATAAAAAAATAGTAGAAATTGAATTAGCTTGTTTCTGTTTTATTTTACAAACCCATTCTTAAAAATTATTTGCCACACTGTGTATACACACATATACACGCATACACCTATATATTGTTTACAACCATATAATATGTCCAATATTTTCTTGAGATCGTTACATCAAAGACCATTTTTCTTAATGAAATCCAAAATATATTTAATTATTTTATCATCACAGTAAGGACAGCAGAAGATTATTTTAATTCAAAAAGAATCATATGCGTCAAAATTAGTTAACAATTTCCCATCTGATTTTAATGAGGGGTAAAGACCTGATGGATCAGGAATAACAAAGGAGATGTTGCACTACTTATTTGATTGTGCTACTCTGTCTGAAGAAAGACGAAAACTAAATGATAAAACGGGGCAACTTTGTCCTTCATTTCCGGCACTAATTAATGAAATATCAAAGAATAGGTATATAGCGGTGGCGATATTCCACAGGATTATATCCCGGGCCACACAGTGTTCTCCCCATCCCTTGTGAACTGGCGAATCCTGTATAGGGTGAGAGGCCCTAAATAAAGGCTTTGTTGTTGTTGTAGTTAACAATTTCATATAGCTTATTATATTAATCTAAAGTATGAGATAATATC